>CATIUR010000001.1:173249749-173627249 GCA_949592205.1 Helichrysum umbraculigerum
ACATGATCAAAAAAGAAGAAAAATTAGGTGGGGAAGAGGTAGAAGCAATATGGTTCAGTATTTTTATTACTATGATTCATTTTTTTATTATTATAATACAAGTAATAAAAAGTTGAATTGAAAGTGCCCCCTGGATGTGGATCTAAGTGTTGATCGATAGTAATAGATTGGCGGAATCAATCAATTACACAAACAAGTAATAAACTCAAACCGAAAACAATGATTAATCAAAGTAAACGAGTATATTAGCTTGTAAATCGTATTGGAACTGTTTACAGAAGTGCTTAGTCGACAAATGGTGCTAGGGTTTCGTCAACCCTAGCCGAAAACCCGTAGGTTTCAATTTATACTAAAACAAAATCGGCAGACATGCGTCACTTGGGAAGTGTCGCATGTCGCCGCCCTCATGCGTCACTTACCTAAGTGTCGCTATGCGTCACTAAGGCAAGTGTCGCCTAATGCTAAACTTAAGTGTCGCAAATACAGAAAATGACTTTTCTATTAAAACTAACTAACGACACTTACAACTCAATAGACCAACTGACAGACACACAAACATGTATCAACATGAATCATAGTAATAAAAATACTGAATCATATTGCTTATAACACCCCTCATTTATACTTATTTAAATATAGTAACTCGGAAGCGTAAGTCCAAATAGATAATAATAATTTACATCGTTTTATCAACATATAAAATTCAACCTTTTCAAAACATAATTTCTCAACAGAGGTGTTATATAAAACATGTTAAAACATTATTTTATACAAATCCGCTATCAGAGTAATGCCTCGTGGTCAAACATTCCTTCTAATCCAGCTTCTTGCCCAACCAATATAATAGCAAAACCCTGCAAGAAGTGTTAATGTGGGGGATTAGCATAACGCTAAGTGAGCAGATAACTAATCAACAACCTAACTTAGCTCAACAACTTTGTGTACAACACTTAGCACTAAACAAGCAAGTACACAATACAACACATCAACAATACATCAGTTCAACAATGCAACAATTCAACTAATCAACAACACCATAATGAGGATCGGCGGCTCTGGGGATAACCATAAACCCGGGAGGCTCCCCAAGAACACTTATCCAACCTATCCGTATGGCCATACGGACGAGACCGATAGCTAGTGATTATCTTCAACTAACACAGGAGGTGTGTTAAACTTTGGATAACCAACTAGCCCAACCAACAGTTCAACAACTCGTTGCCTCATTAACAACTGATGCCCGAAGGCCAATTAATTCAAGTGATCACGTAATCAACAAGTCACATATTCAACTAGTCAACATATCAACAGTATTATTACTATCAACATAATCAATAAAGTAATAACACGTTACTTGTTGTAACCAAACTTGTTACAACCAAGTTACGCTGAGGATTAGAGATCCACTCACCGACCACCTCAGACATCCACTCAGTAGTCTAATATCACTGAGCCTTCTGCGCATCTGAGAATACAATAGAACAACACAAGTTAGTAACTTGTCTTAAATCTATATAGCATCACCCCAATAGATTTACTTCAACAAATCTAAATTACTCAATTTACACGAATTAGCACAATCACCACAATTATCAATATGTTAACATATTTAGTAACTATAAGTTTCATAGTCACTAATCACAATCATATTTAATCTAATGAACACTTAATCACATTAGTTTACACAATGCTCTTTAATTATCAATTATTCACTAATAACATCACCTTAAAACATTGATTCTTCCAAAATCAACTAAACTCACAAACTTTATTAAGGATTATATATCAACTTCATCACTTCAAGGTTAAAGATTAACTTATAATCATGATTCCATCATCAATCAACCATTCTAATGTAATTACAACTTTCAACTCATGAATAATCCACTAAACCCATCACTTTATATACAATTATACATGAATTTACATTTCTAAGCTAGGGTTTATATTACTTGATTCATATAATCATCCACTAACAACTATTAAAACATTACAAGCTTTAATTTCAAGTTGTTCATCATTATTTCATCATAATCCACAAGAACACTAAACAAAATAATGACTCTTAGCTTGAATCTTGCTACTTATCATCACTAGTGAGTTTATCTCACATCAATTTCACCAATCTAAACCCTAATTTTGAATTATAATCAAGAACATCAAAAACCCCAATTTGTAGGGTTCATAAATTACAAGAAATTGAGACTTACATGTTGATTAGAATGATTAGAGGATGCTAACCCTTGATCTTGAAGCTTGAAATCGAATTTACCACCTTCAATTTGATATAGAGAATGAATTTGATCTAGGGTTTCAAGTTATGTATGTATGTATATGATCGTACGTATGTATATGGATATGTTTAAAACAAACACCGACTCAAAGTTTAAGTCTAGTATATAATTACCCAAATTTCTTTCCCCGTACTTATCATTGTCTGGAACTTAAAAATCATTTACGGGGAAATATTATTTTATTTTACCGTCAACTAGATTAAATTAAAACAATTAATAATTTATTAGTCACCATAAATTATTCGACTCTTTTACCCATTTATTTTCAAAGAAATCACCGAAACTATTTTCTGACACATTAAATAATGATTCACAATCAGAAAATATTAAGATACTACTAGACCCGAAAACTAGGTGTTACAAATCTCTCCCCCTTAAAGAGATTTCGTCCTCGAAATCTGATCACACTTAGTCAATCTAGTGAAATAGAATCACACATTTTATTAATATTATACTTTTCATACAACTCACACACCACCAGTGTGTATTTCAACTGAATTCACATAAACACATAAGTGGTGTTTTGTACTTTATTTAGTTCTACTGTCACAAATACACATATCATACGTTACTCCCTTGAGCAACTCATAAATATATATACATATATTCGATTCTTTCCACATTCACCTGTTCAAATGTACATATTTCTATCTTTTCTCCCTGCACATATACTGTGCACATACTCTGTCTCAACACATTTAACTGACCATTTACATGATCATTTATAACTAGTCAAATATACAACACAATCACTTGACATAAGTGAAACACAAAATCACATGAACATTCTATTGTTATATCAATAACACTAGTGGTAATGAATACCACAATATACTCATTAACAACACAAGTTTATCTCAACTCCTACTAGCAATTTAGCTAATCGTCATGTATTTCTTTAGTTAACAAATTGCTAAGAATTTTCACTTTTGCAACTATTTAATTACCACTTTACAACTTGTAATTATAAACACAACTAGGTTATATGAAACTCTTCACTCTATGGGAATCAAATCATATAACCATCAGCACATACGAATAATCGATAAGCAGTATGTAGAGGTCAAATCTTATGGTTAAATATAATCAATTAGTATCCTTTCACATCAACCTGGATGCCAAATCAACACCTGTTAATACCATGCATCATCAGCATAGGTATTTCAACAACACAAGGTGCTGTCACTAGTCATCTATCCAATGATATCAACACAATATTATCCGCAAACAACTGATCTCTACTTTGCTTAAATCATCTTTTAATTATCACTATTTGCAATTAACCATATACACATCACTTGTATCATAGGTACCACATTAACAACAATTCATGGTTTACTACTCTTTCATTTAAGTCAATCATTGACTATTTCTCAACTACAGGTCAACATATCTTACCTGTTATTTTAAAACCACTTAACTTTATCTGGTACTTAGTAACCTCAACAACTCCATGTGAAATGGCATAATATAAATACGTTGGCCAGACGTCGTCATATTATGTCAGTCACACTTTATTCTCAGGCCACTTCATACCATTTATCTCATAAGTAATTATCTTTACTCTCACATATTTCTCAACATTAATATTAACATTTTACCCATATATAATACCACCGTGCAACATGTATACAACTAACTTTTTAACTTACTAATATTTTTAACTGATCACTTTGAACGTAACTACTCATATCATCATGTTTATATTAACAATACAGGCATCCTACAACAATGTCCGACATGAATACATCGATCAACTTCTTTATTACTGGATTCAATATTAAATATTATTTATACAACTTAATACTTATAGTACATTTAGTACTAAACATTTCATCAATAATATATATAACATTCAACACATACTCATCAATCCATGTACTTTTAGTCAAATTATAGGTAAACACTTCATTTCATGTTCAACTATCACATATATATAAGTTCATGCACTTATATCATAATTTTCTTAAAATGTTTATTTCAGCACTTTATAGCACTCTAAGTAATCCAATTACTTCATCACATTTCAATTTAGTCCATATAATATAGTTAACATGATTTCATATTCAATGTTTACTAACCCTTGTTAGCAACAATCAACAATACCATTTACTGGTATATTTTGCAGTTAAATAAACTGCCTACAACTAACTCATACATCATAAAAGGTGTGAACCTCTTAAAACAACTTTTAATATTACATATAGTCACAGGAATGGCCTCTGGGCATAAAGAAACAAAAGCCCAATTCAAAACGTAAACTAAAAGTCCGAAATAAGGTCCGAAAAACAGTAAAATGCCATTTTCGGGCCCCAAACGACCCCGAATGGCCAAAAACACCTAGGCTAAGATACTTAGCTTTGATCATTGGAACGTTTCCGAGTGACCGTGTATATTTCACCCCAATCGGAGTTTAAAGAAAATGTGTCAATTTTTCCGTGGGTAAAAACGCTACTAAACACTTATGCACTTTTGAAATTTGCAAAAAATTTTGTCAACTTTACTCTTGCAAACGCGATCCGGACTAAGGTGGCTGGATCGCGTTCACCTTTAGAAAACTTTCTGTGATCAATTTACACATACGAACGCGATCCGGAAAACTTGCTGGGATCGCGTTCCCCAGCACAAATTCGACTACAACCAATTTCAACATACTAACGCGATCCGGATCCTCATGCTAGGATCGCGTTCCCTAAGCTATTTTCAGACCTGCAGCTTTAGTGCAATTTTCCGAAATTCAAACGTGCATATCTCTTAAACCGTGAAGAATTAAGTCATGAAATTTTGCAGGCACCTCCACTATGCCAAAACGAAACTTTCTCTTTTTACACTTTTTCAATTTACACGTTTTACGAGAAAACGGACGTGTGACTCGTTTTAAGCCATTTTAGCCGTTTTGGTTGACACACCAACTTCCAAATGGCATGGTTTCAGACTCCCACTCTTTGCTAACATGTTTCTACATATATTTAAGACTTGTGGGCACATTCATCACCTATATATACACCTTATATCGTATTTTCACTCGTTGACCCGTTTAGGGGTCCAATTGGGCACTTTTAAGAAAATAACCACATTGACTACCCAACTCATTTTCATCACCTTTTACTACTATCTTTATGACTTAAAGTCACTTTAACATTCTTCTTAATCAGACCACTACACATTTTAACCTTTTAACCATCAAGTGACCCATTTGGGCACTTTAACAACCCATTTGGGTTTCAACCAATATGTTCACTAATTTAACACCCATTTTACACTTCTTTGACTTTACCAAGTCAAACAACTTCACTTCCACTATCGGTGTCACATTATAACCTTGAAACACCAAATTCACATAAAATCATCAAATTCACAACAATTACAACAAGTATTCAACCATGACTTTTTCACAACTTGTCAACGCATATATAGACTAGTTGACCACTTTGACTTCCTGATTTTACCACGTTCAATACATAGATCATAATTCAACCAAAAATCATGATCAATGCTACACATAATTATCTAGCCACCTTTATCACTTTATGACATGGTTATTATCCAATTTGGCTTGACCACCTTCACTTTGACTTTTCTAAGTTAACAACACACATTGTAACAACTAAACACTTTCACATTTAAACAACCACATGACTCCAAACCTATTATTTGAGATATACCAACATCTCTTTAATTTCACCACATGGAGTCATATTAGTTCAATTTATCATGTATCAAAAAGTTCCCTAACAAGGATTTATAATCACACCTTGCACTTATAATCACATATACTTTATTACATATTGTAGATATACTTAATATCAATCAACACAACTGTTACACCTTAGTCAATCATGTATCTACACAGTTTCAACACTTTTCTGAAATTTTCCATTTTCTCCTTAATTACTCATTAATGTTCTTATCACCTTATTAACAAGTAATAATCACCAATAATTCAATTTACTTTACTAACAATCATATCATAGTAAAGTAAAACAATTAAAGCTTATTGAACTTTACCAAGCTTAACGGAAATTACCTGGCACATCTAAGCCCACGAGTATTGAGGAATCATTGAGAATACCATTCGGTTCCTCATATTCCTCCATCTCTGCAACCACAACAACAATCTTGCAACTTGTTATAGGTTAGTACACATTCACTAACAACTTTCTCATGCAATCACTAATCCCCACACCCTGGAATGTTTGACTTGACAAAATTCTAAGTTTGGGATTGAACATCTTATAATGTACAATTCACCCAAACTTACGCTCTGATACCAACTTATAACACCCCTCATTTATACTTATTTAAATATAGTAACTCGGAAGCGTAAGTCCAAATAGATAATAATAATTTACATCGTTTTATCAACATATAAAATTCAACCTTTTCAAAACATAATTTCTCAACAGAGGTGTTATATAAAACATGTTAAAACATTATTTTATACAAATCCGCTATCAGAGTAATGCCTCGTGGTCAAACATTCCTTCTAATCCAGCTTCTTGCCCAACCAATATAATAGCAAAACCCTGCAAGAAGTGTTAATGTGGGGGATTAGCATAACGCTAAGTGAGCAGATAACTAATCAACAACCTAACTTAGCTCAACAACTTTGTGTACAACACTTAGCACTAAACAAGCAAGTACACAATACAACACATCAACAATACATCAGTTCAACAATGCAACAATTCAACTAATCAACAACACCATAATGAGGATCGGCGGCTCTGGGGATAACCATAAACCAGGGAGGCTCCCCAAGAACACTTATCCAACCTATCCGTATGGCCATACGGACGAGACCGATAGCTAGTGATTATCTTCAACTAACACAGGAGGTGTGTTAAACTTTGGATAACCAACTAGCCCAACCAACAGTTCAACAACTCGTTGCCTCATTAACAACTGATGCCCGAAGGCCAATTAATTCAAGTGATCACGTAATCAACAAGTCACATATTCAACTAGTCAACATATCAACAGTATTATTACTATCAACATAATCAATAAAGTAATAACACGTTACTTGTTGTAACCAAACTTGTTACAACCAAGTTACGCTAAGGATTAGAGATCCACTCACCGACCACCTCAGACATCCACTCAGTAGTCTAATATCACTGAGCCTTCTGCGCATCTGAGAATACAATAGAACAACACAAGTTAGTAACTTGTCTTAAATCTATATAGCATCACCCCAATAGATTTACTTCAACAAATCTAAATTACTCAATTTACACGAATTAGCACAATCACCACAATTATCAATATGTTAACATATTTAGTAACTATAAGTTTCATAGTCACTAATCACAATCATATTTAATCTAATGAACACTTAATCACTTTAGTTTACACAATGCTCTTTAATTATCAATTATTCACTAATAACATCACCTTAAAACATTGATTCTTCCAAAATCAACTAAACTCACAAACTTTATTAAGGATTATATATCAACTTCATCACTTCAAGGTTAAAGATTAACTTATAATCATGATTCCATCATCAATCAACCATTCTAATGTAATTACAACTTTCAACTCATGAATAATCCACTAAACCCATCACTTTATATACAATTATACATGAATTTACATTTCTAAGCTAGGGTTTATATTACTTGATTCATATAATCATCCACTAATAACTATTAAAACATTACAAGCTTTAATTTCAAGTTGTTCATCATTATTTCATCATAATCCACAAGAACACTAAACAAAATAATGACTCTTAGCTTGAATCTTGCTACTTATCATCACTAGTGAGTTTATCTCACATCAATTTCACCAATCTAAACCCTAATTTTGAATTATAATCAAGAACATCAAAAACCCCAATTTGTAGGGTTCATAAATTACAAGAAATTGAGACTTACATGTTGATTAGAATGATTAGAGGATGCATACCCTTGATCTTGAAGCTTGAAATCGAATTTACCACCTTCAATTTGATATAGAGAATGAATTTGATCTAGGGTTTCAAGTTATGTATGTATATGATCGTACGTATGTATATGGATATGTTTAAAACAAACACCGACTCAAAGTTTAAGTCTAGTATATAATTACCCAAATTTCTTTCCCCGTACTTATCATTGTCTGGAACTTAAAAATCATTTACGAGAAATATTATTTTATTTTACCGTCAACTAGATTAAATTAAAACAATTAATAATTTATTAGTCACCATAAATTATTCGACTCTTTTACCCATTTATTTTCAAATAAATCACCGAAACTATTTTCTGACACATTAAATAATGATTCACAATCAGAAAATATTAAGATACTACTAGACCCGAAAACTGGGTGTTACATTGCTTCTACCTTTTCTCCACCTAAATTTCCTTCTCCATTGAACCGAATCCTATATATATATAAACTCATTTTAATCTTTAAATTGAAATTTTACAAAGTCAAATGTTTTAGCCCGCGTTTTCGCGGGTCCTTTATCTAGTTCTTATTCATTATAAACAAATTATCATTTCTATAAAAATAATTGTATTTGTTAATTCTTGTAAGATTCTTTTTTCCGCAAATTATCCTTTCCATATTACATTTTTGAAACGGGTTATATATACATATCTGATTATGTAACTCAATAAAGAAAATTTTAGATGATTTGATTTTCTTAACTTCATAGTCAATAAATAGAACAGCTATTATAAAAACATAACTAATAGCTGAATTGACTATCCGAAATGATAACAATATAAAATCTCATTGTTATCGTTTGATTTAATACCTTCTAAAAATTTTCATTGGGTTTTAAACTAATTTTCTCTTTATGTAGTCTACGATTTAAGTGATTAGAAGACGCACTATTTGAAGTGCTGGTGTTTGACGATAAATGAGGATATGAAATAATAGTTATTTTTTAAATTAACGATCATCCTATAGATATAACTATGCCAAAATTAACATTAACTTTTATAAGCGTGGGCCGTGCGTCGCACGACCTAGATTCTTCCTAGTCCTAGTTATATAAGAAGAGAGCTTTAAGCTCTTATGCCTTCAAAACTGGCCACGTAAGGTCTTTTAAACTAACCACCTAACCTCTAAACAATATTTAGTGGTATCTTAGAAATTAAACACGTAATATATACTCCCTAATCCCAATGCCCTAAAACAGTAAAACCCCTAAAATCCACTTTTTACACATACATCATCAATCCTTTTTCCATTTCCTTCCCTCTCAGGCTCTTACCAATCTCCATTTTCCCTTCCGTTTTCATGTCGGCATCGTGATTTCATCAACCGCATCTCAAAGGTGTCGTACACAAACACATGTGATGCTTGATTAGTTTTTCAATTGTAGATGTATGCGCTTTCTATTCGATTTTGATGCGAGGTTTATCGAGACTTCAACATCGTTATTTGCTCTGTTTTGATTTTTTTACAATATTAAATTTCTATCTCTGGCTTAACCGTTTGACATCAAACATAGATAATTTGTTTGGTTGCATTTTGATATGGACTTCATGTTTGATCATTTGATCACTTTAATTTTGTATCTCTCAATTACTTATTTCATCTAGGTAGGCTTGTTTTTTATTTATTTACTAGGTATTTTTTGTTTATTTGTTGCAGATGGTATGTGGAGTATTAAAGTTTCAATGACACTTCTAAGTTATTAACATGCTAAAATGATTTGTACTTTAAGCTAGCTTGCCTTAAATGGACAAAGTACATATCTTTTTATACGCTGCTATTTTAATATATATATATATATATATATATATATATATATATATATATATATATATATATATATATATATATATATATATATTATATATATATATATATATGTTAATGTTATATGTTTTATAAAGCTTTTAAATAAGCAGACCAAGAAGAAATATCCTTAAAGAATCATGGCTAGCTTGAAGTTGAGATTTTACAATTGATTGGATTGTTTGTTCGATTATAACATTATTTGTGGTTCAAGTTTTTCAAGTTGCTCACCCATTCTTAAGACTATTCCAAAATTACAATTAACATGGAATTTGATGGATTATATATAACGATCCCAACATCGTTAAGTTATGCCATTAGAAGGCTTTTATGTGATAAATTTTATCTAAAGAACTCAATAGGAGTATTTTTAGTGTGCCATGGAGTTACTACTTACTATGGTCTACATCTTTATCATATGCCTTTTTGTACTCATTTTTATCCAAATTCAGTTTATGATTTTGTCTGGCATAATGTTGTGGGAGTCTAAGCCTATGATATAAGAAACAGAAAAGCAAGTTATTGTTTATTTTGGGGTTTAACGCATAGCTGGGTTTCAACTTCATAACTGAACCACGGTTTTTAAGATTGTGATTTGAGCGATATAAGCATCTGGTTATCCGGAGTTACTTGACCATCTCAGTATCTCACTAAATGGCTCTTTTGTGATAATGTACATTCATGTGATTAGAAACACGTGATTTAGTATATATGCATGCTGCTATATGCATCACTGATGATGATTTGCTATTTGATTATGCTGTTATCTCCTTTTGTAAACTTTGGACTAGATTCTCTTGCTTGAGGTTTCACATATTCCCTGAGAAAACTGAGTAAGAGGTTTATGTTGATCTGAAGATGGGTTTTGGGTTATCTGCTAGCTGCTAAGTTTGCTGGAGGTATTTTTAGAAGTCTAATGCTGCAAGGAAAGTCGATGCCAGGAAATGTGTTTAGTTTTCTTACTTGACGTCCTGGTTTTTGGGTTGTTTGTGTCTTTTCTTATTGACTGTAATTGGGCGACAGTGAAAGGTTCAGGCTTTCTTACTGTGTATTCTTGTACGAAGATTGTTTTTTTTTTTTTTTCAAATGGTCCCTCATTTCAATTTCTAGCATAATATGTTCGGTTTTCTTGAAAGAACCCATTTCTTTCCATTGTTACAGACATATATAATACGTAGTATCGACATGTAAGAGACTCTCTTCATCGGGGCATGGGCACAGCCAAGAAGCTTCCTAGTTTTTGTTATAAACTACTAGTGGAGTATTTATTTTACAACTACATTCCACCAAAGTCTTCATGCAGTCTTGAAACGATAAACCGGCCGGTTAATTTACAATTTGAATTTATATGACTTGCATTTACAAAGTACGTACATCTTTTCTTTTTATAACAACTAGTGACAATCAGTTAGTTATTGTTGGGTTTTGACAGTTAAGTTTGCATCGTCATAAGCAACAAGTGTACATACAACTAAAAAATAGATTCACTTTTTAATTAATCAAAGATTTAAACCACCCAGAATAAAAGCTCACTGCCACCAAGCAACTTAAAGAAGAGAAAAACATATACTACATTAAAACTGTATGATTCTACTATTTAGTAGACCATCTCCAATGCATTAAACTGTATAAAGTTCAATGGACTGATACATCATCATTTCATCATTCTCAATAAAAGTTCGGCAGTGCATTGAACCTTTTTGAATTTATTAGAATGACACATCAGTGTACTATCTTTTAATATTTAATTATAATTTATTAATATATATATATATATATATATATATATATATATATATATATATATATATATATTTAAGATATATTAGTTTCTATGTATTCAAATGTTACATAAAAGAAACCTGCATTAATTTGAAAGAAAGTTACAGCTACATAGATAATTAAAACAGGATACATAAAGCAGTAAATTCATGCATGCATAAAGGATATCATGTATGCGTGTATCATATTACATAATATGATTGTCGAAGATGAAGGAAATGCAATTAGTGAATGGTCAGATGATATTGATCCACCAATATGAGTGCATCGAGGACCGACCGATGAAATTCGATATCAAATCGAACGGAAATCTGAGCTACGAGATAGTAGAGTGCATCACAAGCTTCGAAATGACTTGGTCGAACATATTGGGGAACGTTTTGTATTAGAAAGTAATCAAGATTGATATAAAAATGATTTGTACGATTTATGTTTACGTATTATGTCAACTAATTTCAATGGCCTTGTAGGTTATGTCAACCATGATTTGTAGGTTATCTAGCGGATGTTTACATATGATTTGTATGATTTATTTTACGTATTATGTCAACCATGCATTCTTATTTGTTTATCTATTATTTGTATACTCTAATTGAATGCAACTTAAAGTTTTAATCTATAAATTATTTTACGTATTATGTCAACCATGCATTCTTATTTGTTTATCTATTATTTGTATGCTCTAATTGAATGCAACTTAAAGTTTTAATCTTTAAATTATAAGTAGTGGAAGGTAAATTAGAAATAATGTTAGTGGGGGAATAAAAAATGAGTATAATATATTATGGACTCACTTTCCGTACGTATTAAAACGAGTGGGAGCAGATTCACATCCCCATTTGTGCCTTGCATGATGCCACAGTCGGTTACACACATGCCAGCAAAGCGTTTTAATCTTCATTCGACGGTGCCACATATTACGATTATAGATGCTCTTAGTTGTGTTGTCGAATAAAATATGAAGTAAAATTTGGTCCTCATGAAATACATATAATATTTTCAAAAAAGAAATACATATAACAAAATAAATTATGAACTGGGTTACTTGGCCATTAAGTTGGGGTATCTAGACTAGGTTGGTGGGCCACTTGTGAGTATTGGGCCGATTGTCTTTAACAAACTCAAATCTGGCCCTTATATTTTCAACTGAGGAAACGAATGTTTATCCCTTGTCGAATGCAACATTTACTTACACCTATTAAATTAAATTATTGTTAAATGTGACATCCGTGGTGTCATAAAATTAAAGTTGAACACATAAATTACAAGAGGAAATATGTAAATCCTATTAAAAATGCTGAAGCCTGAATCTGTTTAATTAAAAAAGAGAGAGATAGAGAGAAAAAACAAAAGTGAAGTGTTGGTGATCAATCACAAATATTACAGTATATGCTAACAATTTTTACCCTTCAACTTCTTCAGAAAAAGCTTCTTTAAATCCCTATCTGATCATATGCTGTAAAAACAATTCATCGTAAAACTATATGTGTATAGCTCATAACATATGATGATCGATGTCGGGGTTATATCGAGACACTTACTTTTGTTATTCTAAGCATTATAGTGACAAATTAAGTCTATGTCTCAAATGTTTTTCAATTGTACGTCAAAATTCATTTACCGGTCTCAAAATACAAAACTACATCTCACTCAATTGGAAAAAAGTGTTTGCGGGGTCAAATTGACTTGTTTTGACTTGTAATGAAAAAATGACCCGTACCCAACTCGCTCATCCTACTACATCTGCTAAAATCTAGCCACATGTACCAAGAGGCCAGAGAAACTAATCACAACACATAAAATTACTTAAATTTACATGTAACTTTTGAAAGAGTACTGGTTGAAGGCTAGCTATAAAGATTACTAATCCTGTAAATTTATTATGCTGCAACAATCTGCAAAGTTATTTCATTAGTAACACAACTAACACCAAATGGCCAGAAAAGGCGAAAAACACTTGGAGGTTCATAAATCTCAACAAAACAAATAAAATATTGATATCAATATTGCATAATTACACAATTTCTCATGGTAAATAACTAAAAGCATAACTTGAAAACGTAAAGTTCAAATACTAATTATAATAAATCTGTGGCTGTAAGCACCTAAATAGGAGCATTTTGCTTCTTTCCGTAACGATTCTTGTTGTTCTTGATGTCATAGTAGACGAAACTGCACTCTCAATGACATTCACCGAGCGTTTACACCCTCGATTCCTCGAAACACCCAAAACATTTTGGCCAAAATCTATTTTACTACCCTGAACTTGTTCAACCAGGTTTTTTAGTACCCTAAAGTATTGAGGGTATAGCATGGTACCCTATACTTGTAAACTTGGTCACTTTAGTACCCTAGGCTGAGTTCACTCAGTCATGTGACTGCACATGACCTTGTGTCGTTAGTTTTTATTGACAGACTAAACAGAATTAGGTTAGACACGTGCTATTTTTTTTGTGCTATATTTTTTCTTTCTTTTATTTTACCCAAAAAGATTCAGTTTCTTATCATAATAAAAAAACCCACAACGATTCAGTTTCTTATCATAATAAAAAAACCCAGAACGTGGGTGTTAAGATCAAGCTGGTATGTTCGATTGAAGCAAAAACAATTCAAATCAACATCAACATTAAGAAAGGTATGTTCTAATTCCATTAAAAAAATCTCAACTTTTAGTATGAGTTTTTTTTTTGTTTGATTCCATTAGTTGACTACTATTTGAACACAGAGCATCGAAGATTCCACTATAAATAAATTATTAATGGTTTTCTTTTTTCTAATTAATTTACTGAATGTTGTGAATCTATTTGACATCATGTTATGACATACATATTTGAGACTCCAACGTAGTGATTTTTGAATTGCCTTATATACGCATATTATTTGCTTATATTGCAGATGAATGATAAGATTGTGACCTTTAGGCTACACTATGACGGTGTATTGGTGAGAGGTTCGGTAACAGAATATAGAGATTTTGATTACGTAAATTTTGAAAGGGAACTAAATCGGGTGTGTATGTGGTCATTTACTACCGAGTTGAGGAGTTTGGGTTTTAAAGATACCGATGTGAATGGTGTTTACTACAAGCATCCATTGAAGTCACTTACCGATGGTATGATACTTATTCATGATGAGGCTAGCTTATATGACATGTTTTCTTGTGCAAGTAAAAGCAGATTGATTGAGTTGTATGTGGAGCATAGTGATGATTGGTTAAGGGCAAATAACAAGTTGGTTGATATTAACTTCACAATGGGGACAAGTAATGTAAGTGCACCACATGAGGTCGGTGGGGATTCCAGTGAAGAGCAGCACGATCAAAGGTACGAGGATTACGAGACGAGTTCAGCAGAAGAAGGTGACCTTGAGGAAGACCGTGAAGATAACCTTGATGCAATAAATGAGACGTTTGATTCGAATCAAGATATAGAAGTGGTTGCTGGTATGGAGGCAGTAAGGAATCACTATAAGATGTTAAACCATATTGCGAGAATACCTACTGCCAACAACCTCGGAAATGAATCAAATAATGGTGACGAAGATGTAATTGACGGTCATGAGGAGAATTATTTAGACAACTCTGATGTTGACAGTTTACATGAAGAGATATTAGAAGATGGAACCACTGAAATGATTAGAAAACCCATAAGATTTCCAAGGTACAACGAAAAGTGTGCGACTGTGAATTTTTTTCTTGGTCAGTCCTTTATCGATCATAAACAATTTAAGAATGCTTTGTTAAAATATGACGTGCAAGAAAAAAGAGACTATGAATTTGTGAAAAACGCTAACTATCGTGTTAGAGTAAAATGCAAAGATGAGCATTGTAAATGGTTGGTGTATGCTGCAAATGAAGAGCACCATGGCAAAAAATACTTTCTGATAAAAACCTTGAATGATAGACACACTTGTTCTAAGGTTTTTGTGATTTCACATATCAAAGCACCATGGATAGCAGATCAGTGGGAGGCTCTAATCTATGCTCACCCAGGTATCAAGTCCACTTATATTCAAGAGACCATAAAAACACAACTAGAGTTGGAAGTTAGAAAAAATCAATGTAAGAGAGCTAAAGCAATGGTGATGAAACGGTTAGAAAGGGATGTGCTACATGAGTATAAAAAGTTGTATGACTACGCAAGTGCTTTAGTAGAGACAAATCCGGGAACTTCTGTTGATATTGAAGTTGAGCATAAGGGTCATGGGATTCCTCCATATTTCAAGAGGATGTATGTTTGCTTGGATGCTGTTCGTAAGGGGTTTTTAGAAGGATGTCGAAAATATTTGGGGCTTGATGGTTGTTTTCTTAAGGGTGTGGTTAAAGGTATGCTTCTTACCGCTGTTGGTAAAGATCCAAACAACCAAATGTTCCCATTAGCATGGGCGATAGTTGAGATTGAATCAGAATCTTCATGGACATGGTTTTTACAACATCTTAGAGTCGACATTAAAACCATAGATGGAGAAGAATGGACATTCATGTCCGATAAGCAAAAGGTATTTTTTTTCTTTCTTTTTTTGAAATGGATCAGATTGTATACATACATATGAATTGTATACATAAATATGAATGTTTATAATTTACTAAAATAAATCAGATTGAATGTAAATGTTTTTTTATGCGTATGAACAGCTTGTATTCACTTGTAGAGTTTATGTTTTCTAGCTTATTGCATTGTACCATTTTTTCACTTTCAGGGATTGTTGAATGCGGTTGAAGCAATATTCCCAAAAGCTGAACACAGACTATGTGCACGCCACATATATATATGCAAATTGGTATTCAGATTTTCGTGGTGAAAAAAGGTTTCTGATTCAGTCGTTTAATTTGAACTTTCTTGTCTTTCGTAACGTTCTTTCTTTATTGGCAGTCATGGAATTGTTGTTGAAATCTGAATTGTCGATTTAAAGGCAGTATGAATTTCTTTTGAAACATCTTTAGTGATGCAACTTCTTTTGTTAATGCAATCAATTCCTAGTTACTGTTTATCATGTTATGTACTCCCTCCGTCCCGTATCTATTGTCCAGTATTCCTTTTTGGGATGTCCCAATTTAGTGGTCCACTTCCATAAATAGAAAAGAATAATGAGATAAAGTTCATTTTTGCCCCTAATTTATATATGTAAGACAAAAAGGTAGGTAAAAAGTTAAGGGTAAAATTGTCTTGTTACCAAAAAGTAAGAGAGATAGTAATGTTTTTCTTAAACTGCGTGTTTTTTGTCTGGGGACAATAAAATTGGGACGGAGGGAGTATTTTTTTCTAAGTTGGTGATTTTTAGTGTTTCTGGCATAGATTTATTATGTCACAAACTGGGATATGGTTGGGGCCTTCCGATTTTGTTCATGATATAATTGAGGTTCTAACTCTGTTAGTATTGTAGTAATAATGATAAGAAAATTTGGTGTTCTAAATTGTTTTTAGTTTGAATAGCAAAAAGAGTTACCAATCTAGGGAGAAAACTAATGAAGAATAAAATAACATTAATACGGTGTAGGAAAGTGACACTTATTAGTTTACTACGTAATAAAATAACATTATTGGTTACTACGTAAAAAAAATTGCACAGCAAAAAAAAAAAATAACCAAAGCACGTGCCTGACTCTAATTTAGTTTACTCCGTCAACAATAACTAACGGCACAGGTCATGTGCAGTCACATGACTGAGTGAACTCAGCCTAGGGTACTAAAGTGACTGAGTTTACAACTATAGGGTACCATGCTATACCCTTAATACTTTAGGGTACTAAAAAACCTAGTTGAACAAGTTCAGGGTAGTAAAATAGATTTTGGCCAAACATTTTACTCTTCTTATTCTCTTTCGGCTTCTCGATCTTCTGATTTGGATGATTGCTTCGAGTCTTGAGATTCTCCAAACTGGTATCATGTGGTATCACCCACGGGCCCAACCTTAAAAAGTTCCATCTCCAGGATCCTGCTGTTTTTGGCTTACTCGAGTAACCTGGGGCCCATTTTATTAGGAACTGTGGTTTTAGATTCCGTTTTCCAGGATTATACCTAGTGAATATTTCGGATCCTGACGTACTACTACTAATACTACTACGATCACTACTCGCATAGCTTCTTCCACTGCTATCACCAACAACACTGATTATCGACTTTGATAACAAAAGAGAACGGGTTGATTCCGCAGCGGGTTGGATCATCAAGCCGGATGGTACGGTTTTGGTATAATTTTACCTTCGTAGAATAGCTCGTCCGCATTACTCATCCTAGTTTCAGGAAAGTTTCCGTCTGCCCAGAAATCGAAATCATGTTCGTTGATGGTAAGATTATTCATTGATGATCTCCATTGTTGTATGTATAAACTTGTGATCGATGATTTTTTTTAATAATACGAGGAAATGAAGTACATGATGACATGATATATTTATATTAATTACCGTGATGTGATATACATGATAATTGTGCAAAGGATTTGTTATGCATGATCAACTCTATCCTTATGGAAGTGAAATCAAGGATAATTGTGCAAAGGATTTTGTAACATGGGTTCAGGAGAAATATGGTAATTTCTTATTTTATTCGATTATTTTAATGTGTTAGAAATAATTTATATTAGTTGTAAAATTGAAAATAAATAGGTTAATTAGTTAAATGGCTTATTGTGAATAGTAAAATGTTGTTTCTTTTAAACTATTATATTTGTCGGTAAAATAAAATTATTGTTTTCGCAAATGGTTTTTAGGTTCCAGACAATAGATTTAAAAATGGGATAACATTTTACTACCTAATATTGGGGTCAGTTGGGAAATATCGACATGACTTCTTATTTTTCCCCAACTTCCTTTTCTCTCAAGAACACACACATACACATACTAAAGAAATCTCTATACAAGAAAGTGAATCAATTAAAAGCTGTAATTTTAATACAACATCTGAGTTCATCATCATCTTCTTCATCTTGTTCATCTCAATTCCCCATTTTAATTGTAAGTTGCTTGCATTATCTCTAAAAGCTCATTTGGTGAATTAGGTTGAAAAATTGATGCATGTATGAAAATTTATACTTAAATGGATTGTAGTTACTGAAATTGCTTAACCATCATCATCATCATCTAATTCTTATTTAAAATGCAAGTATTTTAGGTATCAATATATGGTATGGTTTGATTGAGTTATGTGGGTTAAGATGGATGGAAAAGGAATTATAATTGCATGTTGTTCTTGTGTTGTTATACACTAGTACAAAAACGAGTAAAAAGAGCGCAGCATTATAGCGGTTATAAGTGAAAACCGCTATATTGAATATAAAGTGGGTCCAATTATCTAAATTGTAGCGGTTTAGCAGTTAAAAGGTGGGGTCCCAACTACACAAATATAGCGGTTAAGGTTAAACCGCCTCAAGTAATAACATTTATGGCGGGTAAAATAACCCGCTACAATAGGGGTAACCAATTTATAGCGGTTAATTTTAAATCGTCACGAGAAAATTCATTTCGAAGCGGGTAAAACTATCACGCTTCAATTGTGAGAAACAATTAGTAGCGGGTTAGTTAAACACCGCCCCAATTGAAATGCCTTAGTGGCGGTTACAGTCGGTTTAGCATTCAATGAATTCATTAATAGTTAAGCACAAGTGTATATATATAGACATATCTTATCCATTTTTCTTACCTATATAAAACAAACTTGTATGAGTTGTATCCCACATCGGAAATAATTGAAAAGGTGTGTTGGTTTATTTACATTTTTTGATGTTCCTTACTTAAAGGTCATTTCTTTGTATCATTATCATTGTAGGTTTGGTTGTTCTCTTCTCTTTAGGCTCTTTGCTACTCGCGAGAAAAGAAGTAAATAGATGTTGGTGGTAGGTTTCATTGCAGTTGCAGAGTATAGTTGTAAATATGTTGATAAAGATATTTGCTACTCGCGAGAAAAGAAGTAAATAGATGTTGGTGGTAGGTTTCATTGCAGTTGCAGATAGAGTTGTAAATATGTTGATAAAGATATTTAAGAATTGGTTGTTCTTTGTATCATTATCATTGTAGGTTGATAAAGATATTTGCTACTCGCGAGAAAAGAAGTAAATAGATGTTGGTGGTAGGTTTCATTGCAGTTGCAGATAGAGTTGTAAATATGTTGATAAAGATATTTAAGAATTGGTTGTTCTTTGTATCATTATCATTGTAGGTTTGGTTGTTCCCTTCTCTTTAGGCTGTTTGCTACTCGCGAGAAAAGAAGTAAATAGATGTTGGTGGTAGGTTTCATTGCAATTGCAGAGCACTGAAAATTCGTATAGTCATATCAGTCACTAGAGTTGTAAATATGTTGATAAAGATATTTAAGAATGATCTTTTTTTGGATATGATGTTAATTATTATTTTTCTGTGGTTGTTTCTTTCATTCTTGTAGTATAAATAACATGTACATTAGGTCACTTTTTCATCCAAACCCTTTATGATCATCAATTATCAGAATTTTCAGAGACTGATCTTCTCCGTCTCTTCTCTCATCTAATTTCTTCGATGTGTATCAAATTCACTTTTCGTGATCAGATATGATCTCTCAAAATGAAAGTAAAATATTAATTTTTCTTCAACCGAGATTTCTCTGTTTAAATTTTTCAGCATCACGAATCTACTAATTTCCGTGAAGTTTGAGTGTTGGTAGATTCTCTATTGTATAATTGTGGCAACACAATGTCTCTCGTTGTCACACACTACGTTCCCGAGCCAGCTACAGCTGCTGATGTGGTTGGAAATCAAGGTGGCCGGATTTGTGAAACGGGTGGTAACTTACATGATAACGGATGATCTCGAATTGAAAGAGGCTATATTAAATTATTGGGTGTTTCTTTTAATGGAAGATTGATTGGCGATTAATGTCGTATCAGACTCACTAGCGGGTAAGATATGTTCGAGCATTTGATCTAACCTTCTGATATCGAGTGACGATCCTCCTTGCAGGAATCTAGCTAGCCTTCAGGCTTTCGGCCCAAAAAGCCGTAATTAATACGATCCTTTTAATTCTTCGGGTATGGTTCATTTGTTTGGCCCATGCGATGATGTACATGGATCGGCCCAAAAGATAATATTTAAATCATAAAGCTGGAATATAAAAAGTAAGGCGGTTATACTTTGGATCAGTTTTTGATTATTTAATAAATTATTTAGGTCGACGATATTATTGATGTGCATGGTTGTTAATTACTTGTTAGCAGTTAGCACTTAATTAAAAATCTGCATTTGATACAATCTTATTGGTGAGGTTAAGTTGTTACTTAATTACTCGATGCCGAGTATAGATACCATTAATGAATGAATATAATTCCGATACCAAACAACTGTATTTGTGTTTTCTGTCTGTTTTTTACGTTCCGGTATCAAAACTAGAGTAAGTAATTAAAATGGTAACTCATACGATTGAATGGTTCCACTATTCCATGAGTTTATTCTCATCTTCAAGTTAATTCATACGATTAAAAATTTAAATTACAAACACTAAATTAAAATAACATAGTATTAATGTACATGAGTTAATGACAATTTACCCTAGCCTTTTCCTCTTCACTGGTTCCATAGTCATCCTCATCTTCAAGTTATTACAAAGCAGAAGGCGACGTTTAAGTCCCAAATACACGGTTGAGACACATCTTCAAGTTATTACAAAGCAGAAGGCGATGTTTGAGTCCCAAATACACAGTTGAGACACAACAAAACCTTGTATACGAACAATAAATCTCGTTACAGTTTCTGCAGAAATCCCGCACTGAAACTGTTTTCGACGAGATCTGATATTTCACGCGCGGATAGATGTTTTGACCAATAGTAAGGAATGCTACACTTGTTGTGGCAAACCCCGAATTGGTGTACTAATCATACTTCGTCGACGTGACTGTAAATGGTCTCGCTGCCAAGGTCTGTCAGAATATTTAAACAGGGAAATCGCAGTCGTGAGACAGTATTATATTGTAAATTATCTTGTGAAAAAGGACGATTGCGAAACTGGAGATGGATCGGAAGATCATTTTGGGAAACTTGATGATCATATTGTTATTAAATAGGGTGTGTGTAGTATACTAAAAAACAGCTTATGTGTGAACATATATTTATAATATGATGAGGATGAACATGAATTCAATTACAACACCTAACAGTTCTAACCAAATCAATGTATGTTTTACCAAAAATATTTATACGATAATGAGGATACGTAACATTAATGAATGAATTCAATTTCAACACCTAACAATACCTAACCAAATCTAAGCTAATATGATTAATGTATGTTTTACCAAAAATAGTGTTTGCTTCAACTATCGGTCCACGTAGGGTTGATAGAAATGTTGTCTTTTTGTGTTTATAACATTTTATAATATAAATTAATTATGTTTCACCGAAAAAATTACCGGTTGTTCAACAAAGTTGGTTATATACATAATTTTCGAAAAGATGGTCATGTGTTCGAATCAACTCTTTTGAACAATCGGTATTTTTATATCAACATATGAAGCGGTTATAAAAGTAATGTGACGGCTTTCTATAATTTGGATCAGTTTGAATTTAGTTTTTGACCGCCTCAAGGTATGTTAATATTCTAATTTAAAAAAGGGAAAATTACATATATGATATATATCCCTTCTCAAAACTTGTCAAAATATAAAGAAATAACGATATCAATTCTATATTTCCATAAAAAAAATTATAATATAATACAATATATGTTTTGAAGTCCTTAGACCCGCCTCTTCATTTTGTGTCATCACCATTATCATATATATGATTTTATATGATAATAGTGATGATCGTCGATACACAAAATTCCCGAAGAGGCGGGCTTCTAAAGAGTTCAAAAGATATTATTGTATTATCTTATAAATATGTGCATTTTAAAATGCTCGAGAGTAATACTTCTTTTAGGTTGATCAACTTTTGGTCATGAAAAGTTTGCATTTACGTCTTATGATAATTAAACTTTGACGGGTGGAAGAATCAATATTTAATCCGGTTGACAAGACCACACAATGCTCCTATCTCTAGCCTTAGTCAAGTCTATGATAATATCACTCTCAGCTCCCTCCCTCCCTAGCCCCCTTCCCTGACATATATTTGACCTTCTTTTACTCCGTAATATCTTTATTTCGGGAGGTGATAACTGATAAATATTAAAGAGTACGGAGTAATACACCATCTATTATGATTCATGCACCAAAATTATGTTATTATATACTTGTACTGTTAGCATAAAC
This sequence comes from Helichrysum umbraculigerum, assembly GCA_949592205.1. Lineage (NCBI taxonomy): Eukaryota > Viridiplantae > Streptophyta > Magnoliopsida > Asterales > Asteraceae > Helichrysum > Helichrysum umbraculigerum. The sequence continues at coordinate 173,272,780 of CATIUR010000001.1, forward strand.
TGTGTGTAGAAAACAAATTCTATGTTGTACGTATTTATTAATTGCCTTCAATTCTATATTTCTATTAAAAGGAAATGTGGCAGTCTTATATATGTTGGATCGGTTCAGTATGCCTTTAACCGCTTCAAAATATGTTGATTCTATTTTAACGAAATGGTTTTTAATTAATTAAGTAAGTATTAAAAGTCGACGATAAAATCGATTTGGTTGTTGGGGGAATGGGGCCATGGGGGCATCGAAAAGTTTTGCATTTACGACTGACTTTTAATTACTCGTATTATACAGGTGGAATAATCAATATTTAATCCGGTTTCCCACACATTTTTAAGTTTAATTAATTAATGTTGATCAGGTTGATAGATACAACACTAAAAATGATTAGGACAACACACTGTACTGCAGTCACAGCTCGCAGTACAACTCATTAGCATACTTGTGGTGTTGGAATCAAAATTATGTGAGGTATTTTTCACCTCCCGTTGTTCAGAAAGGGAGCAAAATTTTTACAAGGAATTTTTTACTTGTTACAAGGAAATATGACTTTAATATTCACAAGGAACCTTTCATTTACCTGTAGGAAGTACTCTGTAAAATATTTCTTGTAAAAATCATCTCCCATTCAGAAATGAACAGTAGTTTCAGTGATACAAAAAATAAGTACTTAATTAATAAGTTTTTTTATCATCAGATATTCAGACATAAATGCAAACTTTTCATGACCAAGTGTCCAAGTCGATCCCCCAACAAGCAATTATCGATTTCATTAATCATTTTTTATTTTTTTTAAATGAACCAACATATCTTGAAGCGGGAAAAATTTATTAAACTGATCCAAAATACAAAAAGCTACACATCTGTTCTTATAACCGCTTCAATACAGCGCCTTCAATATAACTAGTATAAAGTTGTTGAGCGCATAACCAAACAGCAATAAACCCACTCATTTATTCATGACATGACATATTTCAATCAGAATAAAATGAAAGAACGATCAATATATATGCAGCAGTCTCTCTTCGCTCTTTTTATTGTCAGATCTCTTTTACATGATCATGATCATCGTCTTGATGTTCATTTTCATAATAATTTCACGGCCGCTATTTCTCTGTTTAAATGCTCCGTCTCCGTAGACGAAATCCTTCTCGGAGTCGGTTTTAATTGAAACCCTAATTGGGCAATCCACCATAGGAGCTTTGTGTTTGATTGCAAAGACTACACTCACCCTCGACCACTTAGTTCCTGGTGTTCGGTCCAAAATAGGGAGGCTGACAATCACTGATGATCTCGTTGACGGTGACTGATGTGACCCAAAAAGTCATGTTTTTAATGACATATTTCCACACTTTTTGGACTATTCTTTGGTGAAAACATTTCAAAACCATCATTATTTACCAAAAATCACCAAGGTAGTCTAAATATAGACGTTGCTGCAAAAATCGGTTAAAACGTCCAAATAACACGCAAACCGAGGCAAAACAATCACCTTAAATTTTCCGTTCTCAATGTTCTTATGGAAATAGAGCTTAATACATATTTTATGATTCCATAGGAAGATCCAAGACCGGAGGTGAAAGAATCAAAAGAAACGGATGAAAGACGGAGAAGATATGCAGTCTGGAAGCTCGCCGATCGTCATCCGGAACACGCAAAAGTTAAACACTTCCAAATTTGGAAAACTCAGTGTCATTAGAAGCGTAACGGAAAAACGAAGCCAACGGCGCAAGAATCAAGCAAATCGGAGCCCAAACGAAGAAGATACGGACGAACCAAGCAACCGGAAACAAGCGGAGGCCAAACCAAGCACCAACCCCCCCTGCCCACCTAGGTACCGTATACGGTACCCTAGGTGCCATATACAGCCCTTAGGGTGCCGTATACGGGGTTGGTTGGCTTGTGAGGTGCCGTTTGCCCCCCTTGGTCCAGTACCCCCCGTATGCGCTTTGATACTTGTTCTTCATGCTTTATGACTTGTACCAAGCTTCACCTCATTCTCCTATAAATACCAAGCCTCCTCATTCATTTTCACACACCTCACACCTCACATCCCATTTTCTTTCTCTCTCTAAAACTTCTCTCTAGAATTAGGTTAGCATTCTCTCTCTAGCACTACTCTTAGGAGTTAGAGGAGAATTAGTAGGTTAGAGTAGAAGCTCTTAGTAGCTTTTGTACGGAGTTACTCCGAGACTTCAGATTTGTGAAGATTTGTCTGTATTACTCTCTTATTCAGGTTTAATACAATCTCTCGCATTTATTCTTTTAATTATGCTTTCTTATTATGCATGCTTAGGAATGAATGCTAGAATTATGCTAGGCTAGACAAATCAATGTTTGTTGTGATGTATGCAATGTTAGGATAGTTATGATATAATATACAATTGGGGATGACACCATTATGAAACAACGGAGGTAACGTTATACGGCTTTCATTTGTATAGCGCCGGAATCATCACGAATGTGTGTAGTACGGAACGTGGAAGCTATGAAAGTCGTGGGCACAATCCGTTGTAGAAATAATGATTCCCAATTGTAAACATACTGTTACTCTGTCTGCGTAGGTTTAAAACTGTTTGCGAACTTATAAGCTGAACCTCTGCCTGTTTATCTATCCAACTTATGATGTGGTTTGTATCCTCCTCCCTAGAACCTGGCAAATTGCTAGAAGTAGGATTGCCAACTATTCTGTGTATGATGATCAATGAACTCAACATGGTCGCTGTTCCCTTGATTGAAACATATCCGAGGGACACGAAGCATAAGATTAGAGATAGATTAGGTTCATGCTTGTTTGTTGTGTATCTTTGGGACAACTCCCGGGATACCCATGATTTAATTATTAGGTCAGTTAATGTGATGACTAGTGTTCCGTCCTATTGCATGTTCTTGTTTGATTGTTGCTTAGGTACTGCATGCTAGATATAAGCAAACATTATCACTGCCCTGCTAATTAGATTTTCATGAACATAATAAACATATTACAGATAGGTTAACATGTATGTAATAGCTGTAATGATTGTATGATTAATGATGAACAATTTAACTGACCGTTAGACAGATTATCCCAACCGGTTCCGCGGGTTAAACCCTGTTCATGTTATTGCTCACTGAACAATTCATGCCATGATACTAACGTCCTCCGGATGTCTGTAAATGGGGACCTGGATTAGAGGATAATTGTCAGTTGAACTGGTCTGTGCATTTGGGAGAACTTCTGGTGTACTGGACATTCTATAACTGCTATCCATGTGACATATTATATATCTGATTGCGGACAACTCTACGTTAGGTATATAGTAGGATCGTAGCTGTAGCTCATTAAGAAATATAGGAATATCTAGTGAGTAATCTGGAACCCTATTTGGTATAACGGAAAAGCTGTAAAATGCCCGAGTATCCGGTATAGCGTTAACTTAAATACGTGGGAAACCGAGCAAAGGTCGTAGGCATAATACTTTATCTACCAATTAAGTTTCTATGACCTCACCGGATTAATCATCACATCTAGTAACCTTATCCCTCATAACTATCCATCCAAATAACATTGCCGAAGTCACAGCAAAAATATTCCTTATCTTGATTTCTCTGCGTACTCCGTACAAACCCCTGTCTTTAAATTAGTTTTTAATTTTAGTAATTAGTTTAGAAAACAAACCAACCTATCAAAAAGTTTTAAAAATCCCAGCTAAATTACAAAAGATAATTAATCCTCCTAGATTACCATGCCCGTTGTAGTTTGAAGAACGACACCTGAGTCATACATACCGCTTACTGCCCTTTAGGTCTTTAGGTTGTATCAAAACTTAGGATACCCAGCATAATAAATATAAAACACACTGTCCGCGCGCCCTTGCCGGAAGGTTCAACGACCGGAGTAAAATCCGACTGACCGCGGGGTGCACGACAAGTTTTTGGCGCCGCTGCCGGGGACTACAACGACCGACTTTAGGAATTTAGTTATCTTAGTTATTTAGCGACCCTTTTCGGGAGATCAATATCATCCGGAAGTTACCTGCTTTATCCTTAGGTTAATTAGATTAATTAGGTTAATTTAGTTTAGTTAGATTAGCTTTCTTTTCCGTAACCCTAATTTCTACCTTACAAGTTATGACGAACCGTATCATGCTCGCCTCATCAATCAAGCCATTGCTAGAGGGACGAGGAGGACCGATCGTAGCACCAACCGACGAAACCCTTGAAATTAAGCCTCACTACATATAAATGATTAAATCTGAGTGTTAGTTTCATGGTCTTTCGGTTGAAAACTCAAACGCCCATCTCAACAAGTTCATCAACCTTACCGACTCATTCGATATAATAGGAACCAATAGAGACCTTCTTTGACTCCATCTGTTTCCTTATTCTCTATCTTCTCAAGCCTTAACCTGGTTTTATGATTTCGAACCCAATTCGATTCATACATGGGAAGAGATGGCTACTAAGTTTCTAGCCAAGTACTTTCCTCCTTCCATGCAAACCAAGCTTAAGACCGACATTGCTAACTTCCGTCAGGAAACTAACGAATCATTAAGCAAGGCTTGGGAACAATTTAAGAATCTTATCGGAAGATGTCAAAACCATCAGTTGGCTTAAACGAATCTGGTCTGCATATTCTACAACAGCTTAAATCCTCAGCACCAACAAACCCTCGATGCTGCTTCATCCGGAAACTTTATGCAACATACTTCAGACGAAGCTTGGAAGTTGATTGAGACGATAACGATACACCATCATGACTTGGAGCCAGATGAATCCACTTCAGAGGAAAGGAATACTTCAGATCAAGCCTTAGACACCTTGAAAACTCAACTCGAATCCATCTCTAAAGTTGTCAAGGACTTGCAAGAATCTTCTAAACCCATGCAAAAGAAGAAAACCCCAAAGTTCTTCCCAAACAGACGGGCTAACGAAGAAATTCTTGATACCACTGGTAGAAACCCTGACCAATCCTTTCATTCTAAACCATTCGTTCAGCAGTTAACCACACTACCCCCGTCTCAATCTTTAGTTCTCTCTACTCCTACCCAATTGACTTCTCGTCTAAACAATACGATTTTCAATAACTTCATGGTTGAGCAAAATAATACAAACAAACGAATTCTTGATTTTCAAAACCAAAATGATTATTTGCTCAGGATTTCAAATGATTTAATTAAAAACATGGAGGATAATGTTAAAAGGTTGTTTTTAAAAGTTGAGGAGAAGCAAAGGGAGGAAGCAATCTACAATTCTGTCTTTCACTCATCTTATGAGCACGATGACATTCTTGTGGTCACTAGAGGAGGAAAAGAGACTAAGAACGAGAAAACCATAGATATCCCTTCGAATGAACCTTCTACTTCTCTACCTACTGACTCGGTACAAGCTGACACCCCTGTCGCTTCTCCTGAGCCAGAACCTTCTAAAGCCCCAGAGGTTTCTAAACCTGTTCGAATACCTTTCCCTGGTAGGCTTAAGAAAGAGAAACAAGAAGCTCAATTTGGAAAATATCTAGAAATGTTCAAAAGCCTACACTTAAACGTCAGATTATTAGATGCTTTAGTAGAAATGCCCAGTTGTGCTAAATTCTTTAAGGAACTTATATCCAACAAAGAAAAACTTAGACAGATAGTTAACTTACCCCTAGATGCCGAGTGCTCTCTAATTATGCAACAAGGACTACCCCCTAAGCTTGGAGATACTGGCCGTTTCACTATTCCTTGTTATCTTCAGGATGTTCAAATAAGTAACGCCTTAGCTGACCTAGGAGCTAGTGTAAACCTCATGCCATTCTCGCTTTATAGGAAACTAGGATTAAACGAACTCTTGCCTACACGTATGACCATCCAATTAGCAGATAGATCAGTTAAACTCCCCCGAGGAATTGCTGAAGATATTATGGTCCGTGTCGACAAATTCGTCTTTCCAGTTGATTTCGTTGTTATGGATATTGAAGAGGACACCCAGGTTCCACTCATCCTTGGCAGACCTTTCCTAAACACTGCCAAGGCCGTCATTGACGTAAATGAAAAATCTTTAAAACTCCGAGTTGGAACTGAAGAGGTCACCTTCAATGTTGATAAACTAATGAAACAGCCTGTGGGAGAAGATCTTGGTCTTGTAGATTCTATGCAGGATATAATTGAAGAACACCTGGAAGAGATCCTCGCAGTAAGCAGCATTAACCCCCTTCCCAATACTATCATCACTTCAAGAATACTCTGTGAAGAAGGTGCGGGTCTATGCTCAGCTATCTCGGATTCTTCCGACACATCTGGAGAGTTACTATTTCCTTTAAAGAATTCCGAGCCACAGCTCAATTCCATCTTGACCGCTCCTCTTGGATATGGCACTCCTGTCACTCTGCTACGAAGAAACCCGACTTCTGAAGTTGATCATGCATCTCTCTCAAGGGAAGAGATTCTGAAAACTCTTAAAAAGATGGAGTCAATGCTTAAAACACCTACTTCGCAACCATCTGAAGGTTGTGAAAATCCAGAAATCACCGTCAGCGAGTCTTCATCAGCCCAATTTCAGAGATTTGCAACAACTGACAAAGGAAAAGAAATTATCACTGAAGAAAATGCAATCTCTCAATCTTCCCAAGTAAAATATGAGCTGAGAAAAGATGAGCTGTCCAACAATACAAAATGGGTTGAGATAGCATCAGCCGACATTCCGGAATCACCTGCAATGGAGTCAGATTATCAAACAACGTACGACGAGCTTAAAAGAGACGAAATTGCTAGGATGAAACCATCTACTGAAGAGCCACCCGAATTGGAACTAAAGGAACTCCCCCCACACTTTGAATATGCTTTTCTTGAAGGAACTTCACACTTACCAGTTATCATATCTAAAGAATTGAAGCCCGAAGAGAAAGCAAGGCTGGTACATGTTCTAAAGTCACACAAGAAGGCGATTGCTTGGAAGATCTCTGACATACAAGGGATTAGTCCAAACTACTGCACGCATAAGATCTTAATGGAAAATGACTTTAGACCATCAGTTCAAAGGCAAAGGAGAGTCAACCCGAAGATTCAAGACGTGGTGAAAAAGGAGGTTATCAAACTCCTGGATGCTGGTCTGATCTACCCTATCTCAGATTCCCCATGGGTTAGCCCAGTTCAAGTCGTCCCAAAGAAAGTAGGCATGACGGTCATCGCTAACGAAAACAATGAATTGATTCCAACACGAACCGCCAATGGTTGGAGGGTGTGTATCGACTATCGGAAACTGAATGAAGCTACACGCAAAGATCATTTCCCTCTACCATTCATTGATCAGATGCTCGAAAGGTTATCAGGAAACGAATTATATTGCTTCCTTGATGGCTTCTCAGGCTATTTTCAGATACCTCTCAATCCAAAGGACCAAGAAAAGACGACGTTCACCTGTCCCTATGGAACATTTGCTTACCGACGTATGCCTTTTGGTTTATGTAATGCACCTGCGACTTTTCAAAGATGCATGGTAGCAATCTTCCACGACATGATTGAACAATGCATGGAAGTGTTCATGGACGATTTCTCAGTTTTTGGGGATTCGTTCACCACTTGTCTTTCTAACTTGGATAAGATGCTTGCTCGATGTGAAGAATCAAACCTAGTTCTGAATTGGGAGAAATGTCACTTCATGGTGAAAGAAGGCATAGTTCTTGGACACCGCATTTTAAAATCTGGAATTAAAGTTGACAAAGCAAAAGTTGAGACTATCTCGAAGCTTCCACCCCCTACTTCTGTGAAAGCCATCCGAAGTTTTCTAGGTCATGCCGGATTCTACCGTCGCTTTATTAAGGATTTCTCCAAGATTTCTCGACCTATGACTCATCTTCTCAAAAACGATACTCCGTTTGACTTTACAGATGAATGTCTCAAAGCTTTCAACTACCTGAAGGATCAGCTTGTACATGCACCGATCATGGTTGCCCCCGATTGGAGTCTTCCATTTGAAATCATGTGCGACGCCAGTGATTTCGCTGTTGGAGCTGTACTGGGACAGTGGAAGGAGAAACACTTTCAACCAATATACTACGCCAGCAAAACGCTCACGGATGCTCAAGAAAACTACACCACTACAGAAAAGGAGCTGCTTGCGGTAGTATTTGCTTTTAATAAATTCCGTTCTTATCTAATCTTGTCCAAAACTATTGTCTATACAGATCACTCCGCTTTGAAATACCTTTTCAAGAAGCAAGATGCTAAACCGCGCCTTCTACGATGGATTCGACTCCTACAAGAATTTGATATTGAGATTAAAGATAAGAAAGGAGCAGAAAACGTCGCGGCCGATCATCTTAGCCGATTGGAAAATCCATCAATGGAGAAGTTGCACGAGAACGATATTCAAGATCAGTTCCCCGAAGAACAACTCATGACTATATGAGGCTACCAACAAGGGTCACAGTTCACACACAACCCTTGGTATGCCGACTTCGCCAATTATCTGGTAGGAAACATCGTACCAAAAGGAATGCCAACCTCTCAGAAACGAAAATTCTTCCGAGATGTCAAGAACTATTATTGGAACGATCCTTATCTCTTTAAGGTTTGTCCCGATCAACTTATTCGAAGATGCATCGATGGGAAGGAGGCAGAACTAATTCTACACCAGAGCCACCACGGACCTACTGGAGGACACCATGGCAACAAAATGACTGCACGAAAGGTTTACGATGCCGGCTTTTATTGGCCAACCATATTCCGAGACGCTTGCGACCTGGTGAAGCGTTGTGATATTTGCCAAAGGCAAGGCAATATCTCAGCCAGAAACGAAATGCCACTTACTAATATCCAGGCCGTGGAGATCTTTGATATCTGGAGATTAGATTTTATGGGACCATTCCCTAAATCTAACGGTAAAGAGTACATCTTAGTCGCAGTTGACTACGTCTCCAGGTGGGCCGAAGCTCAAGCTTTTCCGACCAACGATTCAAAAGTAGTAACCCAGTTCCTCAAAAAGCTGTTCAGGCGATTTGGAACTCCTAGAGCTATAATCAGTGACCGTGGCACGCATTTCTGCAATACTCAATTCATGCGAGTGCTGCAGCAGTATGGTGTCACTCACAAAACTTCGACGGCTTACCATCCACAAACTAATGGGCAAGCTGAAGCAACAAATCGGGCTTTGAAAAGGATATTGGAACGAACTGTCGGAAATCACGGGCACAGGTGGGACGAAAAATTAGACGATGCGTTGTGGGCATTCAGAACTGCCTACAAAACACCATTAGGAACCACACCGTATCGGCTAATCTACGGAAAGGCGTGTCACCTCCCAATTGAGTTGGAATATCGGGCGTACTGGGCATTAAAACATTGCAACTTGGAAATTTCAGCAGCTGGAAAACAACGGAGAATGCAATTGAATGAGTTAGCAGAACTAAGAGACCAAGCGTACGACAGTTCGCTAAGCTTCAAGGAAAGAACTAAAAGGGTCCACGACGCTAAGTTAAAGCCCTCTAGGTTCAAACAAGGAGATAAAGTGCTGCTCTTCAATTCGCGATTCAAGAAATTCTTCGGAAAATTCAAAAGTAGGTGGAGCGGACCATTCACGATCTCCAAGGTATTTCCCTATGGCGTAATCGAACTCGAGGCTCCAGAAGGTAATTTTAAGGTTAATGGTCATCGCTTAAAGCATTATGTTGAGGACTTTCCCATCAGGGAAGACGTCTTCATCTTTGAACCTCCATGAGTCTTCAAGAAAGGTACAAAGAGTCAAGCTAGAGACTCGTAAAACAAGCGCTCTTGGGAGGCACCCCAAGCTTATCTTTACTTTTCTATCAAATTTTTACTTCTTAGTTTATTTTTGTTAAGTATGATTATCTCTAACGAAATTTCAGGATTTGCTACTTATCTGACTACAAACTTCAAATTTTAACAAAATCATAGATAAGTTTTAAAATTGCAAATGCCAGAACTCTGATAACAGAAATCTTTATAAAACATCTTTGCACTGTCATCAGATCTCTGTGCATTTGTATTCATCATTTTATGCATTACCGGTTTATTTTGTTTGTTTCAGGATGGATAGCTCCAGTGACACCAGAGAGATCATAGCTGAGATACCACCGAGACGTCGCAGAGATCGCAGACGAGGACGTAGAGCACGCAGGACCATGCCCACTATTCGCGAGGAGGACCTTACTGATGTCCCGATCGCTCATGAGGAGCCATCCGCTGAGAGACCCTCATCACCTGTGCACCAGTCAGCTCCCATACCCACTCTTGAGTATGGGATTACACTAGCTGACCCGGTTGCAGCCTGGGCCCTCTTTCGGACACTCCACCTTCAGCATGACATCATGTCCACCCTCTGTGTGCATGTAGGGCTTCTGAGGCCTTCTGACTGTCCGTTCCATCTTGCTCCGGACCCAGGATCGTCTCGCCCGCCCTGGTCATTCTTCCCTCCTGCCGGACCGTTCGCTGCTGGACTTTCCACTGCTCTACCTGCTGCTGTTGATCCTGCCATGTCATCAGGGAGTGCATCAGCAGAGCCTTCACTTACTGAGCAGTTGTTGGCTGTGTTGGATGTCTTTAGCCCACCTCACGCTCATGCTTCTGCTGGCATTACTGAGCCGAGCATGGATACGATGGAGGAGCATGCACTATCACCCACCTCAGTCCTTGCTGCTGCTATTGCTGCCTTCGATCCTGACAGCGATGATCTACTTGATGACTTTTAGTTTATTTAGTTTATTTTATTTGCCTTATTTCAGTACTTAGATTTTTATAACTCTTTATTATTTTCGAGATATGACGTTGTGTTGATGATTATTGCAGAACTTAGCTTATTGTGGAATGGATAAACTTACACGAGACTGGTCCTCCAATCCAGCAAATCACACGCACCATTTCTACACTAATCTAGGTCCTGTCCAGTAAACAGAATGGGGAGTATTTTAAACCTTTCTCCGTTTTTGATGATTCTATGTTTACTTAAGTTTATGTGTTATAACCTATGGCACATCCTAACTTATCACTAAGTGTGGGATTCTAGCCCAATTTAACACTTAGAAAACATTTTCTTACATGTTCAAACTCTAAGTGTGGGATTTTAGTCATAAAATCTCAACTCAAAAGAACATTAGGGACAATGTTCCCCTAAGTGTGGGATGGTAGGTATGGATTACCTTGGATAAACGATTTTTATGTCTACATGGTATATCTCAGAAAATGTTCCCTAAAATTTTTTCAAAATTTTTCAAAAATATTTTTCAATAAAACTAAAATATGAGCTAAATCTTGCGATTAACTCTAAATTTTTGAGCTTTGATATGCCTGAAAGAAATCATTTTCAAAATATGAGGAAAATACTTCAAAAACTTAAGGAAATTAAGGTAGAAATTTCCTAAGCAAGAAACGACAATCTAAGAGGGGCATCGCATGACTAGGCACATACAACCCAAATTTGCAGTGAGGTTTTGAGCCTTAAAAACATTCATTTTTAATGCTACATTGTTCATTTCTTGTGTGTGCCAATGCATGTATCTCTGAATTAGAACTTGCTCTTGACATACGCTTCGAGACCATATTGGTGTGTACCGTACGCGGTATAGGCGCAATTAGATGACCTTAACATTCCTTAGGATTTGAACCCTTTTTAGCCTTCTCTTTCAAGCCCAAAACCCTTCCGATACTCATTTTTAGTATCGATGATCCGCTTAGAAAACCCTGTTGAGCCTAAACCTTTTCATTTCTTCAAAAACCCTAATCATAAACCTACTTTCCCAAATTCCCAAAACCTTATCTTAGAATTTCTGAGGTTATGAAGAACATCTTGAAGAATATCCAACTCAATTATCCTACTCGTTCGTGTTCTCCAAAAAGAATCAACCCTCTCTAAAAGTGCGGGAAAATTAGCACACAAGAGAGACAAGAGAACAACGGTGCGGGAAAATTAGCACCCAAAGAAAAGACTCGAATTGATCAAGAAAAGAGAAAGGATTTCTGAAGGAGAAAAAAAGAAAAGAAATTATCCTCGGAAGTTCTCTAACAAAGAAATTCTGAAGAAGAAAAGAAAATAAAAAAAAAACAGAAAAGAAAAGAAAAAGAAAAGAAAATAAAGCTCAAGATGCTTCAAAGTATCAACCATTTAAAAGGAGATCCGATAGAAGACGAGTAGCTACTTCATCCGTTCTACAAATAAGTTTTTCATGATTCTTGGAAAGCCTGAGATAAGCAAAACCCTTACAAACCAAAAATTCCCTTATCCATACCCCTTAACCCTCACAAAACATTACAACCCCCAAATGTCTTGGGATAATTAGCGCCGTTCTCACCTAAGTGGTGGAGATCCGATTCTCGATCAAGCCTATGACGATGAGTACTGCATGACTGGCTTCATGAGCGATTACGTTTGAACTAGATTGATAGGAAACCCGATACACTATTGAGTGAATTGAGTGACCACCTTATGTGAGATCGCCTAAGTCATGTATACTCCAAGATCACGAGAGTTGGAAGTATGCCTATGAGAATCGTTTCTTGTTTCCGAAAGGATCATCTTACTTTTCCTTGGTTTCCTGAAACTATCTACTCATACGAGAAAACGGTGACCGACGGGGATGTCATAACTCTCCTCTAAAACCTATTTTAAAAAAAAATGTTTTCAAAAGGGATGTTGATGAGTGTTGCTTGAGGACAAGCAACGTTTAAGTGTGGGATACTTGATGTGACCCAACAAGTCATGTTTTTAAGGACATATTTCCACACTTTTTGGACTATTCTTTGGTGAAAACATTTCAAAACCATCATTATTTACCAAAAATCACCAAGGTAGTCTAAATATAGACGTTGCTGCAAAAATCGGTTAAAACGTCCAAATAACACGCAAACCGAGGCAAAACAATCACCTTAAATTTTTCGTTCTCAATGTTCTTATGGAAATAGAGCTTAATACATATTTTATGATTCCATAGGAAGATCCAAGACCGGAGGTGAAAGAATCAGAAAAAACGGATGAAAGACGGAGAAGATATGCAGTCTGGAAGCTCGTCGATCGTCATCCGGAACACGCAAAAGTTAAACACTTCCAAATTTGGCAAACTCAGTGTCATTAGAAGCGTAACGGAAAAACGAAGCCAACGGCGCAAGAATCAAGCAAATCGGAGCCCAAACGAAGAAGATACGGACGAACCAAGCAACCGGAAACAAGCGGAGGCCAAACCAAGCACCAACCCCCCCTGCCCACCTAGGTACCGTATACGGTACCCTAGGTGCCGTATACGGCCCTTAGGGTGCCGTATACGGGGTTGGTTGGCTTGTGAGGTGCCGTTTGCCCCCCCTTGGTCCAGTACCCCCCGTATGCGCTTTGATACTTGTTCTTCATGCTTTATGACTTGTACCAAGCTTCACCTCATTCTCCTATAAATACCAAGCCTCCTCATTCATTTTCACACACCTCACACCTCACATCTAATTTTCTTTCTCTCTCTAAAACTTCTCTCTAGAATTAGGTTAGCATTCTCTCTCTAGCACTACTCTTAGGAGTTAGAGGAGAATTAGTAGGTTAGAGTAGAAGCTCTTAGTAGCTTTTGTACGTAGTTACTCCGAGACTTCAGATTTGTGAAGATTTGTCTGTATTACTCTCTTATTCAGGTTTAATACAATCTCTCGCATTTATTCTTTTAATTATGCTTTCTTATTATGCATGCTTAGGAATGAATGCTAGAATTATGCTAGGCTAGACAAATCAATGTTTGTTGTGATGTATGCAATGTTAGGATAGTTATGATATAATATACAATTGGGGATGACACCATTATGAAACAACGGAGGTAACGTTATACGGCTTTCATTTGTATAGCACCGGAATCATCACGAATGTGTGTAGTACGGAACGTGGAAGCTATGAAAGTCGTGGGCACAATCCGTTGTAGAAATAATGATTCCCAATTGTAAACATACTGTTACTCTGTCTGCGTAGGTTTAAAACTGTTTGCGAACTTATAAGCTGAACCTCTGCCTGTTTATCTATCCAACTTATGATGTGGTTTGTATCCTCCTCCCTAGAACCTGGCAAATTGCTAGAAGTAGGATTGCCAACTATTCTGTGTATGATGATCAATGAACTCAACATGGTCGCTGTTCCCTTGATTGAAACATATCCGAGGGACACGAAGCATAAGATTAGAGATAGATTAGGTTCATGCTTGTTTGTTGTGTATCTTTGGGACAACTCCCGGGATACCCATGATTTAATTATTAGGTCAGTTAATGTGATGACTAGTGTTCCGTCCTATTGCATGTTCTTGTTTGATTGTTGCTTAGGTACTGCATGCTAGATATACGCAAACATTATCACTGCCCTGCTAATTAGATTTTCATGAACATAATAAACATATTACAGATAGGTTAACATGTATGTAATAGCTGTAATGATTGTATGATTAATGATGAACAATTTAACTGACCGTTAGACAGATTATCCCAACCGGTTCCGCGGGTTAAACCATGTTCATGTTATTGCTCACTGAACAATTCATGCCATGATACTAACGTCCTTCGGATGTCTGTAAATGGGGACCTGGATTAGAGGATAATTGTCAGTTGAATTGGTCTGTGCATTTGGGAGAACTTCCGGTGTACTGGACATTCTATAACTGCTATCCATGTGACATATTATATATCTGATTGCGGACAACTCTACGTTAGGTATATAGTAGGATCGTAGCTGTAGCTCATTAAGAAATATAGGAATATCTAGTGAGTAATCTGGAACCCTAATTGATATAACGGAAAAGCTGTAAAACGCCTGAGTATCCGGTATAGCGTTAACATAAATACGTGGGAAACCGAGCAAAGGTCGTAGGCATAATACTTTATCTACCAATTAAGTTTCTATGACCTCACCGGATTAATCATCACATCTAGTAACCTTATCCCTCATAACTATCCATCCAAATAACATTGCCGAAGTCACAGCAAACATATTCCTTATCTTGATTTCTCTGCGTACTCCATACAAACCCCTGTCTTTAAATTAGTTTTTAATTTTAGTAATTAGTTTAGAAAACAAACCAACCTATCAAAAAGTTTTAAAAATCCGAGCTAAATTACAAAAGATGATTAATCCTCCTAGATTCCCATGCCCGTTGTAGTTTGAAGAATGACACCTGAGTCATACATACCGCTTACTGCCCTTTAGGTCTTTAGGTTGTATCAAAACTTAGGATACCCAGCATAATAAATATAAAACACACTGTCCGCGCGCCCTTGCCGGAAGTAAAATCCGACCGACCGCGGGGTGCACGACAGTGACGGATGATCTCATTGTCAGCCGGGTATATATGATTTTATATGATAATACTGATGATCGTCGATACACAAAACGAAGAGGCGGGCTTCAAAAGAGTTCAAAAGATAATACACAAGGCGAAGAGGCGGGCTTCAAAGGAGTTCAAAAGATATTATTATATTATCTTATAAATTTATGAAAATATATAATTTATGTTATTTCTTTATGCTTGTTGGAACTTGGATTTTAATCATAAAAGGAGATATTGTATCCTTATAAGACTGTTAATGTTGATTTTCCATTCATTTGATTTTATTTGTATATTTGATTATGGATAATTATTCATTCCGATCAAACTCTCGTATCAATTTGATTTTTATATTTCTACGACGATGACGATGATTTATTACTGTATTATAAAAATAACTAATGCTTTAAAAAATAACTATTTTGCCAAAAAAATAATAAAAGAATCAATATTTAATCCGGTTGACAAGACCACACAATGCTCCTAGCCTCCTATCCTAGCCTTAGTCAAGTCTATGATAATATCACTCTGCAGTCTGCACCACCACCTCCTCCCCAGCCCCTTTCCCTAATATAAGATAATACAAAATAGAATCAATATTGTATTCTTGACTTCCCTTTTCAATTTTATTTCAATATAGAAATTGTGGCGGTTTTATATATTTTAGAGCGATTAAATAATGTTTTTAACCGCTTCAAGATAGTTGATTCTATTTTAACAAAATGGTTATTAATTATTTAAGTATTAAAAGTTCACGATAAAATAGATTTGGTTGTTGAGGGAATGGGGGCATCGAAAAGTTTTGCGTTTACGACTGATAATTAGTAGATATTAATTAATTATTATAAAGACGGATGAATCGATATGAATTTCATAATTAGTTAAGAGATTCAAAAATTGTCTTCTGGCACTATTAATTTCAATTATGTATGTTAATTTTAATAGTTCAAGTATAAATGTCTTTTTAATTTGTTCAATGAGAAAGAAATGTTGTGGTAACATATGAAAATCATAATTGGTAACTAAAATAGGAGACGAGAAAATTAAAGTTTTACATAAATAAAAATTACAGAGAGAAAAAAAAAAAAAAAAACTAATCCTCATCTCCTCTTAACATAATCTCTTTCCATTCTATATGATTTTGATTATACTTCTTAAAACGTGATAACAATGCTTCAAATGATGCTTTCTCAGGCGTGTAGTATGTTAGATCATAATGCTCACATTTTTCGAGAAATTCGATCTCGGGCTGGGAAAGTTCACACCCAAATTTGTCACGTTTGTCTTTCAGGTCAACAATCCACTTGCTCAACTTCTTCATTGCGTCATTGATGTTTTGGATACTTTCTTCAAGCGAGTGGATGACATTATTGTTAATCTTGTTTAATACGTCAAATTTCTTGCCGATCACATATTGTTCTTCTTTAGTTGCCATACTATTTAATTGTCTGAACTTCTCGGATTAAGTATTGAGAGATGAGGAGTTCGATATCACGTTGTGTGTATTTCAACTGTAGACAAGGGTCTCTATTTATACTAGCTGGAAACCCATCACGTACTGTGGCGCAATAAACTTTTCACCTCCTGCCCATTGGAAAATTTAAGGTTATTAATTTAACAAATTAAACAACCAATTAGTTGTGGCGGATTAACGCAAAACCGCCTTTTCTTTTCATTTTCCCATACCAAAAATATTTGGTTAATTGACTGTTAACAAAATACTCCGTATATGGCGGTTTACGTCAGACCGCTTTCTTTAGTTTTACATAAAAATTACCTTTTAGTTCTTTAATAATGTGGACATTTCAAATAGGATGGAATTATTAGAAATTTCCGGTTGGTAATTACAGTAGTTTGGTGTTGAGAATTAATCGGTTAATGAAATGAATGTTTCCCGAGGGTGATGATCCATACACCACCAATAATTATCAGTGCAAAATAAAAAAAGCTTTGATTAGTATAACAAAATAAGTATTTACTTTATAAAGGAAAAATACAAACTAACAAGGTGAAAATCTTTGATTGGTAAAACAAAATATAAAATAATATTAAAAATACTATTCATAACATATTCACATTTACTTTGGTAAATGTATGGATAATTATTGGTGGTGTAAGGATCACTTCCCATATATAAAATATATATAGACATATACACACACACACACACAATGGTCACTTTGTCATCCATCAACTTGTTCATTGCTTTAGTTGTTATCAAAAGATAATTAACACAAAATTAATGTCATCTCCAAACACCAACAGTGTGAATCAGCCTATATTTGTGATCATGTCAATATCCACTACAAAAAGTAAACAATATTTCCTTCACGACCGCCATTTCTCTGTTTAAGATCTCCGGGCACTGGTTTATCACAACAAAACCGGTAATGAACAGGAATGGGATATACAAAAATTGTTCTCTTCGTTTCCTCCCTTCCCGGCCATGTTGTGCTTCGTGAATATTACATTCCTTTTCTCATGTTGTGCTTTCTTGTCGTAATTAAACCAATGTCTCGGAGTATTATAAAAAAAATAAAAAACCATGAAGCGTATATAAAAATGAAAAACTTAAAGCGGTTTTTAATACATCAATGTAAGGCGGTGGTTTGTAAAACCGCCTTAATTAAGTAACGAATGGTTCTGGTACTCCAAACGTGCTGCTGGCCAACAGTCAAGACCGTTTGAAAGAAAGCCTTGTTCCGCTTTATAAAAATAATTTCTTTCCCACGTTGCTTCCACGTCGCTTCCGATTGTTGGTTGGCATTTTTGTGTTTAGTATCGTTGAATCACAGAGCTTGGCCGTAGTATCGTTGAATCAGCTCTCTTTTTGTGTTTCTGCTCTTCGATCTGTTTACGCATCGATACTCCTGCCTCCTGGCCTTGTTAGGGAATGAGCACGGAAAAAGACATGTCCAAACATTGACCTCATATATATATAATGTCATCCTCTTCCTCATCCAAGAGAGCATGGAGTACAGGCCCGCCAACAACATCAAAAGCATAATCGTCGTCCAAGAAAAAGGGTATTTCCTACGAATTCGATCTATGGAGTGTAATGAATGATGATTAATGAATGTGAATTACTTGTCCAGATTGCGAAAGAAAGCAAGATCACGGACTGTGAGGAAAAAAGATAACGGAAGACCATTTTCCATCCAAACCTTCATATCGTTGACATTTTTCAAATGTTTTATTAATTGATAAAATGTAGTAGAGAAAATGTTATTATTACGGACTCTTATGTTAATATTAATATTAATAATAGATTAATTAATTAATGTTATATTATATATATATATATATATATATATATATATATATATATATATATATATATATATATATATAGAGGGTGTTTGGCATAGCTTATTTTTTCTGCTTATGTTCTTATTGCTTCTTTTTTTTTAAGCAGTTAAGTAGTTTGGAGTGTTTGGGAAAGTAAAATTGTTCATGCTTATTTGATTATTTTAGGCTGAAATAAGCAGTTTGCAATAAGCAAGTGGGTTGATGCTTATCTGCTTATGCTTATAAGCATAAGCATAAGCACAAAAATAAGCTATGCCAAACACCCTCATATATATATATATATGGTGCTTTTCCCCCTTTTCTGTACTACTCGTTCTATACTATATATATTTCAATCGGCTAATTAATAATTTCAATATTATTATATAATATTAATATTAATAATAGATTAATTAATATTATGTTCTTAATTATATATGGTGCTTTTCTGTAATTATTAATTTATTTATTTACTTGTATATTTCAAATGTTTTATTAATCGGTTTAATTTAACAACTGAAATCATTTTGATTATTGTGTCTACAAAACTTATGGACAAATGATTTGGTTGCAATATCGGTTGACCAGGTGGCCACCCCATTGGTGCAGTAAAAGAATAAAATTTTAGACTAAACTACTAGTATTAAACTTGATTATCAAAATGAAAGAAGCATACGTACTAATATTTACTATAGCTACTGGATATACAGCATATCTCATCAAAAAATCTATTTGACCAGACCACCATGCTCCTATACCTAGCCATAATCCAGAGTCAGACCACACCACCCCCTCCCCACTTCCCCAGCCCCCTTCACTGACAAACATTTAACTTTATTTAAGTCTTCTAGAGCATCTCCAGATTGAAGCAGCTAAAATTGAAATGTGGCGGCCTTTTATACTTTTGTAGTCAATTACTAAATTTTATATTCAGTTTCATTTTTTGCAAGACATCACTCGAATCAATATTTTAATAGTTAATCAGTTCTTTTTTTATTGATTTCAAATTTATTCCCGTCTCATCGCGCGGGTTAGCAGCTAGTATATGTTATGGAATATTGGAATGGATATGGACAGATGAATTCATTAGCTATGGCAGTACGAGTAGTAGCGTAACAAGGAAGCTACACACTTTTGTGGCGGTGTTCAGTAAACCGCTTTCAATACTGTAACTATATAAAATAGAAAGATATTTCGTAGATTGTAAGAGATAGTTCAGTTGTTTTGTTAAACTGAAAAAATGGCAACCAAAGAAGAGAAGTATGTTTTAGGAGAGAAAGCAGGCGTTTTAAAGGAGATAGACCAACAAATGATCAAATTACAAAAAGAAAACGTCGAAAAGATTAATACGGCAATTGGGAGGATCGGCAAATGGATCAACGACCTCAATGATAAATTTGACTAATTTGGAGTTCAACCCTCTGCATCCGAGCTCAAATTTCTCAAGAAACTTGAAGATGATTTTCAATACTACACCTCCGAGAAAAAAAATGCAGAAAACATGCTATTTCGTTTCGAGATGTATGATCGAAACCTTAGGGATTGGATCGATCTGATACGTTTGTAATTTTTCATTTGATAATGTAATTTTATCCTTTAGTTATTTCATTACTGAAATTGACAGAAGTTCTTTAATTCACAGAGTATTATTACTATTATTTATTATTATTATTATTATTACTATTACTATTATTTATTATATATGCAATAAATTAATAAAATTACAAGCACGTAATGATAATATATAATATATATATATATATATATATATATATATATATATATATATATATATATATATATATATATATATATATAGTGGGAGGCATAGTTGTTAAACTCTTACGATTCACTCGACTCAGAAATTAAAAAAATGAGGTGGTTCAGACCCCGACTCTTAAATGGCTTTGACCCTTACGAGTCATTTATTGGCTCTTCCGAGTCGTGGGCGACTCTTACGAGTCAGAAACCGGACACACGTTTAATGTAATCTAATATAAAAACATAAAATGACAAAATATGGAATGTCTACGTGGATCTATTGCCGAAGAAAGAAAGTTACTCGAGAACTGCGAAAAGATGGTGGAGACACTAGATCGAATGATCGAACAGAAAGAAAAGTGGATTAATGATGAACTGCCTAGTTTAGCGGATAGTTAATTTTCAATTTTGTGTATTTGTTCTTTATTCATATTGTTCTTAATTGTTCTTACTTATTGGATAATAGAATGACTTTAGCTTAAAACCGATATATCATATCGCTCCTACAACATGTATCGTTCATTTTTGAGTACTACTGTACTAGCTAGCATTACACCCGCGGTAAAATTGGTGACGGAGGATGGAGGTGCGAGTAACGATTTTAAAATAAAAACGTAAATGTAAATATATTGAAGATTTATTGTATAATGCTTGTGTTATGTATTATTTATCCATGTGAAATGTAATAGAAACAAATATGATTTAACTATAGTGATCTACATATTAATGGAAATAATTTGGCCATGAACATGAGGGATTTGGGTGTAACACTCTAGGAAAATCCCACATCGGCCATGGACATGGGAGATCTGAAGACTTATAAGGGAAAAAGTCATCCTTATACGACACAACGCGTTTTTGGCCCACAGTGGAAGTAGATTGCACGAGGTCGTGGTTAAGCATGCTCGTGTGGGGGAAGCGTCCAGGATGAGTGCCTCCTGGGAAGTGGAAGTGGTGGTCGCCAAGAACAAAGCCGTGCGCCTGCAGGCAAAGCGGACAATATTGTGCCGTGGTAAAGGGCAGTTACATTGGGGCTTATAAGGATAATATCATCCTTACATGACACAACACATTTTGGGACCGTAAGGGTAGTAGATCCCGTGAGAAAACTACAGTTAAGCGTGCTCGAGCGTGGTAGTTCCAGGATGGGTGACCTCATGGATAGTAGTGTGGTCGCCAAGGAAAAGTCGTGCGCCTGCGGGCAAATCGGACAATATTGTGTTGTGGTAAGGCGGGATGTTACCGTAATGTTAGATGTTGGTGGCGCGACGAGTAGGATGATAGTAGTGGGGTAATTAAGGAAGTCAAATGCTTGTGCTTTATGGTTATAATGTTGGACGCTAGTGTTGTAGGAAGTCACCATGTGTTTAATTTTGTGGTGATATTAATATGGCGTTTTTGTCATAGTGAATCGAAGTAGTGAATGTATACGTTTGAATTTATAAACAGTCAAGATGGTGTTGCTTGCTTATGAAATTCGGACATATAAGTTTTAGCGGACGAAAAATTTGCAGGACCACACGAGAACTTCCAAATAGCTGATCAATGTACTTCCACTAAACGTTTAACTTTATAGTTCTCACGCGTCCAATGACCTTTTTGGCCACAATAAGAGCGTTTGTGATTTGTAACAGGAGTTTACCTTATACACCCAACACGTACCTCTCGTGTCCCCAAAAATCCTCAGGGAATTTTTAGATTCAACTTGTCATTATAAACCTTAAAATATATAAAAAAAAAATAGACAATGGAAATAGGAGGTTGCCAGCTAATGCATGTTGACCACAATTATTTTCAAATCGTCACCAACTAATGTGGGATAAGCTAAATGCCCACAAGTCATAACCCCATTGAGACACATCGTCTTCCTTGTAACTTTATAGTTCTCACGGGTCCAATGACCTTTTTGGCCACAATAAGAGCGTTTGTGATTTGTAACATGGGTTTACCTTATACACCCAACACGTACCTCTCATATCCCCAAAAATCCTCAGGGAATTTTTAGATTCAACTTGTCATCATAAACCTTAAAATATCGAAAAATGGACAATGGAAATAAGAGGTTGCCAGCTAATGCATGTTGACCACAATTATTTTCAAATCGTCACCAACTAATGTGGGATAAGCTAAATGCCCACAAGTCATAACCCCATTGAGACACATCGTCTTCCATGAGGTTTTCATTAATATATATCTTCCTGAATGGCACATGAGTCCCTCGATCTCTGTAACAAACCGTCCCACATCGAAAACTGATAACAAATTGGAGCTCTTTATTAGTCTAAAGTTGTGTCTAATAGTTACCTTCCACTATGGTTTTTCGTTGAAAGTTGAAAATATCCGGTTAGTCGCTGCTTTCGACTTTGGGGGCATTACATCTTAAGCATGCACATCAATTAAGAAAACATAATCTATTTGATTCTTTATTTTAGTTAGTTTTCAAAAACACTTGCACTATATCTTACATGTATGTATGTATATAATAATAATAATAATAATAATAATAATAATAATAATAATAATAATAATAATAATAATAATAATGTTTAGAATATAATAACAATAATAATATTATTATCAATATAAATAAACCAAAATCCTATTGAGCAATCTGGACCTTTCAATGAAAATTTACAAGGTGATCCGACGATTTAGATTTAATTAAATAATTACACTTACCATTTTAAGTATTAAATTTAAATTTAACCCCAAATTAAATATTATTAAATATATTAATTATAACAAAATATTGAAAAATTACACAACTTATATATAGTTATATAAAATGAATTATTGAGTCTTACTCCGTACTTCTTAAACTTTGCAACAATAAAATAGCAATATGCTTTATAAATAGATATATATATATATATATATATATATATATATATATATATATATATATATATATATATATATATATATATAGATTATAGATATATAGATCTATATCTATACTATATATAATTACTATATATAATATATATGCATTTGATAAAAACTAAAGCACCAAATTTCAAATTTTTTGGTTCCCCGCCAAACGTGGGCTAAAAAATCAAAAAGTTTCACTAGTAAATTGAAGCGGTTTGTTTATGGCGTGGCGGTTGTCTTTGTGATTTGAAGCGGGTATTGTTTTTAACCGCTTCAAATGAACTAAGGTTTTATTGGTGAAAAATCACTTTTTGGTCTACATAGAGACAGAATACACTTTTGATCGCGATTTTCTGCTTCATCGTCTTCGGCTTCGTTCTACTTCTGCCACCACCGTATCCCCAAATATACACCGGTAAATCTAGGTTAAAGTTTGTTATTGTAAACCCATTGCACTTTGGTAATTTTATAACGGTATAATTTTGCCGCAGCTCATATCCAAACGGTTGCATTAATTGCTAGGTTTTCCAATCTTGATCGGCTTTTGAACTGTTGTCATGTAACTCCGATTCATCCATTATTGGTGGTAGTTTGTTAAATATTGTAAATTAATTGTATTTTTCTATGTAAAATTTTTCTTTTAGTGTATGCCGGATTGAAACATATATCGATATATTTGTACATAATTTTTTAGGTAAATATATAATTTATATATAAATTTTTAACCATACAGGCATACACCACTAATGTGCATCAGTCTGTTGTTCTGTACAACAGTTTAATGCATAATTAGTGGTGTATGGCTAAAGGTTGGTGGTGTACAAATCACCACCCATATGTTATTGATTGTTGTGAGTACATACAAAAGGGAATGTTCTTTATGAAACAACGCTTTTTTTGGTCCCCACCCTGAGCTCGTTATATATGCCAAAATTAATAGATATTGAATTCAATACTGATCTTGATGATATTTATGTAAAGATGTGGTCCCGTAGTTGTTGATTCTCCAATCCTGAACCTGTGAGAACACTCTAAGATATGCCAGCAAAGACCCTATTCAATACTTGAGAAAGTGCATCCATCACTGTCTTATGTATTATTTATCCATGTGTTCTCCTGGTCTGTAGCTGGTTCTAATAAAGGGAAATATATATGTATGACAATTCGATCAGTTTCTTATTTGCACGTGTGTAATGTTTGCTATCCGTTTTGCGTAGTGTGTGTTAGAGCATCTCCAATGATAAAGTCATTCCAAAGGCTTTCTACAAAAGTTTTTGCTCCAATGTAAAAAGCTTTCCAATAGCTTTTTTAAACCACAATGAAGGGTTAAATGAGCTAAAAAGCTTTACCTCCAAAGGTTGATAAATCTCAACCTTTTAATCAAAAAAGCTTTTGCTCCAATGATCAAAAGCTTTATCAACCACTTTTTTGCACAAAAAAGCTTTACATAAACCCTTCGAGTTGCTCTTACATATTATCTACCAATAATATAAAGAGAAAGCATAAAATACTGTGGACAACTCAAACATTTACATATCAGCACAAAATAGTCTCAAACTGTTGACCTTTTCCTTCCCCATCTGCAACCAGCATGTTCATGACTTCTTTTTTCCGAAAAGGTCATCCCCATTTGCGTGCCCACCTTTCCATCCTTACTCTCCTCCTTCCTAACTTATCTATTTTTAGATAAAAAATCAGCTATTAATTTTCCATACATTCATTCTAGAATTTCTCTATTTCTCATTTATGCAAGTTAATTTTAGAATTTCAAGTTCTTTCTCTAAACAGGGACTCAACATTCGTAATGAAGACTGCTGTATACAGGGGCCGACTTCAAATTTGTAAGTTTAAATTCTGCCTCACCTTATCTTAGTTGATTTTCACTTTTGTTGGGTTTCACTTCTCTGACGTTTTTAGAGATTATTCAGTAAAATGTTGTGTGTGGATGTTTATATTGTCTTTGTATCCTTCAGGTTCTTCATGGACACCAATTTCAATTCCTGAATAAATAGCTCTTAGTAGAATATCTACCCAGGAATTATTAGCAGGTATGTTTCCATATAAAATGTTGTTACCTAAGAGCATGTGTTGGGATTCATTGTGAAAGTTTTTGGTTGGTTGAAGCTTTCATTTATTTGGATTTCATCTTTTCACATCAAGTGTTTGATGTTTTGCCACTCAGAAATTTACTACAAATTAGTGGACTTGTTTTGTCTGACCTGTATAATACTTGTGATTAGTGCACATGAGTAACTGGATCTAATGATGGTGTTTATTAAGCTTCATTTCTTTTTAAAAGCATCAATGTACATGTTGAAAGTTATGTGGAGTTTACCATATGCGGTGAATATTACTTTGATTGAGGCGCGTCTGTTTGTGATGCAGGAAAGTTTTGAATGTGTAGATTATGTGTACGAAGGACTTTGAGTGTTCTGTTAATGCCATGAAAGTTTTGAACCCACTCATGGTAGAATAGCATGAGATTTTTAAGTTTATAAAACATTATCTCAAACCATAAGGTTCGTCGTCTAATTGTATTGTAGGGATAAATTGCTAAAAACACAAGAAAATGGACATCAGCAACGGTGGGCTGTGCTATGCACAGCCTCAAAGGCTCCCTATACTCTTAATAAATTATAATGTCCGTAGTTAATTGCTCATTTATCATTTTAATTGTAAGCCAGTGTTTAGCGTACGTGTTAATATCATTTATATTGCACATGTTCTTTATAGGACATCAAATATAAATGACATGGCCGAAAAAGGTAGACTAGGGAAGGCAAAGGAAAATGACTACACTCCCGATCCAGACCGTCACATTGAGTTCAACGCCCAAGGAGAACCTACTGGAGACAATAGGAACTCGGAAGGGCGGACACGGGCGGTGTCCAGTGTGGTGGGGATCAAAAAAAGGCCCTTGGAACTCGGAAGGGTCAAAAGAGGAAAGCAATTGTTAAGATAGAGACAGACGTCGGTAATCTGGACGATGAACACATACACCTTTCTACAACTCGTGGATCACCATACCGGCCTGATGACGATGATGAGGTAATTGCCTTCTCTTTGCAAATATATAAATTTGTTAACTTAAGATATATATATTTGTTAACTGTGATCATTGTGAATTTGTGATCATTATGATCATTTTAATAGTGAACGCTTAACGTAGCCCATGACTTCCTTGAGATCATGGGTTCGAATCCTGCCATGGGTATTATTTAAAATAAAGGTACCTACCACCAATGAAGCGCATGGCTCACAATGCTAATGCTTAGTCGGTGCGAGTTTCGGCTTGGACGTTGTGGTATATGTGATGGAGGTGTTTTACCTGGGGATGTTGGACCTTGATGGAGGTATTTGTATACGTCTATGCGTAGATCCATTTGGTATTATATTGTACTTTGTAATGTTTTATCAGCATAATTGTTCTATCATTTTGTTAGGTTGGTCCCGTTATGTCACAACACGACTTTGTGTATTATATTCTAATTCTATCCTATAAATTTTTTTGTCTTTATTTAGGTACTTGTATCTTTGCAGACCGAAGCTGCGCTTTCCCTGCAACTGCGCGTTCCTTAATCCTCATCTAATCTAGGAAACAGTTTCCGACTCCGTTGTCATAAAGCACGTCACTGATGTGTTCACTGCTCACAGTGATAAGCATTTTTTCCTTGCTCCCTATTTCACAAGGTATGTATTATATCTATATATATTTGCTACTTACGTTGCCTTAATTATTATTTAAATCTGAAATGTTGAAACTTTTGGGTAGTAAACATTGGGTGCTTATCATTCTCGACAATGTTGAGCATCGCAGATACATATTGGATTCGATGAAGATGACAAAGACTTTGACGTCTTATAAATTCGCGGAGCATGTTCATGGGTAAGTATATATGTTTACTTGAATGACAATGCTAATTAGACAATTGTGTCAAGATCGACCTGGATCTTAACCAAAATTACAACTTAAACACACTAGCTTTGAATGATTAACAAGAAGTGGCGGAAACACACTTGTTAACAAGGAAGATAATTACTTGTAGCCAGTGAACAATAATATGAACAACAAGCTGCTCCCTTTGCACTCCCTCTGCTAACAACCTATTTGACTCTTCCTTAGTCATTCCCTTTGGAGCATGACTACCAGACCTACTAGCTCCAGTGAACATATATTGATCATCCTTCTCTTGATCATCATCACTGTTTGAGCTTGAGCTAGAAGATGAGACAACCCGAGCTCTCCCTGCCTTTACCAATCTTGAGTAAGCTAGGTTCACATGAGTACACCAATTTTCTATGAGAATGAAGGAACCGCTAGGAATGCACCACGTGTCACTACATTCTCTTTCCTCCGCGTTTTTAAAAATTAAATATCTCTCAAACGCTAAGTCCAAAAATCACAAAGGCTTCTTTCAAGTTACTTCCCTTTAAGAAATCAATTATTCCATTAAAATCCTCTGCTCCTTGTGTTTCGAGCAGATAAGCTAACAAATTGTCAGTGGTTTTTGATCGGATTTTAACTTGAAATTGATATCTCCAGCAGTACTTGAAATTGATAGCTCCAGCAGTACTAACACACTTAGAATAATTTTCATTCTCCATCACTGTTCATTCTTACCCAACAAATTGTTTCTTATAACTTGTAGTTAACTTCACACTACTGAATTTTCAGGAGAGAAGGCGAGAATTGGCAATGGAAGATAGTGTTGGTAAGCATATAATTAATATACTGTGAAAAACATGATATATGCAAATTGATCATAAATTATGTGTTAAACTAACTTTGTGCTTCAAATCAGTGTCCTCAACAACGAGACAGTTGGGAATGTGGGTATTACGTAATGATGCATATGCAACAATTCTTTATGAGTATGCAACCATATTTCCCACAAAATGTAAGTCCATAGTACGTAATAATCTCTGTAATGCATTAACCTCTATCTCTTTTTTATGTTTTAATTTGAATCTATTATAGGCTTGGAGCGACTTGTCACCTTATTCACCAAATGATTTGGACAAGTTGGTAATTGAGGGTACAATTGAATTTGCAAAGAGGTATAGTACATTCTTGACGATCAGAACAAATAAACAAACACATTTTAAGCATTATATTTAGGTTATTTTTATAGTTGTACATTATATTTAGGTTATATTTTAGCATGTTTTATATGTTTAGGTTAGATTTTGTTTTAAATTATTTGTCATTTGGTTATTGAATTCTGCTGGTTTTGGCATAAATGTAGTCTACTATTTTGCATAGGAAATCAAGCAATTCAACAACGGAATATATAACCGAATAACCCCCATATCCGCTCCAAATTCTAAGCGAAAGCACCGCTCCAAAAATATTTTTTTTTTAATATTTCAATTAAAAAACCGCCACAAATGTAATGATGAAAACCGCCACAAGAAATTTATTATTGTTATTTTTTTTAAATTACCATTTTTTTTAATATTTCAATTAAAAAACCGCCACGAAAACTAAGTAATGACGACGCTCCAATTACACAATTTTTTATTTCTTTTCACTAGAACCGCTCCATATGTATCTCTATTTACCGCCTCAATAGAAATCACTAAACCGCTTCAAATATCTATTATTCCCGCCAATTTTGTTACTTTTTAACCGCTTCATATGTTCTTTTACCCGCTCCTAGTGGTACAATTTATAGCGGTCGTTTGACCGCTTTAAACAAGTTTCCACTTTTCGTGGCGCCGGCATCAGGGGCGGGCTGTTCACCGCTTCAGATGGCCTTTTTCACCGCCATATATACCCGTTTTTGTACTAGTGATATGATGATTATAGGCATATTATGATGTGTTAAATTGATAAAAAAAACTGAGTTTGTGGAGTTTGAGTTTGTAGAATTTGAAGTTGAGTTCGTGCAGAATAGTTGTATTTACATCAAACAACTTATTTAAGTAATTACAACCAATTATTCAACTAATCAAAATCATCAATTTATCACTTCCATTGGATTGATCATACTTAATTCATGTTAACCACAATCATCCATCATATACCACTAGCATAAGCTTAATACTTTCATATTCATTTATCAACTTTATAATCATTATAATCACCTCATCACCTTAATTCTCATTAATCATTGTTAACTAACATAATTATACCATTAACAAGATTATCAACTTTCAACATCAACAATTCATTAAAACTCAATACTTTTCCACATAAGTTATAACTTTACTCTTTAGTTCTCAATTAAGTGTTCTAATTAGTGAACCATACCAAATTTATCATATACTCCATGATAATCATAAAATCTCAAGAACACTTAATTAAGTTATAACTTTTAACTTGTATATTGTTAATCATCATTACTAATCAACCATATGTTAATCATTAACAACACTTATCAACCTATATCTCATTAACTCAAGCTTAGAATTCATTATTCATGGATAATCAACTAACCCATAAACTATCCATATGATCATATATGGAATTAATCAACTTTATGCTAGGGTTTAGCTTATAATCATATAGTAATCATCAATTAACAATCCTACAAGCAATTCAAGCTTCAATTTTAACTTAATCATACTAATTAAATCAAATACACCAAAACCCATTTTCTAGGGTTTATAGAATCAAAGAATTAGAACTTACAAAGTGTTTATGATGATGATGGAATGCTCAAATCACGATTTTGAAGCTTAATCCATAGTTCTAAAGCTTCAATTTCACCTCAAACCTTGTTTCAAGAGTTTAATATTGTCCCTGTGGTTTGATACGTACGACTAAACCAAGAACAGGGGAAGAAAGTGTGATTTAATTCCAAAACTTTGACGATTGATGATGAATTAGGGTTTTGAAACCCTTCTCTCACTCTCACGAACTCACTGGAATGTTTCTGATATTTCGTACGTACTTTTACACATATATTAGATAATATGTGTACTAGTTTTGTCCCCCGTACTTATCGTTGTCTGGAACTTAGAAACCATTTGCGGGGAAACATTATTTTATTTTACCGTCAACTGAATTAAATTAAAACAGTTAACAATTTACTAGTCACAATAAATTATGTGACTCTTTAACCAATTATTTTCAAATAATAACACAAAACTATTTTCTGACATGCGATAAATATTAAAAGTCATAAAATATTAAAATACAACTAGACCCGATGAGTGGATGTTACACCTACGTCACTCGCCAAACCAAAACCAACCTGAACACCCATGTTTGACCTATTTAACAAAACGAGTTACATGGGTTGGGTAGCTTTATGGATTTTGATATCGATGATGAATCTAAAACCAGTTGATACTTAGTAAAAAGATTCTTATTTTGAATAATCAAGAATATATAGTGTATTTACTTTGCACAGTCGTTAAGTAAGAGGATATATTTTGTTGTTTTAATATGTTTGGACATATATACGCTTACCTCATGATAATAGTTGTCATGTTTACATTAGAATCAATGATATGATATATGTTTTCTAAATGTATATGGATTTCTTATTTGTGTCATCATCAATTTCAACCAACCGCTTTGGTTCACAAAACAAATAAATAACTCCTTTATTCTAAAAAATAAATTTTACAAAATCAAATATCTTAGCTCGCGTTGTTGCGTTATCCTATGGCTAAAATTATTTACTACATCTAATTTTATTTTTTTAAAGGTGTACCCATAATTATATAGAATTGGCACTTTCAGTACTTCCCTAATTATTTTCAATCCTTATAGTTTAAGTATCATGACGTTTTAAACGATAATTTTATTTATATTGATTAATAGCATGATTTTTTTAATAAAAAATATGACACTAAAAACTGGTCGTTTATATTATCATACAACCTTAATATATGATGAATACGTTAAAGACATAAGTAAAATATTAAATGGTTTATAACGAATCTCTTAATCAATACTTAATATACATTATCGGTTTATTATTCATTAATATATATATATATATATATATATATATACACACACACATATATATATATATATATATATATATATATATATATATACACATATATATATATATATACACATATATGTATATATATATACACACATATATATATATATATATATATATATATATATATATATATATATATATATATATATATATATATATATATATATATATATAGTAACATGATCAAAAAAGAAGAAAAATTAGGTGGGGAAGAGGTAGAAGCAATATGGTTCAGTATTTTTATTACTATGATTCATTTTTTTATTATTATAATACAAGTAATAAAAAGTTGAATTGAAAGTGCCCCCTGGATGTGGATCTAAGTGTTGATCGATAGTAATAGATTGGCGGAATCAATCAATTACACAAACAAGTAATAAACTCAAACCGAAAACAATGATTAATCAAAGTAAACGAGTATATTAGCTTGTAAATCGTATTGGAACTGTTTACAGAAGTGCTTAGTCGACAAATGGTGCTAGGGTTTCGTCAACCCTAGCCGAAAACCCGTAGGTTTCAATTTATACTAAAACAAAATCGGCAGACATGCGTCACTTGGGAAGTGTCGCATGTCGCCGCCCTCATGCGTCACTTACCTAAGTGTCGCTATGCGTCACTAAGGCAAGTGTCGCCTAATGCTAAACTTAAGTGTCGCAAATACAGAAAATGACTTTTCTATTAAAACTAACTAACGACACTTACAACTCAATAGACCAACTGACAGACACACAAACATGTATCAACATGAATCATAGTAATAAAAATACTGAATCATATTGCTTATAACACCCCTCATTTATACTTATTTAAATATAGTAACTCGGAAGCGTAAGTCCAAATAGATAATAATAATTTACATCGTTTTATCAACATATAAAATTCAACCTTTTCAAAACATAATTTCTCAACAGAGGTGTTATATAAAACATGTTAAAACATTATTTTATACAAATCCGCTATCAGAGTAATGCCTCGTGGTCAAACATTCCTTCTAATCCAGCTTCTTGCCCAACCAATATAATAGCAAAACCCTGCAAGAAGTGTTAATGTGGGGGATTAGCATAACGCTAAGTGAGCAGATAACTAATCAACAACCTAACTTAGCTCAACAACTTTGTGTACAACACTTAGCACTAAACAAGCAAGTACACAATACAACACATCAACAATACATCAGTTCAACAATGCAACAATTCAACTAATCAACAACATCATAATGAGGATCGGCGGCTCTGGGGATAACCATAAACCCGGGAGGCTCCCCAAGAACACTTATCCAACCTATCCGTATGGCCATACGGACGAGACCGATAGCTAGTGATTATCTTCAACTAACACAGGAGGTGTGTTAAACTTTGGATAACCAACTAGCCCAACCAACAGTTCAACAACTCGTTGCCTCATTAACAACTGATGCCCGAAGGCCAATTAATTCAAGTGATCACGTAATCAACAAGTCACATATTCAACTAGTCAACATATCAACAGTATTATTACTATCAACATAATCAATAAAGTAATAACACGTTACTTGTTGTAACCAAACTTGTTACAACCAAGTTACGCTGAGGATTAGAGATCCACTCACCGACCACCTCAGACATCCACTCAGTAGTCTAATATCACTGAGCCTTCTGCGCATCTGAGAATACAATAGAACAACACAAGTTAGTAACTTGTCTTAAATCTATATAGCATCACCCCAATAGATTTACTTCAACAAATCTAAATTACTCAATTTACACGAATTAGCACAATCACCACAATTATCAATATGTTAACATATTTAGTAACTATAAGTTTCATAGTCACTAATCACAATCATATTTAATCTAATGAACACTTAATCACATTAGTTTACACAATGCTCTTTAATTATCAATTATTCACTAATAACATCACCTTAAAACATTGATTCTTCCAAAATCAACTAAACTCACAAACTTTATTAAGGATTATATATCAACTTCATCACTTCAAGGTTAAAGATTAACTTATAATCATGATTCCATCATCAATCAACCATTCTAATGTAATTACAACTTTCAACTCATGAATAATCCACTAAACCCATCACTTTATATACAATTATACATGAATTTACATTTCTAAGCTAGGGTTTATATTACTTGATTCATATAATCATCCACTAACAACTATTAAAACATTACAAGCTTTAATTTCAAGTTGTTCATCATTATTTCATCATAATCCACAAGAACACTAAACAAAATAATGACTCTTAGCTTGAATCTTGCTACTTATCATCACTAGTGAGTTTATCTCACATCAATTTCACCAATCTAAACCCTAATTTTGAATTATAATCAAGAACATCAAAAACCCCAATTTGTAGGGTTCATAAATTACAAGAAATTGAGACTTACATGTTGATTAGAATGATTAGAGGATGCTAACCCTTGATCTTGAAGCTTGAAATCGAATTTACCACCTTCAATTTGATATAGAGAATGAATTTGATCTAGGGTTTCAAGTTATGTATGTATGTATATGATCGTACGTATGTATATGGATATGTTTAAAACAAACACCGACTCAAAGTTTAAGTCTAGTATATAATTACCCAAATTTCTTTCCCCGTACTTATCATTGTTTGGAACTTAAAAATCATTTACGGGGAAATATTATTTTATTTTACCGTCAACTAGATTAAATTAAAACAATTAATAATTTATTAGTCACCATAAATTATTCGACTCTTTTACCCATTTATTTTCAAAGAAATCACCGAAACTATTTTCTGACACATTAAATAATGATTCACAATCAGAAAATATTAAGATACTACTAGACCCGAAAACTAGGTGTTACAAATCTCTCCCCCTTAAAGAGATTTCGTCCTCGAAATCTGATCACACTTAGTCAATCTAGTGAAATAGAATCACACATTTTATTAATATTATACTTTTCATACAACTCACACACCACCAGTGTGTATTTCAACTGAATTCACATAAACACATAAGTGGTGTTTTGTACTTTATTTAGTTCTACTGTCACAAATACACATATCATACGTTACTCCCTTGAGCAACTCATAAATATATATACATATATTCGATTCTTTCCACATTCACCTGTTCAAATGTACATATTTCTATCTTTTCTCCCTGCACATATACTGTGCACATACTCTGTCTCAACACATTTAACTGACCATTTACATGATCATTTATAACTAGTCAAATATACAACACAATCACTTGACATAAGTGAAACACAAAATCACATGAACATTCTATTGTTATATCAATAACACTAGTGGTAATGAATACCACAATATACTCATTAACAACACAAGTTTATCTCAACTCCTACTAGCAATTTAGCTAATCGTCATGTATTTCTTTAGTTAACAAATTGCTAAGAATTTTCACTTTTGCAACTATTTAATTACCACTTTACAACTTGTAATTATAAACACAACTAGGTTATATGAAACTCTTCACTCTATGGGAATCAAATCATATAACCATCAGCACATACGAATAATCGATAAGCAGTATGTAGAGGTCAAATCTTATGGTTAAATATAATCAATTAGTATCCTTTCACATCAACCTGGATGCCAAATCAACACCTGTTAATACCATGCATCATCAGCATAGGTATTTCAACAACACAAGGTGCTGTCACTAGTCATCTATCCAATGATATCAACACAATATTATCCGCAAACAACTGATCTCTACTTTGCTTAAATCATCTTTTAATTATCACTATTTGCAATTAACCATATACACATCACTTGTATCATAGGTACCACATTAACAACAATTCATGGTTTACTACTCTTTCATTTAAGTCAATCATTGACTATTTCTCAACTACAGGTCAACATATCTTACCTGTTATTTTAAAACCACTTAACTTTATCTGGTACTTAGTAACCTCAACAACTCCATGTGAAATGGCATAATATAAATACGTTGGCCAGACGTCGTCATATTATGTCAGTCACACTTTATTCTCAGGCCACTTCATACCATTTATCTCATAAGTAATTATCTTTACTCTCACATATTTCTCAACATTAATATTAACATTTTACCCATATATAATACCACCGTGCAACATGTATACAACTAACTTTTTAACTTACTAATATTTTTAACTGATCACTTTGAACGTAACTACTCATATCATCATGTTTATATTAACAATACAGGCATCCTACAACAATGTCCGACATGAATACATCGATCAACTTCTTTATTACTGGATTCAATATTAAATATTATTTATACAACTTAATACTTATAGTACATTTAGTACTAAACATTTCATCAATAATATATATAACATTCAACACATACTCATCAATCCATGTACTTTTAGTCAAATTATAGGTAAACACTTCATTTCATGTTCAACTATCACATATATATAAGTTCATGCACTTATATCATAATTTTCTTAAAATGTTTATTTCAGCACTTTATAGCACTCTAAGTAATCCAATTACTTCATCACATTTCAATTTAGTCCATATAATATAGTTAACATGATTTCATATTCAATGTTTACTAACCCTTGTTAGCAACAATCAACAATACCATTTACTGGTATATTTTGCAGTTAAATAAACTGCCTACAACTAACTCATACATCATAAAAGGTGTGAACCTCTTAAAACAACTTTTAATATTACATATAGTCACAGGAATGGCCTCTGGGCATAAAGAAACAAAAGCCCAATTCAAAACGTAAACTAAAAGTCCGAAATAAGGTCCGAAAAACAGTAAAATGCCATTTTCGGGCCCCAAACGACCCCGAATGGCCAAAAACACCTAGGCTAAGATACTTAGCTTTGATCATTGGAACGTTTCCGAGTGACCGTGTATATTTCACCCCAATCGGAGTTTAAAGAAAATGTGTCAATTTTTCCGTGGGTAAAAACGCTACTAAACACTTATGCACTTTTGAAATTTGCAAAAAATTTTGTCAACTTTACTCTTGCAAACGCGATTCGGACTAAGGTGGCTGGATCGCGTTCACCTTTAGAAAACTTTCTGTGATCAATTTACACATACGAACGCGATCCGGAAAACTTGCTGGGATCGCGTTCCCCAGCACAAATTCGACTACAACCAATTTCAACATACTAACGCGATCCGGATCCTCATGCTAGGATCGCGTTCCCTAAGCTATTTTCAGACCAGCAGCTTTAGTGCAATTTTCCGAAATTCAAACGTGCATATCTCTTAAACCGTGAAGAATTAAGTCATGAAATTTTGCAGGCACCTCCACTATGCCAAAACGAAACTTTCTCTTTTTACACTTTTTCAATTTACACGTTTTACGAGAAAACGGACGTGTGACTCGTTTTAAGCCATTTTAGCCGTTTTGGTTGACACACCAACTTCCAAATGGCATGGTTTCAGACTCCCACTCTTTGCTAACATGTTTCTACATATATTTAAGACTTGTGGGCACATTCATCACCTATATATACACCTTATATCGTATTTTCACTCGTTGACCCGTTTAGGGGTCCAATTGGGCACTTTTAAGAAAATAACCACATTGACTACCCAACTCATTTTCATCACCTTTTACTACTATCTTTATGACTTAAAGTCACTTTAACATTCTTCTTAATCAGACCACTACACATTTTAACCTTTTAACCATCAAGTGACCCATTTGGGCACTTTAACAACCCATTTGGGTTTCAACCAATATGTTCACTAATTTAACACCCATTTTACACTTCTTTGACTTTACCAAGTCAAACAACTTCACTTCCACTATCGGTGTCACATTATAACCTTGAAACACCAAATTCACATAAAATCATCAAA
Organism: Helichrysum umbraculigerum; assembly: GCA_949592205.1. Classification (NCBI taxonomy): domain Eukaryota; kingdom Viridiplantae; phylum Streptophyta; class Magnoliopsida; order Asterales; family Asteraceae; genus Helichrysum; species Helichrysum umbraculigerum. The sequence goes on from CATIUR010000001.1 coordinate 173,309,733, forward strand.
TTCACAACAATTACAACAAGTATTCAACCATGACTTTTTCACAACTTGTCAACGCATATATAGACTAGTTGACCACTTTGACTTCCTGATTTTACCACGTTCAATACATAGATCATAATTCAACCAAAAATCATGATCAATGCTACACATAATTATCTAGCCACCTTTATCACTTTATGACATGGTTATTATCCAATTTGGCTTGACCACCTTCACTTTGACTTTTCTAAGTTAACAACACACATTGTAACAACTAAACACTTTCACATTTAAACAACCACATGACTCCAAACCTATTATTTGAGATATACCAACATCTCTTTAATTTCACCACATGGAGTCATATTAGTTCAATTTATCATGTATCAAAAAGTTCCCTAACAAGGATTTATAATCACACCTTGCACTTATAATCACATATACTTTATTACATATTGTAGATATACTTAATATCAATCAACACAACTGTTACACCTTAGTCAATCATGTATCTACACAGTTTCAACACTTTTCTGAAATTTTCCATTTTCTCCTTAATTACTCATTAATGTTCTTATCACCTTATTAACAAGTAATAATCACCAATAATTCAATTTACTTTACTAACAATCATATCATAGTAAAGTAAAACAATTAAAGCTTATTGAACTTTACCAAGCTTAACGGAAATTACCTGGCACATCTAAGCCCACGAGTATTGAGGAATCATTGAGAATACCATTCGGTTCCTCATATTCCTCCATCTCTGCAACCACAACAACAATCTTGCAACTTGTTATAGGTTAGTACACATTCACTAACAACTTTCTCATGCAATCACTAATCCCCACACCCTGGAATGTTTGACTTGACAAAATTCTAAGTTTGGGATTGAACATCTTATAATGTACAATTCACCCAAACTTACGCTCTGATACCAACTTATAACACCCCTCATTTATACTTATTTAAATATAGTAACTCGGAAGCGTAAGTCCAAATAGATAATAATAATTTACATCGTTTTATCAACATATAAAATTCAACCTTTTCAAAACATAATTTCTCAACAGAGGTGTTATATAAAACATGTTAAAACATTATTTTATACAAATCCGCTATCAGAGTAATGCCTCGTGGTCAAACATTCCTTCTAATCCAGCTTCTTGCCTAACCAATATAATAGCAAAACCCTGCAAGAAGTGTTAATGTGGGGGATTAGCATAACGCTAAGTGAGCAGATAACTAATCAACAACCTAACTTAGCTCAACAACTTTGTGTACAACACTTAGCACTAAACAAGCAAGTACACAATACAACACATCAACAATACATCAGTTCAACAATGCAACAATTCAACTAATCAACAACACCATAATGAGGATCGGCGGCTCTGGGGATAACCATAAACCCGGGAGGCTCCCCAAGAACACTTATCCAACCTATCCGTATGGCCATACGGACGAGACCGATAGCTAGTGATTATCTTCAACTAACACAGGAGGTGTGTTAAACTTTGGATAACCAACTAGCCCAACCAACAGTTCAACAACTCGTTGCCTCATTAACAACTGATGCCCGAAGGCCAATTAATTCAAGTGATCACGTAATCAACAAGTCACATATTCAACTAGTCAACATATCAACAGTATTATTACTATCAACATAATCAATAAAGTAATAACACGTTACTTGTTGTAACCAAACTTGTTACAACCAAGTTACGCTGAGGATTAGAGATCCACTCACCGACCACCTCAGACATCCACTCAGTAGTCTAATATCACTGAGCCTTCTGCGCATCTGAGAATACAATAGAACAACACAAGTTAGTAACTTGTCTTAAATCTATATAGCATCACCCCAATAGATTTACTTCAACAAATCTAAATTACTCAATTTACACGAATTAGCACAATCACCACAATTATCAATATGTTAACATATTTAGTAACTATAAGTTTCATAGTCACTAATCACAATCATATTTAATCTAATGAACACTTAATCACATTAGTTTACACAATGCTCTTTAATTATCAATTATTCACTAATAACATCACCTTAAAACATTGATTCTTCCAAAATCAACTAAACTCACAAACTTTATTAAGGATTATATATCAACTTCATCACTTCAAGGTTAAAGATTAACTTATAATCATGATTCCATCATCAATCAACCATTCTAATGTAATTACAACTTTCAACTCATGAATAATCCACTAAACCCATCACTTTATATACAATTATACATGAATTTACATTTCTAAGCTAGGGTTTATATTACTTGATTCATATAATCATCCACTAACAACTATTAAAACATTACAAGCTTTAATTTCAAGTTGTTCATCATTATTTCATCATAATCCACAAGAACACTAAACAAAATAATGACTCTTAGCTTGAATCTTGCTACTTATCATCACTAGTGAGTTTATCTCACATCAATTTCACCAATCTAAACCCTAATTTTGAATTATAATCAAGAACATCAAAAACCCCAATTTGTAGGGTTCATAAATTACAAGAAATTGAGACTTACATGTTGATTAGAATGATTAGAGGATGCTAACCCTTGATCTTGAAGCTTGAAATCGAATTTACCACCTTCAATTTGATATAGAGAATGAATTTGATCTAGGGTTTCAAGTTATGTATGTATATGATCGTACGTATGTATATGGATATGTTTAAAACAAACACCGACTCAAAGTTTAAGTCTAGTATATAATTACCCAAATTTCTTTCCCCGTACTTATCATTGTCTGGAACTTAAAAATCATTTACGAGAAATATTATTTTATTTTACCGTCAACTAGATTAAATTAAAACAATTAATAATTTATTAGTCACCATAAATTATTCGACTCTTTTACCCATTTATTTTCAAATAAATCACCGAAACTATTTTCTGACACATTAAATAATGATTCACAATCAGAAAATATTAAGATACTACTAGACCCGAAAACTGGGTGTTACATTGCTTCTACCTTTTCTCCACCTAAATTTCCTTCTCCATTGAACCGAATCCTATATATATATAAACTCATTTTAATCTTTAAATTGAAATTTTACAAAGTCAAATGTTTTAGCCCGCGTTTTCGCGGGTCCTTTATCTAGTTCTTATTCATTATAAACAAATTATCATTTCTATAAAAATAATTGTATTTGTTAATTCTTGTAAGATTCTTTTTTCCGCAAATTATCCTTTCCATATTACATTTTTGAAACGGGTTATATATACATATCTGATTATGTAACTCAATAAAGAAAATTTTAGATTATTTGATTTTCTTAACTTCATAGTCAATAAATAGAACAGCTATTATAAAAACATAACTAATAGCTGAATTGACTATCCGAAATGATAACAATATAAAATCTCATTGTTATCGTTTGATTTAATACCTTCTAAAAATTTTCATTGGGTTTTAAACTAATTTTCTCTTTATGTAGTCTACGATTTAAGTGATTAGAAGACGCACTATTTGAAGTGCTGGTGTTTGACGATAAATGAGGATATGAAATAATAGTTATTTTTTAAATTAACGATCATCCTATAGATATAACTATGCCAAAATTAACATTAACTTTTATAAGCGTGGGCCGTGCGTCGCACGACCTAGATTCTTCCTAGTCCTAGTTATATAAGAAGAGAGCTTTAAGCTCTTATGCCTTCAAAACTGGCCACGTAAGGTCTTTTAAACTAACCACCTAACCTCTAAACAATATTTAGTGGTATCTTAGAAATTAAACACGTAATATATACTCCCTAATCCCAATGCCCTAAAACAGTAAAACCCCTAAAATCCACTTTTTACACATACATCATCAATCCTTTTTCCATTTCCTTCCCTCTCAGGCTCTTACCAATCTCCATTTTCCCTTCCGTTTTCATGTCGGCATCGTGATTTCATCAACCGCATCTCAAAGGTGTCGTACACAAACACATGTGATGCTTGATTAGTTTTTCAATTGTAGATGTATGCGCTTTCTATTCGATTTTGATGCGAGGTTTATCGAGACTTCAACATCGTTATTTGCTCTGTTTTGATTTTTTTACAATATTAAATTTCTATCTCTGGCTTAACCGTTTGACATCAAACATAGATAATTTGTTTGGTTGCATTTTGATATGGACTTCATGTTTGATCATTTGATCACTTTAATTTTGTATCTCTCAATTACTTATTTCATCTAGGTAGGCTTGTTTTTTATTTATTTACTAGGTATTTTTTGTTTATTTGTTGCAGATGGTATGTGGAGTATTAAAGTTTCAATGACACTTCTAAGTTATTAACATGCTAAAATGATTTGTACTTTAAGCTAGCTTGCCTTAAATGGACAAAGTACATATCTTTTTATACGCTGCTATTTTAATATATATATATATATATATATATATATATATATATATATATATATATATATATATATTATATATATATATATATGTTAATGTTATATGTTTTATAAAGCTTTTAAATAAGCAGACCAAGAAGAAATATCCTTAAAGAATCATGGCTAGCTTGAAGTTGAGATTTTACAATTGATTGGATTGTTTGTTCGATTATAACATTATTTGTGGTTCAAGTTTTTCAAGTTGCTCACCCATTCTTAAGACTATTCCAAAATTACAATTAACATGGAATTTGATGGATTATATATAACGATCCCAACATCGTTAAGTTATGCCATTAGAAGGCTTTTATGTGATAAATTTTATCTAAAGAACTCAATAGGAGTATTTTTAGTGTGCCATGGAGTTACTACTTACTATGGTCTACATCTTTATCATATGCCTTTTTGTACTCATTTTTATCCAAATTCAGTTTATGATTTTGTCTGGCATAATGTTGTGGGAGTCTAAGCCTATGATATAAGAAACAGAAAAGCAAGTTATTGTTTATTTTGGGGTTTAACGCATAGCTGGGTTTCAACTTCATAACTGAACCACGGTTTTTAAGATTGTGATTTGAGCGATATAAGCATCTGGTTATCCGGAGTTACTTGACCATCTCAGTATCTCACTAAATGGCTCTTTTGTGATAATGTACATTCATGTGATTAGAAACACGTGATTTAGTATATATGCATGCTGCTATATGCATCACTGATGATGATTTGCTATTTGATTATGCTGTTATCTCCTTTTGTAAACTTTGGACTAGATTCTCTTGCTTGAGGTTTCACATATTCCCTGAGAAAACTGAGTAAGAGGTTTATGTTGATCTGAAGATGGGTTTTGGGTTATCTGCTAGCTGCTAAGTTTGCTGGAGGTATTTTTAGAAGTCTAATGCTGCAAGGAAAGTCGATGCCAGGAAATGTGTTTAGTTTTCTTACTTGACGTCCTGGTTTTTGGGTTGTTTGTGTCTTTTCTTATTGACTGTAATTGGGCGACAGTGAAAGGTTCAGGCTTTCTTACTGTGTATTCTTGTACGAAGATTGTTTTTTTTTTTTTTTCAAATGGTCCCTCATTTCAATTTCTAGCATAATATGTTCGGTTTTCTTGAAAGAACCCATTTCTTTCCATTGTTACAGACATATATAATACGTAGTATCGACATGTAAGAGACTCTCTTCATCGGGGCATGGGCACAGCCAAGAAGCTTCCTAGTTTTTGTTATAAACTACTAGTGGAGTATTTATTTTACAACTACATTCCACCAAAGTCTTCATGCAGTCTTGAAACGATAAACCGGCCGGTTAATTTACAATTTGAATTTATATGACTTGCATTTACAAAGTACGTACATCTTTTCTTTTTATAACAACTAGTGACAATCAGTTAGTTATTGTTGGGTTTTGACAGTTAAGTTTGCATCGTCATAAGCAACAAGTGTACATACAACTAAAAAATAGATTCACTTTTTAATTAATCAAAGATTTAAACCACCCAGAATAAAAGCTCACTGCCACCAAGCAACTTAAAGAAGAGAAAAACATATACTACATTAAAACTGTATGATTCTACTATTTAGTAGACCATCTCCAATGCATTAAACTGTATAAAGTTCAATGGACTGATACATCATCATTTCATCATTCTCAATAAAAGTTCGGCAGTGCATTGAACCTTTTTGAATTTATTAGAATGACACATCAGTGTACTATCTTTTAATATTTAATTATAATTTATTAATATATATATATATATATATATATATATATATATATATATATATATATTTAAGATATATTAGTTTCTATGTATTCAAATGTTACATAAAAGAAACCTGCATTAATTTGAAAGAAAGTTACAGCTACATAGATAATTAAAACAGGATACATAAAGCAGTAAATTCATGCATGCATAAAGGATATCATGTATGCGTGTATCATATTACATAATATGATTGTCGAAGATGAAGGAAATGCAATTAGTGAATGGTCAGATGATATTGATCCACCAATATGAGTGCATCGAGGACCGACCGATGAAATTCGATATCAAATCGAACGGAAATCTGAGCTACGAGATAGTAGAGTGCATCACAAGCTTCGAAATGACTTGGTCGAACATATTGGGGAACGTTTTGTATTAGAAAGTAATCAAGATTGATATAAAAATGATTTGTACGATTTATGTTTACGTATTATGTCAACTAATTTCAATGGCCTTGTAGGTTATGTCAACCATGATTTGTAGGTTATCTAGCGGATGTTTACATATGATTTGTATGATTTATTTTACGTATTATGTCAACCATGCATTCTTATTTGTTTATCTATTATTTGTATACTCTAATTGAATGCAACTTAAAGTTTTAATCTATAAATTATTTTACGTATTATGTCAACCATGCATTCTTATTTGTTTATCTATTATTTGTATGCTCTAATTGAATGCAACTTAAAGTTTTAATCTTTAAATTATAAGTAGTGGAAGGTAAATTAGAAATAATGTTAGTGGGGGAATAAAAAATGAGTATAATATATTATGGACTCACTTTCCGTACGTATTAAAACGAGTGGGAGCAGATTCACATCCCCATTTGTGCCTTGCATGATGCCACAGTCGGTTACACACATGCCAGCAAAGCGTTTTAATCTTCATTCGACGGTGCCACATATTACGATTATAGATGCTCTTAGTTGTGTTGTCGAATAAAATATGAAGTAAAATTTGGTCCTCATGAAATACATATAATATTTTCAAAAAAGAAATACATATAACAAAATAAATTATGAACTGGGTTACTTGGCCATTAAGTTGGGGTATCTAGACTAGGTTGGTGGGCCACTTGTGAGTATTGGGCCGATTGTCTTTAACAAACTCAAATCTGGCCCTTATATTTTCAACTGAGGAAACGAATGTTTATCCCTTGTCGAATGCAACATTTACTTACACCTATTAAATTAAATTATTGTTAAATGTGACATCCGTGGTGTCATAAAATTAAAGTTGAACACATAAATTACAAGAGGAAATATGTAAATCCTATTAAAAATGCTGAAGCCTGAATCTGTTTAATTAAAAAAGAGAGAGATAGAGAGAAAAAACAAAAGTGAAGTGTTGGTGATCAATCACAAATATTACAGTATATGCTAACAATTTTTACCCTTCAACTTCTTCAGAAAAAGCTTCTTTAAATCCCTATCTGATCATATGCTGTAAAAACAATTCATCGTAAAACTATATGTGTATAGCTCATAACATATGATGATCGATGTCGGGGTTATATCGAGACACTTACTTTTGTTATTCTAAGCATTATAGTGACAAATTAAGTCTATGTCTCAAATGTTTTTCAATTGTACGTCAAAATTCATTTACCGGTCTCAAAATACAAAACTACATCTCACTCAATTGGAAAAAAGTGTTTGCGGGGTCAAATTGACTTGTTTTGACTTGTAATGAAAAAATGACCCGTACCCAACTCGCTCATCCTACTACATCTGCTAAAATCTAGCCACATGTACCAAGAGGCCAGAGAAACTAATCACAACACATAAAATTACTTAAATTTACATGTAACTTTTGAAAGAGTACTGGTTGAAGGCTAGCTATAAAGATTACTAATCCTGTAAATTTATTATGCTGCAACAATCTGCAAAGTTATTTCATTAGTAACACAACTAACACCAAATGGCCAGAAAAGGCGAAAAACACTTGGAGGTTCATAAATCTCAACAAAACAAATAAAATATTGATATCAATATTGCATAATTACACAATTTCTCATGGTAAATAACTAAAAGAATAACTTGAAAACGTAAAGTTCAAATACTAATTATAATAAATCTGTGGCTGTAAGCACCTAAATAGGAGCATTTTGCTTCTTTCCGTAACGATTCTTGTTGTTCTTGATGTCATAGTAGACGAAACTGCACTCTCAATGACATTCACCGAGCGTTTACACCCTCGATTCCTCGAAACACCCAAAACATTTTGGCCAAAATCTATTTTACTACCCTGAACTTGTTCAACCAGGTTTTTTAGTACCCTAAAGTATTGAGGGTATAGCATGGTACCCTATACTTGTAAACTTGGTCACTTTAGTACCCTAGGCTGAGTTCACTCAGTCATGTGACTGCACATGACCTTGTGTCGTTAGTTTTTATTGACAGACTAAACAGAATTAGGTTAGACACGTGCTATTTTTTTTGTGCTATATTTTTTCTTTCTTTTATTTTACCCAAAAAGATTCAGTTTCTTATCATAATAAAAAAACCCACAACGATTCAGTTTCTTATCATAATAAAAAAACCCAGAACGTGGGTGTTAAGATCAAGCTGGTATGTTCGATTGAAGCAAAAACAATTCAAATCAACATCAACATTAAGAAAGGTATGTTCTAATTCCATTAAAAAAATCTCAACTTTTAGTATGAGTTTTTTTTTTGTTTGATTCCATTAGTTGACTACTATTTGAACACAGAGCATCGAAGATTCCACTATAAATAAATTATTAATGGTTTTCTTTTTTCTAATTAATTTACTGAATGTTGTGAATCTATTTGACATCATGTTATGACATACATATTTGAGACTCCAACGTAGTGATTTTTGAATTGCCTTATATACGCATATTATTTGCTTATATTGCAGATGAATGATAAGATTGTGACCTTTAGGCTACACTATGACGGTGTATTGGTGAGAGGTTCGGTAACAGAATATAGAGATTTTGATTACGTAAATTTTGAAAGGGAACTAAATCGGGTGTGTATGTGGTCATTTACTACCGAGTTGAGGAGTTTGGGTTTTAAAGATACCGATGTGAATGGTGTTTACTACAAGCATCCATTGAAGTCACTTACCGATGGTATGATACTTATTCATGATGAGGCTAGCTTATATGACATGTTTTCTTGTGCAAGTAAAAGCAGATTGATTGAGTTGTATGTGGAGCATAGTGATGATTGGTTAAGGGCAAATAACAAGTTGGTTGATATTAACTTCACAATGGGGACAAGTAATGTAAGTGCACCACATGAGGTCGGTGGGGATTCCAGTGAAGAGCAGCACGATCAAAGGTACGAGGATTACGAGACGAGTTCAGCAGAAGAAGGTGACCTTGAGGAAGACCGTGAAGATAACCTTGATGCAATAAATGAGACGTTTGATTCGAATCAAGATATAGAAGTGGTTGCTGGTATGGAGGCAGTAAGGAATCACTATAAGATGTTAAACCATATTGCGAGAATACCTACTGCCAACAACCTCGGAAATGAATCAAATAATGGTGACGAAGATGTAATTGTCGGTCATGAGGAGAATTATTTAGACAACTCTGATGTTGACAATTTACATGAAGAGATATTAGAAGATGGAACCACTGAAATGATTAGAAAACCCATAAGATTTCCAAGGTACAACGAAAAGTGTGCGACTGTGAATTTTTTTCTTGGTCAGTCCTTTATCGATCATAAACAATTTAAGAATGCTTTGTTAAAATATGACGGGCAAGAAAAAAGAGACTATGAATTTGTGAAAAACGCTAACTATCGTGTTAGAGTAAAATGCAAAGATGAGCATTGTAAATGGTTGGTGTATGCTGCAAATGAAGAGCACCATGGCAAAAAATACTTTCTGATAAAAACCTTGAATGATAGACACACTTGTTCTAAGGTTTTTGTGATTTCACATATCAAAGCACCATGGATAGCAGATCAGTGGGAGGCTCTAATCTATGCTCACCCAGGTATCAAGTCCACTTATATTCAAGAGACCATAAAAACACAATTAGAGTTGGAAGTTAGAAAAAATCAATGTAAGAGAGCTAAAGCAATGGTGATGAAACGGTTAGAAAGGGATGTGCTACATGAGTATAAAAAGTTGTATGACTACGCAAGTGCTTTAGTAGAGACAAATCCGGGAACTTCTGTTGATATTGAAGTTGAGCATAAGGGTCATGGGATTCCTCCATATTTCAAGAGGATGTATGTTTGCTTGGATGCTGTTCGTAAGGGGTTTTTAGAAGGATGTCGAAAATATTTGGGGCTTGATGGTTGTTTTCTTAAGGGTGTGGTTAAAGGTATGCTTCTTACCGCTGTTGGTAAAGATCCAAACAACCAAATGTTCCCATTAGCATGGGCGATAGTTGAGATTGAATCAGAATCTTCATGGACATGGTTTTTACAACATCTTAGAGTCGACATTAAAACCATAGATGGAGAAGAATGGACATTCATGTCCGATAAGCAAAAGGTATTTTTTTTCTTTCTTTTTTTGAAATGGATCAGATTGTATACATACATATGAATTGTATACATAAATATGAATGTTTATAATTTACTAAAATAAATCAGATTGAATGTAAATGTTTTTTTATGCGTATGAACAGCTTGTATTCACTTGTAGAGTTTATGTTTTCTAGCTTATTGCATTGTACCATTTTTTCACTTTCAGGGATTGTTGAATGCGGTTGAAGCAATATTCCCAAAAGCTGAACACAGACTATGTGCACGCCACATATATATATGCAAATTGGTATTCAGATTTTCGTGGTGAAAAAAGGTTTCTGATTCAGTCGTTTAATTTGAACTTTCTTGTCTTTCGTAACGTTCTTTCTTTATTGGCAGTCATGGAATTGTTGTTGAAATCTGAATTGTCGATTTAAAGGCAGTATGAATTTCTTTTGAAACATCTTTAGTGATGCAACTTCTTTTGTTAATGCAATCAATTCCTAGTTACTGTTTATCATGTTATGTACTCCCTCCGTCCCGTATCTATTGTCCAGTATTCCTTTTTGGGATGTCCCAATTTAGTGGTCCACTTCCATAAATAGAAAAGAATAATGAGATAAAGTTCATTTTTGCCCCTAATTTATATATGTAAGACAAAAAGGTAGGTAAAAAGTTAAGGGTAAAATTGTCTTGTTACCAAAAAGTAAGAGAGATAGTAATGTTTTTCTTAAACTGCGTGTTTTTTGTCTGGGGACAATAAAATTGAGACGGAGGGAGTATTTTTTTCTAAGTTGGTGATTTTTAGTGTTTCTGGCATAGATTTATTATGTCACAAACTGGGATATGGTTGGGGCCTTCCGATTTTGTTCATGATATAATTGAGGTTCTAACTCTGTTAGTATTGTAGTAATAATGATAAGAAAATTTGGTGTTCTAAATTGTTTTTAGTTTGAATAGCAAAAAGAGTTACCAATCTAGGGAGAAAACTAATGAAGAATAAAATAACATTAATACGGTGTAGGAAAGTGACACTTATTAGTTTACTACGTAATAAAATAACATTATTGGTTACTACGTAAAAAAAATTGCACAGCAAAAAAAAAAAATAACCAAAGCACGTGCCTGACTCTAATTTAGTTTACTCCGTCAACAATAACTAACGGCACAGGTCATGTGCAGTCACATGACTGAGTGAACTCAGCCTAGGGTACTAAAGTGACTGAGTTTACAACTATAGGGTACCATGCTATACCCTTAATACTTTAGGGTACTAAAAAACCTAGTTGAACAAGTTCAGGGTAGTAAAATAGATTTTGGCCAAACATTTTACTCTTCTTATTCTCTTTCGGCTTCTCGATCTTCTGATTTGGATGATTGCTTCGAGTCTTGAGATTCTCCAAACTGGTATCATGTGGTATCACCCACGGGCCCAACCTTAAAAAGTTCCATCTCCAGGATCCTGCTGTTTTTGGCTTACTCGAGTAACCTGGGGCCCATTTTATTAGGAACTGTGGTTTTAGATTCCGTTTTCCAGGATTATACCTAGTGAATATTTCGGATCCTGACGTACTACTACTAATACTACTACGATCACTACTCGCATAGCTTCTTCCACTGCTATCACCAACAACACTGATTATCGACTTTGATAACAAAAGAGAACGGGTTGATTCCGCAGCGGGTTGGATCATCAAGCCGGATGGTACGGTTTTGGTATAATTTTACCTTCGTAGAATAGCTCGTCCGCATTACTCATCCTAGTTTCAGGAAAGTTTCCGTCTGCCCAGAAATCGAAATCATGTTCGTTGATGGTAAGATTATTCATTGATGATCTCCATTGTTGTATGTATAAACTTGTGATCGATGATTTTTTTTAATAATACGAGGAAATGAAGTACATGATGACATGATATATTTATATTAATTACCGTGATGTGATATACATGATAATTGTGCAAAGGATTTGTTATGCATGATCAACTCTATCCTTATGGAAGTGAAATCAAGGATAATTGTGCAAAGGATTTTGTAACATGGGTTCAGGAGAAATATGGTAATTTCTTATTTTATTCGATTATTTTAATGTGTTACAAATAATTTATATTAGTTGTAAAATTGAAAATAAATAGGTTAATTAGTTAAATGGCTTATTGTGAATAGTAAAATGTTGTTTCTTTTAAACTATTATATTTGTCGGTAAAATAAAATTATTGTTTTCGCAAATGGTTTTTAGGTTCCAGACAATAGATTTAAAAATGGGATAACATTTTACTACCTAATATTGGGGTCAGTTGGGAAATATCGACATGACTTCTTATTTTTCCCCAACTTCCTTTTCTCTCAAGAACACACACATACACATACTAAAGAAATCTCTATACAAGAAAGTGAATCAATTAAAAGCTGTAATTTTAATACAACATCTGAGTTCATCATCTTCTTCTTCATCTTGTTCATCTCAATTCCCCATTTTAATTGTAAGTTGCTTGCATTATCTCTAAAAGCTCATTTGGTGAATTAGGTTGAAAAATTGATGCATGTATGAAAATTTATACTTAAATGGATTGTAGTTACTGAAATTGCTTAACCATCATCATCATCATCTAATTCTTATTTAAAATGCAAGTATTTTAGGTATCAATATATGGTATGGTTTGATTGAGTTATGTGGGTTAAGATGGATGGAAAAGGAATTATAATTGCATGTTGTTCTTGTGTTGTTATACACTAGTACAAAAACGAGTAAAAAGAGCGCAGCATTATAGCGGTTATAAGTGAAAACCGCTATATTGAATATAAAGTGGGTCCAATTATCTAAATTGTAGCGGTTTAGCAGTTAAAAGGTGGGGTCCCAACTACACAAATATAGCGGTTAAGGTTAAACCGCCTCAAGTAATAACATTTATGGCGGGTAAAATAACCCGCTACAATAGGGGTAACCAATTTATAGCGGTTAATTTTAAATCGTCACGAGAAAATTCATTTCGAAGCGGGTAAAACTATCACGCTTCAATTGTGAGAAACAATTAGTAGCGGGTTAGTTAAACACCGCCCCAATTGAAATGCCTTAGTGGCGGTTACAGTCGGTTTAGCATTCAATGAATTCATTAATAGTTAAGCACAAGTGTATATATATAGACATATCTTATCCATTTTTCTTACCTATATAAAACAAACTTGTATGAGTTGTATCCCACATCGGAAATAATTGAAAAGGTGTGTTGGTTTATTTACATTTTTTGATGTTCCTTACTTAAAGGTCATTTCTTTGTATCATTATCATTGTAGGTTTGGTTGTTCTCTTCTCTTTAGGCTCTTTGCTACTCGCGAGAAAAGAAGTAAATAGATGTTGGTGGTAGGTTTCATTGCAGTTGCAGAGTATAGTTGTAAATATGTTGATAAAGATATTTGCTACTCGCGAGAAAAGAAGTAAATAGATGTTGGTGGTAGGTTTCATTGCAGTTGCAGATAGAGTTGTAAATATGTTGATAAAGATATTTAAGAATTGGTTGTTCTTTGTATCATTATCATTGTAGGTTGATAAAGATATTTGCTACTCGCGAGAAAAGAAGTAAATAGATGTTGGTGGTAGGTTTCATTGCAGTTGCAGATAGAGTTGTAAATATGTTGATAAAGATATTTAAGAATTGGTTGTTCTTTGTATCATTATCATTGTAGGTTTGGTTGTTCCCTTCTCTTTAGGCTGTTTGCTACTCGCGAGAAAAGAAGTAAATAGATGTTGGTGGTAGGTTTCATTGCAATTGCAGAGCACTGAAAATTCGTATAGTCATATCAGTCACTAGAGTTGTAAATATGTTGATAAAGATATTTAAGAATGATCTTTTTTTGGATATGATGTTAATTATTATTTTTCTGTGGTTGTTTCTTTCATTCTTGTAGTATAAATAACATGTACATTAGGTCACTTTTTCATCCAAACCCTTTATGATCATCAATTATCAGAATTTTCAGAGACTGATCTTCTCCGTCTCTTCTCTCATCTAATTTCTTCGATGTGTATCAAATTCACTTTTCGTGATCAGATATGATCTCTCAAAATGAAAGTAAAATATTAATTTTTCTTCAACCGAGATTTCTCTGTTTAAATTTTTCAGCATCACGAATCTACTAATTTCCGTGAAGTTTGAGTGTTGGTAGATTCTCTATTGTATAATTGTGGCAACACAATGTCTCTCGTTGTCACACACTACGTTCCCGAGCCAGCTACTGCTGCTGATGTGGTTGGAAATCAAGGTGGCCGGATTTGTGAAACGGGTGGTAACTTACATGATAACGGATGATCTCGAATTGAAAGAGGCTATATTAAATTATTGGGTGTTTCTTTTAATGGAAGATTGATTGGCGATTAATGTCGTATCAGACTCACTAGCGGGTAAGATATGTTCGAGCATTTGATCTAACCTTCTGATATCGAGTGACGATCCTCCTTGCAGGAATCTAGCTAGCCTTCAGGCTTTCGGCCCAAAAAGCCGTAATTAATACGATCCTTTTAATTCTTCGGGTATGGTTCATTTGTTTGGCCCATGCGATGATGTACATGGATCGGCCCAAAAGATAATATTTAAATCATAAAGCTGGAATATAAAAAGTAAGGCGGTTATACTTTGGATCAGTTTTTGATTATTTAATAAATTATTTAGGTCGACGATATTATTGATGTGCATGGTTGTTAATTACTTGTTAGCAGTTAGCACTTAATTAAAAATCTGCATTTGATACAATCTTATTGGTGAGGTTAAGTTGTTACTTAATTACTCGATGCCGAGTATAGATACCATTAATGAATGAATATAATTCCGATACCAAACAACTGTATTTGTGTTTTCTGTCTGTTTTTTACGTTCCGGTATCAAAACTAGAGTAAGTAATTAAAATGGTAACTCATACGATTGAATGGTTCCACTATTCCATGAGTTTATTCTCATCTTCAAGTTAATTCATACGATTAAAAATTTAAATTACAAACACTAAATTAAAATAACATAGTATTAATGTACATGAGTTAATGACAATTTACCCTAGCCTTTTCCTCTTCACTGGTTCCATAGTCATCCTCATCTTCAAGTTATTACAAAGCAGAAGGCGACGTTTAAGTCCCAAATACACGGTTGAGACACATCTTCAAGTTATTACAAAGCAGAAGGCGATGTTTGAGTCCCAAATACACAGTTGAGACACAACAAAACCTTGTATACGAACAATAAATCTCGTTACAGTTTCTGCAGAAATCCCGCACTGAAACTGTTTTCGACGAGATCTGATATTTCACGCGCGGATAGATGTTTTGACCAATAGTAAGGAATGCTACACTTGTTGTGGCAAACCCCGAATTGGTGTACTAATCATACTTCGTCGACGTGACTGTAAATGGTCTCGCTGCCAAGGTCTGTCAGAATATTTAAACAGGGAAATCGCAGTCGTGAGACAGTATTATATTGTAAATTATCTTGTGAAAAAGGACGATTGCGAAACTGGAGATGGATCGGAAGATCATTTTGGGAAACTTGATGATCATATTGTTATTAAATAGGGTGTGTGTAGTATACTAAAAAACAGCTTATGTGTGAACATATATTTATAATATGATGAGGATGAACATGAATTCAATTACAACACCTAACAGTCCTAACCAAATCAATGTATGTTTTACCAAAAATATTTATACGATAATGAGGATACGTAACATTAATGAATGAATTCAATTTCAACACCTAACAATACCTAACCAAATCTAAGCTAATATGATTAATGTATGTTTTACCAAAAATAGTGTTTGCTTCAACTATCGGTCCACGTAGGGTTGATAGAAATGTTGTCTTTTTGTGTTTATAACATTTTATAATATAAATTAATTATGTTTCACCGAAAAAATTACCGGTTGTTCAACAAAGTTGGTTATATACATAATTTTCGAAAAGATGGTCATGTGTTCGAATCAACTCTTTTGAACAATCGGTATTTTTATATCAACATATGAAGCGGTTATAAAAGTAATGTGACGGCTTTCTATAATTTGGATCAGTTTGAATTTAGTTTTGACCGCCTCAAGGTATGTTAATATTCTAATTTAAAAAAGGGAAAATTACATATATGATATATATCCCTTCTCAAAACTTGTCAAAATATAAAGAAATAACGATATCAATTCTATATTTCCATAAAAAAAAATTATAATATAATACAATATATGTTTTGAAGTCCTTAGACCCGCCTCTTCATTTTGTGTCATCACCATTATCATATATATGATTTTATATGATAATAGTGATGATCGTCGATACACAAAATTCCCGAAGAGGCGGGCTTCTAAAGAGTTCAAAAGATATTATTGTATTATCTTATAAATATGTGCATTTTAAAATGCTCGAGAGTAATACTTCTTTTAGGTTGATCAACTTTTGGTCATGAAAAGTTTGCATTTACGTCTTATGATAATTAAACTTTGACGGGTGGAAGAATCAATATTTAATCCGGTTGACAAGACCACACAATGCTCCTATCTCTAGCCTTAGTCAAGTCTATGATAATATCACTCTCAGCTCCCTCCCTCCCTAGCCCCCTTCCCTGACATATATTTGACTTTCTTTTACTCCGTAATATCTTTATTTCGGGAGGTGATAACTGATAAATATTAAAGAGTACGGAGTAATACACCATCTATTATGATTCATGCACCAAAATTATGTTATTATATACTTGTACTGTTAGCATAAACTGTGTGTAGAAAACAAATTCTATGTTGTACGTATTTATTAATTGCCTTCAATTCTATATTTCTATTAAAAGGAAATGTGGCAGTCTTATATATGTTGGATCGGTTCAGTATGCCTTTAACCGCTTCAAAATATGTTGATTCTATTTTAACGAAATGGTTTTTAATTAATTAAGTAAGTATTAAAAGTCGACGATAAAATCGATTTGGTTGTTGGGGGAATGGGGCCATGGGGGCATCGAAAAGTTTTGCATTTACGACTGACTTTTAATTACTCGTATTATACAGGTGGAATAATCAATATTTAATCCGGTTTCCCACACATTTTTAAGTTTAATTAATTAATGTTGATCAGGTTGATAGATACAACACTAAAAATGATTAGGACAACACACTGTACTGCAGTCACAGCTCGCAGTACAACTCATTAGCATACTTGTGGTGTTGGAATCAAAATTATGTGAGGTATTTTTCACCTCCCGTTGTTCAGAAAGGGAGCAAAATTTTTACAAGGAATTTTTTACTTGTTACAAGGAAATATGACTTTAATATTCACAAGGAACCTTTCATTTACCTGTAGGAAGTACTCTGTAAAATATTTCTTGTAAAAATCATCTCCCATTCAGAAATGAACAGTAGTTTCAGTGATACAAAAAATAAGTACTTAATTAATAAGTTTTTTTATCATCAGATATTCAGACATAAATGCAAACTTTTCATGACCAAGTGTCCAAGTCGATCCCCCAACAAGCAATTATCGATTTCATTAATCATTTTTTATTTTTTTTAAATGAACCAACATATCTTGAAGCGGGAAAAATTTATTAAACTGATCCAAAATACAAAAAGCTACACATATGTTCTTATAACCGCTGCAATACAGCGCCTTCAATATAACTAGTATAAAGTTGTTGAGCGCATAACCAAACAGCAATAAACCCACTCATTTATTCATGACATGACATATTTCAATCAGAATAAAATGAAAGAACGATCAATATATATGCAGCAGTCTCTCTTCGCTCTTTTTATTGTCAGATCTCTTTTACATGATCATGATCATCGTCTTGATGTTCATTTTCATAATAATTTCACGGCCGCTATTTCTCTGTTTAAATGCTCCGTCTCCGTAGACGAAATCCTTCTCGGAGTCGGTTTTAATTGAAACCCTAATTGGGCAATCCACCATAGGAGCTTTGTGTTTGATTGCAAAGACTACACTCACCCTCGACCACTTAGTTCCTGGTGTTCGGTCCAAAATAGGGAGGCTGACAATCACTGATGATCTCGTTGACGGTGACTGATGTGACCCAAAAAGTCATGTTTTTAATGACATATTTCCACACTTTTTGGACTATTCTTTGGTGAAAACATTTCAAAACCATCATTATTTACCAAAAATCACCAAGGTAGTCTAAATATAGACGTTGCTGCAAAAATCGGTTAAAACGTCCAAATAACACGCAAACCGAGGCAAAACAATCACCTTAAATTTTCCGTTCTCAATGTTCTTATGGAAATAGAGCTTAATACATATTTTATGATTCCATAGGAAGATCCAAGACCGGAGGTGAAAGAATCAAAAGAAACGGATGAAAGACGGAGAAGATATGCAGTCTGGAAGCTCGCCGATCGTCATCCGGAACACGCAAAAGTTAAACACTTCCAAATTTGGAAAACTCAGTGTCATTAGAAGCGTAACGGAAAAACGAAGCCAACGGCGCAAGAATCAAGCAAATCGGAGCCCAAACGAAGAAGATACGGACGAACCAAGCAACCGGAAACAAGCGGAGGCCAAACCAAGCACCAACCCCCCTGCCCACCTAGGTACCGTATACGGTACCCTAGGTGCCATATACGGCCCTTAGGGTGCCGTATACGGGGTTGGTTGGCTTGTGAGGTGCCGTTTGCCCCCCTTGGTCCAGTACCCCCCGTATGCGCTTTGATACTTGTTCTTCATGCTTTATGACTTGTACCAAGCTTCACCTCATTCTCCTATAAATACCAAGCCTCCTCATTCATTTTCACACACCTCACACCTCACATCCCATTTTCTTTCTCTCTCTAAAACTTCTCTCTAGAATTAGGTTAGCATTCTCTCTCTAGCACTACTCTTAGGAGTTAGAGGAGAATTAGTAGGTTAGAGTAGAAGCTCTTAGTAGCTTTTGTACGGAGTTACTCCGAGACTTCAGATTTGTGAAGATTTGTCTGTATTACTCTCTTATTCAGGTTTAATACAATCTCTCGCATTTATTCTTTTAATTATGCTTTCTTATTATGCATGCTTAGGAATGAATGCTAGAATTATGCTAGGCTAGACAAATCAATGTTTGTTGTGATGTATGCAATGTTAGGATAGTTATGATATAATATACAATTGGGGATGACACCATTATGAAACAACGGAGGTAACGTTATACGGCTTTCATTTGTATAGCGCCGGAATCATCACGAATGTGTGTAGTACGGAACGTGGAAGCTATGAAAGTCGTGGGCACAATCCGTTGTAGAAATAATGATTCCCAATTGTAAACATACTGTTACTCTGTCTGCGTAGGTTTAAAACTGTTTGCGAACTTATAAGCTGAACCTCTGCCTGTTTATCTATCCAACTTATGATGTGGTTTGTATCCTCCTCCCTAGAACCTGGCAAATTGCTAGAAGTAGGATTGCCAACTATTCTGTGTATGATGATCAATGAACTCAACATGGTCGCTGTTCCCTTGATTGAAACATATCCGAGGGACACGAAGCATAAGATTAGAGATAGATTAGGTTCATGCTTGTTTGTTGTGTATCTTTGGGACAACTCCCGGGATACCCATGATTTAATTATTAGGTCAGTTAATGTGATGACTAGTGTTCCGTCCTATTGCATGTTCTTGTTTGATTGTTGCTTAGGTACTGCATGCTAGATATAAGCAAACATTATCACTGCCCTGCTAATTAGATTTTCATGAACATAATAAACATATTACAGATAGGTTAACATGTATGTAATAGCTGTAATGATTGTATGATTAATGATGAACAATTTAACTGACCGTTAGACAGATTATCCCAACCGGTTCCGCGGGTTAAACCCTGTTCATGTTATTGCTCACTGAACAATTCATGCCATGATACTAACGTCCTCCGGATGTCTGTAAATGGGGACCTGGATTAGAGGATAATTGTCAGTTGAATTGGTCTGTGCATTTGGGAGAACTTCTGGTGTACTGGACATTCTATAACTGCTATCCATGTGACATATTATATATCTGATTGCGGACAACTCTACGTTAGGTATATAGTAGGATCGTAGCTGTAGCTCATTAAGAAATATAGGAATATCTAGTGAGTAATCTGGAACCCTATTTGGTATAACGGAAAAGCTGTAAAATGCCCGAGTATCCGGTATAGCGTTAACTTAAATACGTGGGAAACCGAGCAAAGGTCGTAGGCATAATACTTTATCTACCAATTAAGTTTCTATGACCTCACCGGATTAATCATCACATCTAGTAACCTTATCCCTCATAACTATCCATCCAAATAACATTGCCGAAGTCACAGCAAAAATATTCCTTATCTTGATTTCTCTGCGTACTCCGTACAAACCCCTGTCTTTAAATTAGTTTTTAATTTTAGTAATTAGTTTAGAAAACAAACCAACCTATCAAAAAGTTTTAAAAATCCCAGCTAAATTACAAAAGATAATTAATCCTCCTAGATTACCATGCCCGTTGTAGTTTGAAGAACGACACCTGAGTCATACATACCGCTTACTGCCCTTTAGGTCTTTAGGTTGTATCAAAACTTAGGATACCCAGCATAATAAATATAAAACACACTGTCCGCGCGCCCTTGCCGGAAGGTTCAACGACCGGAGTAAAATCCGACTGACCGCGGGGTGCACGACAAGTTTTTGGCGCCGCTGCCGGGGACTACAACGACCGACTTTAGGAATTTAGTTATCTTAGTTATTTAGCGACCCTTTTCGGGAGATCAATATCATCCGGAAGTTACCTGCTTTATCCTTAGGTTGATTAGATTAATTAGGTTAATTTAGTTTAGTTAGATTAGCTTTCTTTTCCGTAACCCTAATTTCTACCTTACAAGTTATGACGAACCGTATCATGCTCGCCTCATCAATCAAGCCATTGCTAGAGGGACGAGGAGGACCGATCGTAGCACCAACCGACGAAACCCTTGAAATTAAGCCTCACTACATATAAATGATTAAATCTGAGTGTTAGTTTCATGGTCTTTCGGTTGAAAACTCAAACGCCCATCTCAACAAGTTCATCAACCTTACCGACTCATTCGATATAATAGGAACCAATAGAGACCTTCTTTGACTCCATCTGTTTCCTTATTCTCTATCTTCTCAAGCCTTAACCTGGTTTTATGATTTCGAACCCAATTCGATTCATACATGGGAAGAGATGGCTACTAAGTTTCTAGCCAAGTACTTTCCTCCTTCCATGCAAACCAAGCTTAAGACCGACATTGCTAACTTCCGTCAGGAAACTAACGAATCATTAAGCAAGGCTTGGGAACAATTTAAGAATCTTATCGGAAGATGTCAAAACCATCAGTTGGCTTAAACGAATCTGGTCTGCATATTCTACAACAGCTTAAATCCTCAGCACCAACAAACCCTCGATGCTGCTTCATCCGGAAACTTTATGCAACATACTTCAGACGAAGCTTGGAAGTTGATTGAGACGATAACGATACACCATCATGACTTGGAGCCAGATGAATCCACTTCAGAGGAAAGGAATACTTCAGATCAAGCCTTAGACACCTTGAAAACTCAACTCGAATCCATCTCTAAAGTTGTCAAGGACTTGCAAGAATCTTCTAAACCCATGCAAAAGAAGAAAACCCCAAAGTTCTTCCCAAACAGACGGGCTAACGAAGAAATTCTTGATACCACTGGTAGAAACCCTGACCAATCCTTTCATTCTAAACCATTCGTTCAGCAGTTAACCACACTACCCCCGTCTCAATCTTTAGTTCTCTCTACTCCTACCCAATTGACTTCTCGTCTAAACAATACGATTTTCAATAACTTCATGGTTGAGCAAAATAATACAAACAAACGAATTCTTGATTTTCAAAACCAAAATGATTATTTGCTCAGGATTTCAAATGATTTAATTAAAAACATGGAGGATAATGTTAAAAGGTTGTTTTTAAAAGTTGAGGAGAAGCAAAGGGAGGAAGCAATCTACAATTCTGTCTTTCACTCATCTTATGAGCACGATGACATGCTTGTGGTCACTAGAGGAGGAAAAGAGACTAAGAACGAGAAAACCATAGATATCCCTTCGAATGAACCTTCTACTTCTCTACCTACTGACTCGGTACAAGCTGACACCCCTGTCGCTTCTCCTGAGCCAGAACCTTCTAAAGCCCCAGAGGTTTCTAAACCTGTTCGAATACCTTTCCCTGGTAGGCTTAAGAAAGAGAAACAAGAAGCTCAATTTGGAAAATATCTAGAAATGTTCAAAAGCCTACACTTAAACGTCAGATTATTAGATGCTTTAGTAGAAATGCCCAGTTGTGCTAAATTCTTTAAGGAACTTATATCCAACAAAGAAAAACTTAGACAGATAGTTAACTTACCCCTAGATGCCGAGTGCTCTCTAATTATGCAACAAGGACTACCCCCTAAGCTTGGAGATACTGGCCGTTTCACTATTCCTTGTTATCTTCAGGATGTTCAAATAAGTAACGCCTTAGCTGACCTAGGAGCTAGTGTAAACCTCATGCCATTCTCGCTTTATAGGAAACTAGGATTAAACGAACTCTTGCCTACACGTATGACCATCCAATTAGCAGATAGATCAGTTAAACTCCCCCGAGGAATTGCTGAAGATATTATGGTCCGTGTCGACAAATTCGTCTTTCCAGTTGATTTCGTTGTTATGGATATTGAAGAGGACACCCAGGTTCCACTCATCCTTGGCAGACCTTTCCTAAACACTGCCAAGGCCGTCATTGACGTAAATGAAAAATCTTTAAAACTCCGAGTTAGAACTGAAGAGGTCACCTTCAATGTTGATAAACTAATGAAACAGCCTGTGGGAGAAGATCTTGGTCTTGTAGATTCTATGCAGGATATAATTGAAGAACACCTGGAAGAGATCCTCGCAGTAAGCAGCATTAACCCCCTTCTCAATACTATCATCACTTCAAGAATACTCTGTGAAGAAGGTGCGGGTCTATGCTCAGCTATCTCGGATTCTTCCGACACATCTGGAGAGTTACTATTTCCTTTAAAGAATTCCGAGCCACAGCTCAATTCCATCTTGACCGCTCCTCTTGGATATGGCACTCCTGTCACTCTGCTACGAAGAAACCCGACTTCTGAAGTTGATCATTCATCTCTCTCAAGGGAAGAGATTCTGAAAACTCTTAAAAAGATGGAGTCAATGCTTAAAACACCTACTTCGCAACCATCTGAAGGTTGTGAAAATCCAGAAATCACCGTCAGCGAGTCTTCATCAGCCCAATTTCAGAGATTTGCAACAACTGACAAAGGAAAAGAAATTATCACTGAAGAAAATGCAATCTCTCAATCTTCCCAAGTAAAATATGAGCTGAGAAAAGATGAGCTGTCCAACAATACAGAATGGGTTGAGATAGCATCAGCCGACATTCCGGAATCACCTGCAATGGAGTCAGATTATCAAACAACGTACGACGAGCTTAAAAGAGACGAAATTGCTAGGATGAAACCATCTACTGAAGAGCCACCCGAATTGGAACTAAAGGAACTCCCCCCACACTTTGAATATGCTTTTCTTGAAGGAACTTCACACTTACCAGTTATCATATCTAAAGAATTGAAGCCCGAAGAGAAAGCAAGGCTGGTACATGTTCTAAAGTCACACAAGAAGGCGATTGCTTGGAAGATCTCTGACATACAAGGGATTAGTCCAAACTACTGCACGCATAAGATCTTAATGGAAAACGACTTCAGACCATCAGTTCAAAGGCAAAGGAGAGTCAACCCGAAGATTCAAGACGTGGTGAAAAAGGAGGTTATCAAACTCCTGGATGCTGGTCTGATCTACCCTATCTCAGATTCCCTATGGGTTAGCCCAGTTCAAGTCGTCCCAAAGAAAGGAGGCATGACGGTCATCGCTAACGAAAACAATGAATTGATTCCAACACGAACCGCCAATGGTTGGAGGGTGTGTATCGACTATCGGAAACTGAATGAAGCTACACGCAAAGATCATTTCCCTCTACCATTCATTGATCAGATGCTCGAAAGGTTATCAGGAAACGAATTATATTGCTTCCTTGATGGCTTCTCAGGCTATTTTCAGATACCTCTCAATCCAAAGGACCAAGAAAAGACGACGTTCACCTGTCCCTATGGAACATTTGCTTACCGACGTATGCCTTTTGGTTTATGTAATGCACCTGCGACTTTTCAAAGATGCATGGTAGCAATCTTCCACGACATGATTGAACAATGCATGGAAGTGTTCATGGACGATTTCTCAGTTTTTGGGGATTCGTTCACCACTTGTCTTTCTAACTTGGATAAGATGCTTGCTCGATGTGAAGAATCAAACCTAGTTCTGAATTGGGAGAAATGTCACTTCATGGTGAAAGAAGGCATAGTTCTTGGACACCGCATTTCAAAATCTGGAATTAAAGTTGACAAAGCAAAAGTTGAGACTATCTCGAAGCTTCCACCCCCTACTTCTGTGAAAGCCATCCGAAGTTTTCTAGGTCATGCCGGATTCTACCGTCGCTTTATTAAGGATTTCTCCAAGATTTCTCGACCTATGACTCATCTTCTCAAAAACGATACTCCGTTTGACTTTACAGATGAATGTCTCAAAGCTTTCAACTACCTGAAGGATCAGCTTGTACATGCACCGATCATGGTTGCCCCCGATTGGAGTCTTCCATTTGAAATCATGTGCGACGCCAGTGATTTCGCTGTTGGAGCTGTACTGGGACAGTGGAAGGAGAAACACTTTCAACCAATATACTACGCCAGCAAAACGCTCACGGATGCTCAAGAAAACTACACCACTACAGAAAAGGAGCTGCTTGCGGTAGTATTTGCTTTTGATAAATTCCGTTCTTATCTAATCTTGTCCAAAACTATTGTCTATACAGATCACTCCGCTTTGAAATACCTTTTCAAGAAGCAAGATGCTAAACCGCGCCTTCTACGATGGATTCGACTCCTACAAGAATTTGATATTGAGATTAAAGATAAGAAAGGAGCAGAAAACGTCGCGGCCGATCATCTTAGCCGATTGGAAAATCCATCAATGGAGAAGTTGCACGAGAACGATATTCAAGATCAGTTCCCCGAAGAACAACTCATGACTATATGAGGCTACCAACAAGGGTCACAGTTCACACACAACCCTTGGTATGCCGACTTCGCCAATTATCTGGTAGGAAACATCGTACCAAAAGGAATGCCAACCTCTCAGAAACGAAAATTCTTCCAAGATGTCAAGAACTATTATTGGAACGATCCTTATCTCTTTAAGGTTTGTCCCGATCAACTTATTCGAAGATGCATCGATGGGAAGGAGGCAGAACTAATTCTACACCAGAGCCACCACGGACCTACTGGAGGACACCATGGCAACAAAATGACTGCACGAAAGGTTTACGATGCCGGCTTTTATTGGCCAACCATATTCCGAGACGCTTGCGACCTGGTGAAGCGTTGTGATATTTGCCAAAGGCAAGGCAATATCTCAGCCAGAAACGAAATGCCACTTACTAATATCCAGGCCGTGGAGATCTTTGATATCTGGAGATTAGATTTTATGGGACCATTCCCTAAATCTAACGGTAAAGAGTACATCTTAGTCGCAGTTGACTACGTCTCCAGGTGGGCCGAAGCTCAAGCTTTTCCGACCAACGATTCAAAAGTAGTAACCCAGTTCCTCAAAAAGCTGTTCAGGCGATTTGGAACTCCTAGAGCTATAATCAGTGACCGTGGCACGCATTTCTGCAATACTCAATTCATGCGAGTGCTGCAGCAGTATGGTGTCACTCACAAAACTTCGACGGCTTACCATCCACAAACTAATGGGCAAGCTGAAGCAACAAATCGGGCTTTGAAAAGGATATTGGAACGAACTGTCGGAAATCACGGGCACAGGTGGGCCGAAAAATTAGACGATGCGTTGTGGGCATTCAGAACTGCCTACAAAACACCATTAGGAACCACACCGTATCGGCTAATCTACGGAAAGGCGTGTCACCTTCCAATTGAGTTGGAATATCGGGCGTACTGGGCATTAAAACATTGCAACTTGGAAATTTCAGCAGCTGGAAAACAACGGAGAATGCAATTGAATGAGTTAGCAGAACTAAGAGACCAAGCGTACGACAGTTCGCTAAGCTTCAAGGAAAGAACTAAAAGGGTCCACGACGCTAAGTTAAAGCCCTCTAGGTTCAAACAAGGAGATAAAGTGCTGCTCTTCAATTCGCGATTCAAGAAATTCTTCGGAAAATTCAAAAGTAGGTGGAGCGGACCATTCACGATCTCCAAGGTATTTCCCTATGGCGTAATCGAACTCGAGGCTCCAGAAGGTAATTTTAAGGTTAATGGTCATCGCTTAAAGCATTATGTTGAGGACTTTCCCATCAGGGAAGACGTCTTCATCTTTGAACCTCCATGAGTCTTCAAGAAAGGTACAAAGAGTCAAGCTAGAGACTCGTAAAACAAGCGCTCTTGGGAGGCACCCCAAGCTTATCTTTACTTTTCTATCAAATTTTTACTTCTTAGTTTATTTTTGTTAAGTATGATTATCTCTAACGAAATTTCAGGATTTGCTACTTATCTGACTACAAACTTCAAATTTTAACAAAATCATAGATAAGTTTTAAAATTGCAAATGCCAGAACTCTGATAACAGAAATCTTTATAAAACATCTTTGCACTGTCATCAGATCTCTGTGCATTTGTATTCATCATTTTATGCATTACCTGTTTATTTTGTTTGTTTCAGGATGGATAGCTCCAGTGACACCAGAGAGATCATAGCTAAGATACCACCGAGACGTCGCAGAGATCGCAGACGAGGACGTAGAGCACGCAGGACCATGCCCACTATTCGCGAGGAGGACCTTACTGATGTCCCGATCGCTCATGAGGAGCCATCCGCTGAGAGACCCTCATCACCTGTGCACCAGTCAGCTCCCATACCCACTCTTGAGTATGGGATTACACTAGCTGACCCGGTTGCAGCCTAGGCCCTCTTTCGGACACTCCACCTTCAGCATGACATCATGTCCACCCTCTGTGTGCATGTAGGGCTTCTGAGGCCTTCTGACTGTCCGTTCCATCTTGCTCCGGACCCAGGATCGTCTCGCCCGCCCTGGTCATTCTTCCCTCCTGCCGGACCGTTCGCTGCTGGACTTTCCACTGCTCTACCTGCTGCTGTTGATCCTGCCATGTCATCAGGGAGTGCATCAGCAGAGCCTTCACTTACTGAGCAGTTGTTGGCTGTGTTGGATGTCTTTAGCCCACCTCATGCTCATGCTTCTGCTGGCATTACTGAGCCGAGCATGGATACGATGGAGGAGCATGCACTATCACCCACCTCAGTCCTTGCTGCTGCTATTGCTGCCTTCGATCCTGACAGCGATGATCTACTTGATGACTTTTAGTTTATTTAGTTTATTTTATTTGCCTTATTTCAGTACTTAGATTTTTATAACTCTTTATTATTTTCGAGATATGACGTTGTGTTGATGATTATTGCAGAACTTAGCTTATTGTGGAATGGATAAACTTACACGAGACTGGTCCTCCAATCCAGCAAATCACACGCACCATTTCTACACTAATCTAGGTCCTGTCCAGTAAACAGAATGGGGAGTATTTTAAACCTTTCTCCGTTTTTGATGATTCTATGTTTACTTAAGTTTATGTGTTATAACCTATGCCACATCCTAACTTATCACTAAGTGTGGGATTCTAGCCCAATTTAACACTTAGAAAACATTTTCTTACATGTTCAAACTCTAAGTGTGGGATTTTAGTCATAAAATCTCAACTCAAAAGAACATTAGGGACAATGTTCCCCTAAGTGTGGGATGGTAGGTATGGATTACCTTGGATAAACGATTTTTATGTCTACATGGTATATCTCAGAAAATGTTCCCTAAAATTTTTTCAAAATTTTTCAAAAATATTTTTCAATAAAACTAAAATATGAGCTAAATCTTGCGATTAACTCTAAATTTTTGAGCTTTGATATGCCTGAAAGAAATCATTTTCAAAATATGAGGAAAATACTTCAAAAACTTAAGGAAATTAAGGTAGAAATTTCCTAAGCAAGAAACGACAATCTAAGAGGGGCATCGCATGACTAGGCACATACAACCCAAATTTGCACTGAGGTTTTGAGCCTTAAAAACATTCATTTTTAATGCTACATTGTTCATTTCTTGTGTGTGCCAATGCATGTATCTCTGAATTAGAACTTGCTCTTGACATACGCTTCGAGACCACATTGGTGTGTACCGTACGCGGTATAGGCGCAATTAGATGACCTTAACATTCCTTAGGATTTGAACCCTTTTTAGCCTTCTCTTTCAAGCCCAAAACCCTTCCGATACTCATTTTTAGTATCGATGATCCGCTTAGAAAACCCTGTTGAGCCTAAACCTTTTCATTTCTTCAAAAACCCTAATCATAAACCTACTTTCCCAAATTCCCAAAACCTTATCTTAGAATTTCTGAGGTTATGAAGAACATCTTGAAGAATATCCAACTCAATTATCCTACTCGTTCGTGTTCTCCAAAAAGAATCAACCCTCTCTAAAAGTGCGGGAAAATTAGCACACAAGAGAGACAAGAGAACAACGGTGCGGGAAAATTAGCACCCAAAGAAAAGACTCGAATTGATCAAGAAAAGAGAAAGGATTTCTGAAGGAGAAAAAAAGAAAAGAAATTATCCTCGGAAGTTCTCTAACAAAGAAATTCTGAAGAAGAAAAGAAAATAAAAAAAAAACAGAAAAGAAAAGAAAAAGAAAAGAAAATAAAGCTCAAGATGCTTCAAAGTATCAACCATTTAAAAGGAGATCCGATAGAAGACGAGTAGCTACTTCATCCGTTCTACAAATAAGTTTTTCATGATTCTTGGAAAGCCTGAGATAAGCAAAACCCTTACAAACCAAAAATTCCCTTATCCATACCCCTTAACCCTCACAAAACATTACAACCCCCAAATGTCTTGGGATAATTAGCGCCGTTCTCACCTAAGTGGTGGAGATCCGATTCTCGATCAAGCCTATGACGATGAGTACTGCATGACTGGCTTCATGAGCGATTACGTTTGAACTAGATTGATAGGAAACCCGATACACTATTGAGTGAATTGAGTGACCACCTTATGTGAGATCGCCTAAGTCATGTATACTCCAAGATCACGAGAGTTGGAAGTATGCCTATGAGAATCGTTTCTTGTTTCCGAAAGGATCATCTTACTTTTCCTTGGTTTCCTGAAACTATCTACTCATACGAGAAAACGGTGACCGATGGGGATGTCATAACTCTCCTCTAAAACCTATTTTAAAAAAAAATGTTTTCAAAAGGGATGTTGATGAGTGTTGCTTGAGGACAAGCAACGTTTAAGTGTGGGATACTTGATGTGACCCAACAAGTCATGTTTTTAAGGACATATTTCCACACTTTTTGGACTATTCTTTGGTGAAAACATTTCAAAACCATCATTATTTACCAAAAATCACCAAGGTAGTCTAAATATAGACGTTGCTGCAAAAATCGGTTAAAAAGTCCAAATAACACGCAAACCGAGGCAAAACAATCACCTTAAATTTTTCGTTCTCAATGTTCTTATGGAAATAGAGCTTAATACATATTTTATGATTCCATAGGAAGATCCAAGACCGGAGGTGAAAGAATCAGAAAAAACGGATGAAAGACGGAGAAGATATGCAGTCTGGAAGCTCGTCGGTCGTCATCCGGAACACGCAAAAGTTAAACACTTCCAAATTTGGCAAACTCAGTGTCATTAGAAGCGTAACGGAAAAACGAAGCCAACGGCGCAAGAATCAAGCAAATCGGAGCCCAAACGAAGAAGATACGGACGAACCAAGCAACCGGAAACAAGCGGAGGCCAAACCAAGCACCAACCCCCCCTGCCCACCTAGGTACCGTATACGGTACCCTAGGTGCCGTATACGGCCCTTAGGGTGCCGTATACGGGGTTGGTTGGCTTGTGAGGTGCCGTTTGCCCCCCTTGGTCCAGTACCCCCCGTATGCGCTTTGATACTTGTTCTTCATGCTTTATGACTTGTACCAAGCTTCACCTCATTCTCCTATAAATACCAAGCCTCCTCATTCATTTTCACACACCTCACACCTCACATCTAATTTTCTTTCTCTCTCTAAAACTTCTCTCTAGAATTAGGTTAGCATTCTCTCTCTAGCACTACTCTTAGGAGTTAGAGGAGAATTAGTAGGTTAGAGTAGAAGCTCTTAGTAGCTTTTGTACGGAGTTACTCCGAGACTTCAGATTTGTGAAGATTTGTCTGTATTACTCTCTTATTCAGGTTTAATACAATCTCTCGCATTTATTCTTTTAATTATGCTTTCTTATTATGCATGCTTAGGAATGAATGCTAGAATTATGCTAGGCTAGACAAATCAATGTTTGTTGTGATGTATGCAATGTTAGGATAGTTATGATATAATATACAATTGGGGATGACACCATTATGAAACAACGGAGGTAACGTTATACGGCTTTCATTTGTATAGCGCCGGAATCATCACGAATGTGTGTAGTACGGAACGTGGAAGCTATGAAAGTCGTGGGCACAATCCGTTGTAGAAATAATGATTCCCAATTGTAAACATACTGTTACTCTGTCTGCGTAGGTTTAAAACTGTTTGCGAACTTATAAGCTGAACCTCTGCCTGTTTATCTATCCAACTTATGATGTGGTTTGTATCCTCCTCCCTAGAACCTGGCAAATTGCTAGAAGTAGGATTGCCAACTATTCTGTGTATGATGATCAATGAACTCAACATGGTCGCTGTTCCCTTGATTGAAACATATCCGAGGGACACGAAGCATAAGATTAGAGATAGATTAGGTTCATGCTTGTTTGTTGTGTATCTTTGGGACAACTCCCGGGATACCCATGATTTAATTATTAGGTCAGTTAATGTGATGACTAGTGTTCCGTCCTATTGCATGTTCTTGTTTGATTGTTGCTTAGGTACTGCATGCTAGATATACGCAAACATTATCACTGCCCTGCTAATTAGATTTTCATGAACATAATAAACATATTACAGATAGGTTAACATGTATGTAATAGCTGTAATGATTGTATGATTAATGATGAACAATTTAACTGACCGTTAGACAGATTATCCCAACCGGTTCCGCGGGTTAAACCATGTTCATGTTATTGCTCACTGAACAATTCATGCCATGATACTAACGTCCTTCGGATGTCTGTAAATGGGGACCTGGATTAGAGGATAATTGTCAGTTGAATTGGTCTGTGCATTTGGGAGAACTTCCGGTGTACTGGACATTCTATAACTGCTATCCATGTGACATATTATATATCTGATTGCGGACAACTCTACGTTAGGTATATAGTAGGATCGTAGCTGTAGCTCATTAAGAAATATAGGAATATCTAGTGAGTAATCTGGAACCCTAATTGATATAACGGAAAAGCTGTAAAACGCCTGAGTATCCGGTATAGCGTTAACATAAATACGTGGGAAACCGAGCAAAGGTCGTAGGCATAATACTTTATCTACCAATTAAGTTTCTATGACCTCACCGGATTAATCATCACATCTAGTAACCTTATCCCTCATAACTATCCATCCAAATAACATTGCCGAAGTCACAGCAAACATATTCCTTATCTTGATTTCTCTGCGTACTCCATACAAACCCCTGTCTTTAAATTAGTTTTTAATTTTAGTAATTAGTTTAGAAAACAAACCAACCTATCAAAAAGTTTTAAAAATCCGAGCTAAATTACAAAAGATGATTAATCCTCCTAGATTCCCATGCCCGTTGTAGTTTGAAGAATGACACCTGAGTCATACATACCGCTTACTGCCCTTTAGGTCTTTAGGTTGTATCAAAACTTAGGATACCCAGCATAATAAATATAAAACACACTGTCCGCGCGCCCTTGCCGGAAGGTTCAACGACCGGAGTAAAATCCGACCGACCGCGGGGTGCACGACAGTGACGGATGATCTCATTGTCAGCCGGGTATATATGATTTTATATGATAATACTGATGATCGTCGATACACAAAACGAAGAGGCGGGCTTCAAAAGAGTTCAAAAGATAATACACAAGGCGAAGAGGCGGGCTTCAAAGGAGTTCAAAAGATATTATTATATTATCTTATAAATTTATGAAAATATATAATTTATGTTATTTCTTTATGCTTGTTGGAACTTGGATTTTAATCATAAAAGGAGATATTGTATCCTTATAAGACTGTTAATGTTGATTTTCCATTCATTTGATTTTATTTGTATATTTGATTATGGATAATTATTCATTCCGATCAAACTCTCGTATCAATTTGATTTTTATATTTCTACGACGATGACGATGATTTATTACTGTATTATAAAAATAACTAATGCTTTAAAAAATAACTATTTTGCCAAAAAAAAAATAAAAGAATCAATATTTAATCCGGTTGACAAGACCACACAATGCTCCTAGCCTCCTATCCTAGCCTTAGTCAAGTCTATGATAATATCACTCTGCAGTCTGCACCACCACCTCCTCCCCAGCCCCTTTCCCTAATATAAGATAATACAAAATAGAATCAATATTGTATTCTTGACTTCCCTTTTCAATTTTATTTCAATATAGAAATTGTGGCGGTTTTATATATTTTAGAGCGATTAAATAATGTTTTTAACCGCTTCAAGATAGTTGATTCTATTTTAACAAAATGGTTATTAATTATTTAAGTATTAAAAGTTCACGATAAAATAGATTTGGTTGTTGAGGGAATGGGGGCATCGAAAAGTTTTGCGTTTACGACTGTTAATTAGTAGATATTAATTAATTATTATAAAGACGGATGAATCGATATGAATTTCATAATTAGTTAAGAGATTCAAAAATTGTCTTCTGGCACTATTAGTTTCAATTATGTATGTTAATTTTAATAGTTCAAGTATAAATGTCTTTTTAATTTGTTCAATGAGAAAGAAATGTTGTGGTAACATATGAAAATCATAATTGGTAACTAAAATAGGAGACGAGAAAATTAAAGTTTTACATAAATAAAAATTACAGAGAGAAAAAAAAAAAAAAAAACTAATCCTCATCTCCTCTTAACATAATCTCTTTCCATTCTATATGATTTTGATTATACTTCTTAAAACGTGATAACAATGCTTCAAATGATGCTTTCTCAGGCGTGTAGTATGTTAGATCATAATGCTCACATTTTTCGAGAAATTCGATCTCGGGCTGGGAAAGTTCACACCCAAATTTGTCACGTTTGTCTTTCAGGTCAACAATCCACTTGCTCAACTTCTTCATTGCGTCATTGATGTTTTGGATACTTTCTTCAAGCGAGTGGATGACATTATTGTTAATCTTGTTTAATACGTCAAATTTCTTGCCGATCACATATTGTTCTTCTTTAGTTGCCATACTATTTAATTGTCTGAACTTCTCGGATTAAGTATTGAGAGATGAGGAGTTCGATATCACGTTGTGTGTATTTCAACTGTAGACAAGGGTCTCTATTTATACTAGCTGGAAACCCATCACGTACTGTGGCGCAATAAACTTTTCACCTCCTGCCCATTGGAAAATTTAAGGTTATTAGTTTAACAAATTAAACAACCAATTAGTTGTGGCGGATTAACGCAAAACCGCCTTTTCTTTTCATTTTCCCATACCAAAAATATTTGGTTAATTGACTGTTAACAAAATACTCCGTATATGGCGGTTTACGTCAGACCGCTTTCTTTAGTTTTACATAAAAATTACCTTTTAGTTCTTTAATAATGTGGACATTTCAAATAGGATGGAATTATTAGAAATTTCCGGTTGGTAATTACAGTAGTTTGGTGTTGAGAATTAATCGGTTAATGAAATGAATGTTTCCCGAGGGTGATGATCCATACACCACCAATAATTATCAGTGCAAAATAAAAAAAGCTTTGATTAGTATAACAAAATAAGTATTTACTTTATAAAGGAAAAATACAAACTAACAAGGTGAAAATCTTTGATTGGTAAAACAAAATATAAAATAATATTAAAAATACTATTCATAACATATTCACATTTACTTTGGTAAATGTATGGATAATTATTGGTGGTGTAAGGATCACTTCCCATATATAAAATATATATAGACATATACACACACACACACACAATGGTCACTTTGTCATCCATCAACTTGTTCATTGCTTTAGTTGTTATCAAAAGATAATTAACACAAAATTAATGTCATCTCCAAACACCAACAGTGTGAATCAGCCTATATTTGTGATCATGTCAATATCCACTACAAAAAGTAAACAATATTTCCTTCACGACCGCCATTTCTCTGTTTAAGATCTCCGGGCACTGGTTTATCACAACAAAACCGGTAATGAACAGGAATGGGATATACAAAAATTGTTCTCTTCGTTTCCTCCCTTCCCGGCCATGTTGTGCTTCGTGAATATTACATTCCTTTTCTCATGTTGTGCTTTCTTGTCGTAATTAAACCAATGTCTCGGAGTATTATAAAAAAAATAAAAAACCATGAAGCGTATATAAAAATGAAAAACTTAAAGCGGTTTTTAATACATCAATGTAAGGCGGTGGTTTGTAAAACCGCCTTAATTAAGTAACGAATGGTTCTGGTACTCCAAACGTGCTGCTGGCCAACAGTCAAGACCGTTTGAAAGAAAGCCTTGTTCCGCTTTATAAAAATAATTTCTTTCCCACGTTGCTTCCACGTCGCTTCCGATTGTTGGTTGGCATTTTTGTGTTTAGTATCGTTGAATCACAGAGCTTGGCCGTAGTATCGTTGAATCAGCTCTCTTTTTGTGTTTCTGCTCTTCGATCTGTTTACGCATCGATACTCCTGCCTCCTGGCCTTGTTAGGGAATGAGCACGGAAAAAGACATGTCCAAACATTGACCTCATATATATATAATGTCATCCTCTTCCTCATCCAAGAGAGCATGGAGTACAGGCCCGCCAACAACATCAAAAGCATAATCGTCGTCCAAGAAAAAGGGTATTTCCTACGAATTCGATCTATGGAGTGTAATGAATGATGATTAATGAATGTGAATTACTTGTCCAGATTGCGAAAGAAAGCAAGATCACGGACTGTGAGGAAAAAAGATAACGGAAGACCATTTTCCATCCAAACCTTCATATCGTTGACATTTTTCAAATGTTTTATTAATTGATAAAATGTAGTAGAGAAAATGTTATTATTACGGACTCTTATGTTAATATTAATATTAATAATAGATTAATTAATGTTATATTATATATATATATATATATATATATATATATATATATATATATATATATATATATATATAGAGAGAGGGTGTTTGGCATAGCTTATTTTTTCTGCTTATGTGCTTATTGCTTCTTTTTTTTTAAGCAGTTAAGTAGTTTGGAGTGTTTGGGAAAGTAAAATTGTTCATGCTTATTTGATTATTTTAGGCTGAAATAAGCAGTTTGCAATAAGCAAGTGGGTTGATGCTTATCTGCTTATGCTTATAAGCATAAGCATAAGCACAAAAATAAGCTATGCCAAACACCCTCATATATATATATATATATGGTGCTTTTCCCCCTTTTCTGTACTACTCGTTCTATACTATATATATTTCAATCGGCTAATTAATAATTTCAATATTATTATATAATATTAATATTAATAATAGATTAATTAATATTATGTTCTTAATTATATATGGTGCTTTTCTGTAATTATTAATTTATTTATTTACTTGTATATTTCAAATGTTTTATTAATCGGTTTAATTTAACAACTGAAATCATTTTGATTATTGTGTCTACAAAACTTATGGACAAATGATTTGGTTGCAATATCGGTTGACCAGGTGGCCACCCCATTGGTGCAGTAAAAGAATAAAATTTTAGACTAAACTACTAGTATTAAACTTGATTATCAAAATGAAAGAAGCATACGTACTAATATTTACTATAGCTACTGGATATACAGCATATCTCATCAAAAAATCTATTTGACCAGACCACCATGCTCCTATACCTAGCCATAATCCAGAGTCAGACCACACCACCCCCTCCCCACTTCCCCAGCCCCCTTCACTGACAAACATTTAACTTTATTTAAGTCTTCTAGAGCATCTCCAGATTGAAGCAGCTAAAATTGAAATGTGGCGGCCTTTTATACTTTTGTAGTCAATTACTAAATTTTATATTCAGTTTCATTTTTTGCAAGACATCACTCGAATCAATATTTTAATAGTTAATCAGTTCTTTTTTTATTGATTTCAAATTTATTCCCGTCTCATCGCGCGGGTTAGCAGCTAGTATATGTTATGGAATATTGGAATGGATATGGACAGATGAATTCATTAGCTATGGCAGTACGAGTAGTAGCGTAACAAGGAAGCTACACACTTTTGTGGCGGTGTTCAGTAAACCGCTTTCAATACTGTAACTATATAAAATAGAAAGATATTTCGTAGATTGTAAGAGATAGTTCAGTTGTTTTGTTAAACTGAAAAAATGGCAACCAAAGAAGAGAAGTATGTTTTAGGAGAGAAAGCAGGCGTTTTAAAGGAGATAGACCAACAAATGATCAAATTACAAAAAGAAAACGTCGAAAAGATTAATACGGCAATTGGGAGGATCGGCAAATGGATCAACGACCTCAATGATAAATTTGACTAATTTGGAGTTCAACCCTCTGCATCCGAGCTCAAATTTCTCAAGAAACTTGAAGATGATTTTCAATACTACACCTCCGAGAAAAAAAATGCAGAAAACATGCTATTTCGTTTCGAGATGTATGATCGAAACCTTAGGGATTGGATCGATCTGATACGTTTGTAATTTTTCATTTGATAATGTAATTTTATCCTTTAGTTATTTCATTACTGAAATTGACAGAAGTTCTTTAATTCACAGAGTATTATTACTATTATTTATTATTATTATTATTATTACTATTACTATTATTTATTATATATGCAATAAATTAATAAAATTACAAGCACGTAATGATAATATATAATATATATATATATATATATATATATATATATATATATATATATATAGTGGGAGGCATAGTTGTTAAACTCTTACGATTCACTCGACTCAGAAATTAAAAAAATGAGGTGGTTCAGACCCCGACTCTTAAATGGCTTTGACCCTTACGAGTCATTTATTGGCTCTTCCGAGTCGTGGGCGACTCTTACGAGTCAGAAACCGGACACACGTTTAATGTAATCTAATATAAAAACATAAAATGACAAAATATGGAATGTCTACGTGGATCTATTGCCGAAGAAAGAAAGTTACTCGAGAACTGCGAAAAGATGGTGGAGACACTAGATCGAATGATCGAACAGAAAGAAAAGTGGATTAATGATGAACTGCCTAGTTTAGCGGATAGTTAATTTTCAATTTTGTGTATTTGTTCTTTATTCATATTGTTCTTAATTGTTCTTACTTATTGGATAATAGAATGACTTTAGCTTAAAACCGATATATCATATCGCTCCTACAACATGTATCGTTCATTTTTGAGTACTACTGTACTAGCTAGCATTACACCCGCGGTAAAATTGGTGACGGAGGATGGAGGTGCGAGTAACGATTTTAAAATAAAAACGTAAATGTAAATATATTGAAGATTTATTGTATAATGCTTGTGTTATGTATTATTTATCCATGTGAAATGTAATAGAAACAAATATGATTTAACTATAGTGATCTACATATTAATGGAAATAATTTGGCCATGAACATGAGGGATTTGGGTGTAACACTCTAGGAAAATCCCACATCGGCCATGGACATGGGAGATCTGAAGACTTATAAGGGAAAAAGTCATCCTTATACGACACAACGCGTTTTTGGCCCACAGTGGAAGTAGATTGCACGAGGTCGTGGTTAAGCATGCTCGTGTGGGGGAAGCGTCCAGGATGAGTGCCTCCTGGGAAGTGGAAGTGGTGGTCGCCAAGAACAAAGCAGTGCGCCTGCAGGCAAAGCGGACAATATTGTGCCGTGGTAAAGGGCAGTTACATTGGTGCTTATAAGGATAATATCATCCTTACTTGACACAACACATTTTGGGACCGTAAGGGTAGTAGATCCCGTGAGAAAACTACAGTTAAGCGTGCTCGAGCGTGGTAGTTCCAGGATGGGTGACCTCATGGATAGTAGTGTGGTCGCCAAGGAAAAGTCGTGCGCCTGCGGGCAAATCGGACAATATTGTGTTGTGGTAAGGCGGGATGTTACCGTAATGTTAGATGTTGGTGGCGCGACGAGTATGATGATAGTAGTGGGGTAATTAAGGAAGTCAAATGCTTGTGCTTTATGGTTATAATGTTGGACGCTAGTGTTGTAGGAAGTCACCATGTGTTTAATTTTGTGGTGATATTAATATGGCGTTTTTGTCATAGTGAATCGAAGTAGTGAATGTATACGTTTGAATTTATAAACAGTCAAGATGGTGTTGCTTGCTTATGAAATTCGGACATATAAGTTTTAGCGGACGAAAAATTTGCAGGACCACACGAGAACTTCCAAATAGCTGATCAATGTACTTCCACTAAACGTTTAACTTTATAGTTCTCACGCGTCCAATGACCTTTTTGGCCACAATAAGAGCGTTTGTGATTTGTAACAGGAGTTTACCTTATACACCCAACACGTACCTCTCGTGTCCCCAAAAATCCTCAGGGAATTTTTAGATTCAACTTGTCATTATAAACCTTAAAATATCAAAAAAAAAAATAGACAATGGAAATAGGAGGTTGCCAGCTAATGCATGTTGACCACAATTATTTTCAAATCGTCACCAACTAATGTGGGATAAGCTAAATGCCCACAAGTCATAACCCCATTGAGACACATCGTCTTCCTTGTAACTTTATAGTTCTCACGGGTCCAATGACCTTTTTGGCCACAATAAGAGCGTTTGTGATTTGTAACATGGGTTTACCTTATACACCCAACACGTACCTCTCATATCCCCAAAAATCCTCAGGGAATTTTTAGATTCAACTTGTCATCATAAACCTTAAAATATCGAAAAATGGACAATGGAAATAAGAGGTTGCCAGCTAATGCATGTTGACCACAATTATTTTCAAATCGTCACCAACTAATGTGGGATAAGCTAAATGCCCACAAGTCATAACCCCATTGAGACACATCGTCTTCCATGAGGTTTTCATTAATATATATCTTCCTGAATGGCACATGAGTCCCTCGATCTCTGTAACAAACCGTCCCACATCGAAAACTGATAACAAATTGGAGCTCTTTATTAGTCTAAAGTTGTGTCTAATAGTTACCTTCCACTATGGTTTTTCGTTGAAAGTTGAAAATATCCGGTTAGTCGCTGCTTTCGACTTTGGGGGCATTACATCTTAAGCATGCACATCAATTAAGAAAACATAATCTATTTGATTCTTTATTTTAGTTAGTTTTCAAAAACACTTGCACTATATCTTACATGTATGTATGTATATAATAATAATAATAATAATAATAATAATAATAATAATAATAATAATAATAATAATAATAATAATAATAATAATAATAATAATGTTTAGAATATAATAACAATAATAATATTATTATTAATATAAATAAACCAAAATCCTATTGAGCAATCTGGACCTTTCAATGAAAATTTACAAGGTGATCCGACGATTTAGATTTAATTAAATAATTACACTTACCATTTTAAGTATTAAATTTAAATTTAACCCCAAATTAAATATTATTAAATATATTAATTATAACAAAATATTGAAAAATTACACAACTTATATATAGTTATATAAAATGAATTATTGAGTCTTACTCCGTACTTCTTAAACTTTGCAACAATAAAATAGCAATATGCTTTATAAATAGATAGATATATATATATATATATATATATATATATATATATATATATATATATATATATATATATATATAGATTATAGATATATAGATCTATATCTATACTATATATAATTACTATATATAATATATATGCATTTGATAAAAACTAAAGCACCAAATTTCAAATTTTTTGGTTCCCCGCCAAACGTGGGCTAAAAAATCAAAAAGTTTCACTAGTAAATTGAAGCGGTTTGTTTATGGCGTGGCGGTTGTCTTTGTGATTTGAAGCGGGTATTGTTTTTAACCGCTTCAAATGAACTAAGGTTTTATTGGTGAAAAATCACTTTTTGGTCTACATAGAGACAGAATACACTTTTGATCGCGATTTTCTGCTTCATCGTCTTCGGCTTCGTTCTACTTCTGCCACCACCGTATCCCCAAATATACACCGGTAAATCTAGGTTAAAGTTTGTTATTGTAAACCCATTGCACTTTGGTAATTTTATAACGGTATAATTTTGCCGCAGCTCATATCCAAACGGTTGCATTAATTGCTAGGTTTTCCAATCTTGATCGGCTTTTGAACTGTTGTCATGTAACTCCGATTCATCCATTATTGGTGGTAGTTTGTTAAATATTGTAAATTAATTGTATTTTTCTATGTAAAATTTTTCTTTTAGTGTATGCCGGATTGAAACATATATCGATATATTTGTACATAATTTTTTAGGTAAATATATAATTTATATATAAATTTTTAACCATACAGGCATACACCACTAATGTGCATCAGTCTGTTGTTCTGTACAACAGTTTAATGCATAATTAGTGGTGTATGGCTAAAGGTTGGTGGTGTACAAATCACCACCCATATGTTATTGATTGTTGTGAGTACATACAAAAAGGAATGTTCTTTATGAAACAACGCTTTTTTTGGTCCCCACCCTGAGCTCGTTATATATGCCAAAATTAATAGATATTGAATTCAATACTGATCTTGATGATATTTATGTAAAGATGTGGTCCCGTAGTTGTTGATTCTCCAATCCTGAACCTGTGAGAACACTCTAAGATATGCCAGCAAAGACCCTATTCAATACTTGAGAAAGTGCATCCATCACTGTCTTATGTATTATTTATCCATGTGTTCTCCTGGTCTGTAGCTGGTTCTAATAAAGGGAAATATATATGTATGACAATTCGATCAGTTTCTTATTTGCACGTGTGTAATGTT
The DNA here is from genome assembly GCA_949592205.1 of Helichrysum umbraculigerum. Lineage (NCBI taxonomy): Eukaryota > Viridiplantae > Streptophyta > Magnoliopsida > Asterales > Asteraceae > Helichrysum > Helichrysum umbraculigerum. The sequence continues at coordinate 173,351,450 of CATIUR010000001.1, forward strand.
TGCTATCCGTTTTGCGTAGTGTGTGTTAGAGCATCTCCAATGATAAAGTCATTCCAAAGGCTTTCTACAAAAGTTTTTGCTCCAATGTAAAAAGCTTTCCAATAGCTTTTTTAAACCACAATGAAGGGTTAAATGAGCTAAAAAGCTTTACCTCCAAAGGTTGATAAATCTCAACCTTTTAATCAAAAAAGCTTTTGCTCCAATGATCAAAAGCTTTATCAACCACTTTTTTGCACAAAAAAGCTTTACATAAACCCTTCGAGTTGCTCTTACATATTATCTACCAATAATATAAAGAGAAAGCATAAAATACTGTGGACAACTCAAACATTTACATATCAGCACAAAATAGTCTCAAACTGTTGACCTTTTCCTTCCCCATCTGCAACCAGCATGTTCATGACTTCTTTTTTCCGAAAAGGTCATCCCCATTTGCGTGCCCACCTTTCCATCCTTACTCTCCTCCTTCCTAACTTCTCTATTTTTAGATAAAAAATCAGCTATTAATTTTCCATACATTCATTCTAGAATTTCTCTATTTCTCATTTATGCAAGTTAATTTTAGAATTTCAAGTTCTTTCTCTAAACAGGGACTCAACATTCGTAATGAAGACTGCTGTATACAGGGGCCGACTTCAAATTTGTAAGTTTAAATTCTGCCTCACCTTATCTTAGTTGATTTTCACTTTTGTTGGGTTTCACTTCTCTGACGTTTTTAGAGATTATTCAGTAAAATGTTGTGTGTGGATGTTTATATTGTCTTTGTATCCTTCAGGTTCTTCATGGACACCAATTTCAATTCCTGAATAAATAGCTCTTAGTAGAATATCTACCCAGGAATTATTAGCAGGTATGTTTCCATATAAAATGTTGTTACCTAAGAGCATGTGTTGGGATTCATTGTGAAAGTTTTTGGTTGGTTGAAGCTTTCGTTTATTTGGATTTCATCTTTTCACATCAAGTGTTTGATGTTTTGCCACTCAGAAATTTACTACAAATTAGTGGACTTGTTTTGTCTGACCTGTATAATACTTGTGATTAGTGCACATGAGTAACTGGATCTAATGATGGTGTTTATTAAGCTTCATTTCTTTTTAAAAGCATCAATGTACATGTTGAAAGTTATGTGGAGTTTACCATATGCGGTGAATATTACTTTGATTGAGGCGCGTCTGTTTGTGATGCAGGAAAGTTTTGAATGTGTAGATTATGTGTACGAAGGACTTTGAGTGTTCTGTTAATGCCATGAAAGTTTTGAACCCACTCATGGTAGAATAGCATGAGATTTTTAAGTTTATAAAACATTATCTCAAACCATAAGGTTCGTCGTCTAATTGTATTGTAGGGATAAATTGCTAAAAACACAAGAAAATGGACATCAGCAACGGTGGGCTGTGCTATGCACAGCCTCAAAGGCTCCCTATACTCTTAATAAATTATAATGTCCGTAGTTAATTGCTCATTTATCATTTTAATTGTAAGCCAGTGTTTAGCGTACGTGTTAATATCATTTATATTGCACATGTTCTTTATAGGACATCAAATATAAATGACATGGCCGAAAAAGGTAGACTAGGGAAGGCAAAGGAAAATGACTACACTCCCGATCCAGACCGTCACATTGAGTTCAACGCCCAAGGAGAACCTACTGGAGACAATAGGAACTCGGAAGGGCGGACACGGGCGGTGTCCAGTGTGGTGGGGATCAAAAAAGGCCCTTGGAACTCGGAAGGGTCAAAAGAGGAAAGCAATTGTTAAGATAGAGACAGACGTCGGTAATCTGGACGATGAACACATACACCTTTCTACAACTCGTGGATCACCATACCGGCCTGATGACGATGATGAGGTAATTGCCTTCTCTTTGCAAATATATAAATTTGTTAACTTAAGATATATATATTTGTTAACTGTGATCATTGTGAATTTGTGATCATTATGATCATTTTAATAGTGAACGCTTAACGTAGCCCATGACTTCCTTGAGATCATGGGTTCGAATCCTGCCATGGGTATTATTTAAAATAAAGGTACCTACCACCAATGAAGCGCATGGCTCACAATGCTAATGCTTAGTCGGTGCGAGTTTCGGCTTGGACGTTGTGGTATATGTGATGGAGGTGTTTTACCTGGGGATGTTGGACCTTGATGGAGGTATTTGTATACGTCTATGCGTAGATCCATTTGGTATTATATTGTACTTTGTAATGTTTTATCAGCATAATTGTTCTATCATTTTGTTAGGTTGGTCCCGTTATGTCACAACACGACTTTGTGTATTATATTCTAATTCTATCCTATAAATTTTTTTGTCTTTATTTAGGTACTTGTATCTTTGCAGACCGAAGCTGCGCTTTCCCTGCAACTGCGCGTTCCTTAATCCTCATCTAATCTAGGAAACAGTTTCCGACTCCGTTGTCATAAAGCACGTCACTGATGTGTTCACTGCTCACAGTGATAAGCATTTTTTCCTTGCTCCCTATTTCACAAGGTATGTATTATATCTATATATATTTGCTACTTACGTTGCCTTAATTATTATTTAAATCTGAAATGTTGAAACTTTTGGGTAGTAAACATTGGGTGCTTATCATTCTCGACAATGTTGAGCATCGCAGATACATATTGGATTCGATGAAGATGACAAAGACTTTGACGTCTTATAAATTCGCGGAGCATGTTCATGGGTAAGTATATATGTTTACTTGAATGACAATGCTAATTAGACAATTGTGTCAAGATCGACCTGGATCTTAACCAAAATTACAACTTAAACACACTAGCTTTGAATGATTAACAAGAAGTGGCGGAAACACACTTGTTAACAAGGAAGATAATTACTTGTAGCCAGTGAACAATAATATGAACAACAAGCTGCTCCCTTTGCACTCCCTCTGCTAACAACCTATTTGACTCTTCCTTAGTCATTCCCTTTGGAGCATGACTACCAGACCTACTAGCTCCAGTGAACATATATTGATCATCCTTCTCTTGATCATCATCACTGTTTGAGCTTGAGCTAGAAGATGAGACAACCCGAGCTCTCCCTGCCTTTACCAATCTTGAGTAAGCTAGGTTCACATGAGTACACCAATTTTCTATGAGAATGAAGGAACCGCTAGGAATGCACCACGTGTCACTACATTCTCTTTCCTCCGCGTTTTTAAAAATTAAATATCTCTCAAACGCTAAGTCCAAAAATCACAAAGGCTTCTTTCAAGTTACTTCCCTTTAAGAAATCAATTATTCCATTAAAATCCTCTGCTCCTTGTGTTTCGAGCAGATAAGCTAACAAATTGTCAGTGGTTTTTGATCGGATTTTAACTTGAAATTGATATCTCCAGCAGTACTTGAAATTGATAGCTCCAGCAGTACTAACACACTTAGAATAATTTTCATTCTCCATCACTGTTCATTCTTACCCAACAAATTGTTTCTTATAACTTGTAGTTAACTTCACACTACTGAATTTTCAGGAGAGAAGGCGAGAATTGGCAATGGAAGATAGTGTTGGTAAGCATATAATTAATATACTGTGAAAAACATGATATATGCAAATTGATCATAAATTATGTGTTAAACTAACTTTGTGCTTCAAATCAGTGTCCTCAACAACGAGACAGTTGGGAATGTGGGTATTACGTAATGATGCATATGCAACAATTCTTTATGAGTATGCAACCATATTTCCCACAAAATGTAAGTCCATAGTACGTAATAATCTCTGTAATGCATTAACCTCTATCTCTTTTTTATGTTTTAATTTGAATCTATTATAGGCTTGGAGCGACTTGTCACCTTATTCACCAAATGATTTGGACAAGTTGGTAATTGAGGGTACAATTGAATTTGCAAAGAGGTATAGTACATTCTTGACGATCAGAACAAATAAACAAACACATTTTAAGCATTATATTTAGGTTATTTTTATAGTTGTACATTATATTTAGGTTATATTTTAGCATGTTTTATATGTTTAGGTTAGATTTTGTTTTAAATTATTTGTCATTTGGTTATTGAATTCTGCTGGTTTTGGCATAAATGTAGTCTACTATTTTGCATAGGAAATCAAGCAATTCAACAACGGAATATATAACCGAATAACCCCCATATCCGCTCCAAATTCTAAGCGAAAGCACCGCTCCAAAAATATTTTTTTTTTAATATTTCAATTAAAAAACCGCCACAAATGTAATGATGAAAACCGCCACAAGAAATTTATTATTGTTATTTTTTTTAAATTACCATTTTTTTTAATATTTCAATTAAAAAACCGCCACGAAAACTAAGTAATGACGACGCTCCAATTACACAATTTTTTATTTCTTTTCACTAGAACCGCTCCATATGTATCTCTATTTACCGCCTCAATAGAAATCACTAAACCGCTTCAAATATCTATTATTCCCGCCAATTTTGTTACTTTTTAACCGCTTCATATGTTCTTTTACCCGCTCCTAGTGGTACAATTTATAGCGGTCGTTTGACCGCTTTAAACAAGTTTCCACTTTTCGTGGCGCCGGCATCAGGGGCGGGCTGTTCACCGCTTCAGATGGCCTTTTTCACCGCCATATATACCCGTTTTTGTACTAGTGATATGATGATTATAGGCATATTATGATGTGTTAAATTGATAAAAAAAACTGAGTTTGTGGAGTTTGAGTTTGTAGAATTTGAATTTGAGTTCGTGCAGAATAGTTGTATTTACATCAAACAACTTATTTAAGTAATTACAACCAATTATTCAACTAATCAAAATCATCAATTTATCACTTCCATTGGATTGATCATACTTAATTCATGTTAACCACAATCATCCATCATATACCACTAGCATAAGCTTAATACTTTCATATTCATTTATCAACTTTATAATCATTATAATCACCTCATCACCTTAATTCTCATTAATCATTGTTAACTAACATAATTATACCATTAACAAGATTATCAACTTTCAACATCAACAATTCATTAAAACTCAATACTTTTCCACATAAGTTATAACTTTACTCTTTAGTTCTCAATTAAGTGTTCTAATTAGTGAACCATACCAAATTTATCATATACTCCATGATAATCACAAAATCTCAAGAACACTTAATTAAGTTATAACTTTTAACTTGTATATTGTTAATCATCATTACTAATCAACCATATGTTAATCATTAACAACACTTATCAACCTATATCTCATTAACTCAAGCTTAGAATTCATTATTCATGGATAATCAACTAACCCATAAACTATCCATATGATCATATATGGAATTAATCAACTTTATGCTAGGGTTTAGCTTATAATCATATAGTAATCATCAATTAACAATCCTACAAGCAATTCAAGCTTCAATTTTAACTTAATCATACTAATTAAATCAAATACACCAAAACCCATTTTCTAGGGTTTATAGAATCAAAGAATTAGAACTTACAAAGTGTTTATGATGATGATGGAATGCTCAAATCACGATTTTGAAGCTTAATCCATAGTTCTAAAGCTTCAATTTCACCTCAAACCTTGTTTCAAGAGTTTAATATTGTCCCTGTGGTTTGATACGTACGACTAAACCAAGAACCGGGAAAAAAGTGTGATTTAATTCCAAAACTTTGACGATTGATGATGAATTAGGGTTTTGAAACCCTTCTCTCACTCTCACGAACTCACTGGAATGTTTCTGATATTTCGTACGTACTTTTACACATATATTAGATAATATGTGTACTAGTTTTGTCCCCCGTACTTATCGTTGTCTGGAACTTAGAAACCATTTGCGGGGAAACATTATTTTATTTTACCGTCAACTGAATTAAATTAAAACAGTTAACAATTTACTAGTCACAATAAATTATGTGACTCTTTAACCAATTATTTTCAAATAATAACACAAAACTATTTTCTGACATGCGATAAATATTAAAAGTCATAAAATATTAAAATACAACTAGACCCGATGAGTGGATGTTACACCTACGTCACTCGCCAAACCAAAACCAACCTGAACACCCATGTTTGACCTATTTAACAAAACGAGTTACATGGGTTGGGTAGCTTTATGGATTTTGATATCGATGATGAATCTAAAACTAGTTGATACTTAGTAAAAAGATTCTTATTTTGAATAATCAAGAATATATAGTGTATTTACTTTGCACAGTCGTTAAGTAAGAGGATATATTTTGTTGTTTTAATATGTTTGGACATATATACGCTTACCTCATGATAATAGTTGTCATGTTTACATTAGAATCAATGATATGATATATGTTTTCTAAATGTATATGGATTTCTTATTTGTGTCATCATCAATTTCAACCAACCGCTTTGGTTCACAAAACAAATAAATAACTCCTTTATTCTAAAAAATAAATTTTACAAAATCAAATATCTTAGCTCGCGTTGTTGCGTTATCCTATGGCTAAAATTATTTACTACATCTAATTTTATTTTTTTAAAGGTGTACCCATAATTATATAGAATTGGCACTTTCAGTACTTCCCTAATTATTTTCAATCCTTATAGTTTAAGTATCATGACGTTTTAAACGATAATTTTATTTATATTGATTAATAGCATGATTTTTTTAATAAAAAATATGACACTAAAAACTGGTCGTTTATATTATCATACAACCTTAATATATGATGAATACGTTAAAGACATAAGTAAAATATTAAATGGTTTATAACGAATCTCTTAATCAATACTTAATATACATTATCGGTTTATTATTCATTAATATATATATATATATATATATATACACACACACATATATATATATATATATATATATATATATATATATATATATATATACACATATATATATATATATATACACATATATGTATATATATATACACACACATATATATATATATATATATATATATATATATATATATATATATATATATATATATATATATATATAGTAACATGATCAAAAAAGAAGAAAAATTAGGTGGGGAAGAGGTAGAAGCAATATGGTTCAGTATTTTTATTACTATGATTCATTTTTTTATTATTATAATACAAGTAATAAAAAGTTGAATTGAAAGTGCCCCCTGGATGTGGATCTAAGTGTTGATCGATAGTAATAGATTGGCGGAATCAATCAATTACACAAACAAGTAATAAACTCAAACCGAAAACAATGATTAATCAAAGTAAACGAGTATATTAGCTTGTAAATCGTATTGGAACTGTTTACAGAAGTGCTTAGTCGACAAATGGTGCTAGGGTTTCGTCAACCCTAGCCGAAAACCCGTAGGTTTCAATTTATACTAAAACAAAATCGGCAGACATGCGTCACTTGGGAAGTGTCGCATGTCGCCGCCCTCATGCGTCACTTACCTAAGTGTCGCTATGCGTCACTAAGGCAAGTGTCGCCTAATGCTAAACTTAAGTGTCGCAAATACAGAAAATGACTTTTCTATTAAAACTAACTAACGACACTTACAACTCAATAGACCAACTGACAGACACACAAACATGTATCAACATGAATCATAGTAATAAAAATACTGAATCATATTGCTTATAACACCCCTCATTTATACTTATTTAAATATAGTAACTCGGAAGCGTAAGTCCAAATAGATAATAATAATTTACATCGTTTTATCAACATATAAAATTCAACCTTTTCAAAACATAATTTCTCAACAGAGGTGTTATATAAAACATGTTAAAACATTATTTTATACAAATCCGCTATCAGAGTAATGCCTCGTGGTCAAACATTCCTTCTAATCCAGCTTCTTGCCCAACCAATATAATAGCAAAACCCTGCAAGAAGTGTTAATGTGGGGGATTAGCATAACGCTAAGTGAGCAGATAACTAATCAACAACCTAACTTAGCTCAACAACTTTGTGTACAACACTTAGCACTAAACAAGCAAGTACACAATACAACACATCAACAATACATCAGTTCAACAATGCAACAATTCAACTAATCAACAACACCATAATGAGGATCGGCGGCTCTGGGGATAACCATAAACCCGGGAGGCTCCCCAAGAACACTTATCCAACCTATCCGTATGGCCATACGGACGAGACCGATAGCTAGTGATTATCTTCAACTAACACAGGAGGTGTGTTAAACTTTGGATAACCAACTAGCCCAACCAACAGTTCAACAACTCGTTGCCTCATTAACAACTGATGCCCGAAGGCCAATTAATTCAAGTGATCACGTAATCAACAAGTCACATATTCAACTAGTCAACATATCAACAGTATTATTACTATCAACATAATCAATAAAGTAATAACACGTTACTTGTTGTAACCAAACTTGTTACAACCAAGTTACGCTGAGGATTAGAGATCCACTCACCGACCACCTCAGACATCCACTCAGTAGTCTAATATCACTGAGCCTTCTGCGCATCTGAGAATACAATAGAACAACACAAGTTAGTAACTTGTCTTAAATCTATATAGCATCACCCCAATAGATTTACTTCAACAAATCTAAATTACTCAATTTACACGAATTAGCACAATCACCACAATTATCAATATGTTAACATATTTAGTAACTATAAGTTTCATAGTCACTAATCACAATCATATTTAATCTAATGAACACTTAATCACATTAGTTTACACAATGCTCTTTAATTATCAATTATTCACTAATAACATCACCTTAAAACATTGATTCTTCCAAAATCAACTAAACTCACAAACTTTATTAAGGATTATATATCAACTTCATCACTTCAAGGTTAAAGATTAACTTATAATCATGATTCCATCATCAATCAACCATTCTAATGTAATTACAACTTTCAACTCATGAATAATCCACTAAACCCATCACTTTATATACAATTATACATGAATTTACATTTCTAAGCTAGGGTTTATATTACTTGATTCATATAATCATCCACTAACAACTATTAAAACATTACAAGCTTTAATTTCAAGTTGTTCATCATTATTTCATCATAATCCACAAGAACACTAAACAAAATAATGACTCTTAGCTTGAATCTTGCTACTTATCATCACTAGTGAGTTTATCTCACATCAATTTCACCAATCTAAACCCTAATTTTGAATTATAATCAAGAACATCAAAAACCCCAATTTGTAGGGTTCATAAATTACAAGAAATTGAGACTTACATGTTGATTAGAATGATTAGAGGATGCTAACCCTTGATCTTGAAGCTTGAAATCGAATTTACCACCTTCAATTTGATATAGAGAATGAATTTGATCTAGGGTTTCAAGTTATGTATGTATGTATATGATCGTACGTATGTATATGGATATGTTTAAAACAAACACCGACTCAAAGTTTAAGTCTAGTATATAATTACCCAAATTTCTTTCCCCGTACTTATCATTGTCTGGAACTTAAAAATCATTTACGGGGAAATATTATTTTATTTTACCGTCAACTAGATTAAATTAAAACAATTAATAATTTATTAGTCACCATAAATTATTCGACTCTTTTACCCATTTATTTTCAAAGAAATCACCGAAACTATTTTCTGACACATTAAATAATGATTCACAATCAGAAAATATTAAGATACTACTAGACCCGAAAACTAGGTGTTACAAATCTCTCCCCCTTAAAGAGATTTCGTCCTCGAAATCTGATCACACTTAGTCAATCTAGTGAAATAGAATCACACATTTTATTAATATTATACTTTTCATACAACTCACACACCACCAGTGTGTATTTCAACTGAATTCACATAAACACATAAGTGGTGTTTTGTACTTTATTTAGTTCTACTGTCACAAATACACATATCATACGTTACTCCCTTGAGCAACTCATAAATATATATACATATATTCGATTCTTTCCACATTCACCTGTTCAAATGTACATATTTCTATCTTTTCTCCCTGCATATATACTGTGCACATACTCTGTCTCAACACATTTAACTGACCATTTACATGATCATTTATAACTAGTCAAATATACAACACAATCACTTGACATAAGTGAAACACAAAATCACATGAACATTCTATTGTTATATCAATAACACTAGTGGTAATGAATACCACAATATACTCATTAACAACACAAGTTTATCTCAACTCCTACTAGCAATTTAGCTAATCGTCATGTATTTCTTTAGTTAACAAATTGCTAAGAATTTTCACTTTTGCAACTATTTAATTACCACTTTACAACTTGTAATTATAAACACAACTAGGTTATATGAAACTCTTCACTCTATGGGAATCAAATCATATAACCATCAGCACATACGAATAATCGATAAGCAGTATGTAGAGGTCAAATCTTATGGTTAAATATAATCAATTAGTATCCTTTCACATCAACCTGGATGCCAAATCAACACCTGTTAATACCATGCATCATCAGCATAGGTATTTCAACAACACAAGGTGCTGTCACTAGTCATCTATCCAATGATATCAACACAATATTATCCGCAAACAACTGATCTCTACTTTGCTTAAATCATCTTTTAATTATCACTATTTGCAATTAACCATATACACATCACTTGTATCATAGGTACCACATTAACAACAATTCATGGTTTACTACTCTTTCATTTAAGTCAATCATTGACTATTTCTCAACTACAGGTCAACATATCTTACCTGTTATTTTAAAACCACTTAACTTTATCTGGTACTTAGTAACCTCAACAACTCCATGTGAAATGGCATAATATAAATACGTTGGCCAGACGTCGTCATATTATGTCAGTCACACTTTATTCTCAGGCCACTTCATACCATTTATCTCATAAGTAATTATCTTTACTCTCACATATTTCTCAACATTAATATTAACATTTTACCCATATATAATACCACCGTGCAACATGTATACAACTAACTTTTTAACTTACTAATATTTTTAACTGATCACTTTGAACGTAACTACTCATATCATCATGTTTATATTAACAATACAGGCATCCTACAACAATGTCCGACATGAATACATCGATCAACTTCTTTATTACTGGATTCAATATTAAATATTATTTATACAACTTAATACTTATAGTACATTTAGTACTAAACATTTCATCAATAATATATATAACATTCAACACATACTCATCAATCCATGTACTTTTAGTCAAATTATAGGTAAACACTTCATTTCATGTTCAACTATCACATATATATAAGTTCATGCACTTATATCATAATTTTCTTAAAATGTTTATTTCAGCACTTTATAGCACTCTAAGTAATCCAATTACTTCATCACATTTCAATTTAGTCCATATAATATAGTTAACATGATTTCATATTCAATGTTTACTAACCCTTGTTAGCAACAATCAACAATACCATTTACTGGTATATTTTGCAGTTAAATAAACTGCCTACAACTAACTCATACATCATAAAAGGTGTGAACCTCTTAAAACAACTTTTAATATTACATATAGTCACAGGAATGGCCTCTGGGCATAAAGAAACAAAAGCCCAATTCAAAACGTAAACTAAAAGTCCGAAATAAGGTCCGAAAAACAGTAAAATGCCATTTTCGGGCCCCAAACGACCCCGAATGGCCAAAAACACCTAGGCTAAGATACTTAGCTTTGATCATTGGAACGTTTCCGAGTGACCGTGTATATTTCACCCCAATCGGAGTTTAAAGAAAATGTGTCAATTTTTCCGTGGGTAAAAACGCTACTAAACACTTATGCACTTTTGAAATTTGCAAAAAATTTTGTCAACTTTACTCTTGCAAACGCGATTCGGACTAAGGTGGCTGGATCGCGTTCACCTTTAGAAAACTTTCTGTGATCAATTTACACATACGAACGCGATCCGGAAAACTTGCTGGGATCGCGTTCCCCAGCACAAATTCGACTACAACCAATTTCAACATACTAACGCGATCCGGATCCTCATGCTAGGATCGCGTTCCCTAAGCTATTTTCAGACCTGCAGCTTTAGTGCAATTTTCCGAAATTCAAACGTGCATATCTCTTAAACCGTGAAGAATTAAGTCATGAAATTTTGCAGGCACCTCCACTATGCCAAAACGAAACTTTCTCTTTTTACACTTTTTCAATTTACACGTTTTACGAGAAAACGGACGTGTGACTCGTTTTAAGCCATTTTAGCCGTTTTGGTTGACACACCAACTTCCAAATGGCATGGTTTCAGACTCCCACTCTTTGCTAACATGTTTCTACATATATTTAAGACTTGTGGGCACATTCATCACCTATATATACACCTTATATCGTATTTTCACTCGTTGACCCGTTTAGGGGTCCAATTGGGCACTTTTAAGAAAATAACCACATTGACTACCCAACTCATTTTCATCACCTTTTACTACTATCTTTATGACTTAAAGTCACTTTAACATTCTTCTTAATCAGACCACTACACATTTTAACCTTTTAACCATCAAGTGACCCATTTGGGCACTTTAACAACCCATTTGGGTTTCAACCAATATGTTCACTAATTTAACACCCATTTTACACTTCTTTGACTTTACCAAGTCAAACAACTTCACTTCCACTATCGGTGTCACATTATAACCTTGAAACACCAAATTCACATAAAATCATCAAATTCACAACAATTACAACAAGTATTCAACCATGACTTTTTCACAACTTGTCAACGCATATATAGACTAGTTGACCACTTTGACTTCCTGATTTTACCACGTTCAATACATAGATCATAATTCAACCAAAAATCATGATCAATGCTACACATAATTATCTAGCCACCTTTATCACTTTATGACATGGTTATTATCCAATTTGGCTTGACCACCTTCACTTTGACTTTTCTAAGTTAACAACACACATTGTAACAACTAAACACTTTCACATTTAAACAACCACATGACTCCAAACCTATTATTTGAGATATACCAACATCTCTTTAATTTCACCACATGGAGTCATATTAGTTCAATTTATCATGTATCAAAAAGTTCCCTAACAAGGATTTATAATCACACCTTGCACTTATAATCACATATACTTTATTACATATTGTAGATATACTTAATATCAATCAACACAACTGTTACACCTTAGTCAATCATGTATCTACACAGTTTCAACACTTTTCTGAAATTTTCCATTTTCTCCTTAATTACTCATTAATGTTCTTATCACCTTATTAACAAGTAATAATCACCAATAATTCAATTTACTTTACTAACAATCATATCATAGTAAAGTAAAACAATTAAAGCTTATTGAACTTTACCAAGCTTAACGGAAATTACCTGGCACATCTAAGCCCACGAGTATTGAGGAATCATTGAGAATACCATTCGGTTCCTCATATTCCTCCATCTCTGCAACCACAACAACAATCTTGCAACTTGTTATAGGTTAGTACACATTCACTAACAACTTTCTCATGCAATCACTAATCCCCACACCCTGGAATGTTTGACTTGACAAAATTCTAAGTTTGGGATTGAACATCTTATAATGTACAATTCACCCAAACTTACGCTCTGATACCAACTTATAACACCCCTCATTTATACTTATTTAAATATAGTAACTCGGAAGCGTAAGTCCAAATAGATAATAATAATTTACATCGTTTTATCAACATATAAAATTCAACCTTTTCAAAACATAATTTCTCAACAGAGGTGTTATATAAAACATGTTAAAACATTATTTTATACAAATCCGCTATCAGAGTAATGCCTCGTGGTCAAACATTCCTTCTAATCCAGCTTCTTGCCCAACCAATATAATAGCAAAACCCTGCAAGAAGTGTTAATGTGGGGGATTAGCATAACGCTAAGTGAGCAGATAACTAATCAACAACCTAACTTAGCTCAACAACTTTGTGTACAACACTTAGCACTAAACAAGCAAGTACACAATACAACACATCAACAATACATCAGTTCAACAATGCAACAATTCAACTAATCAACAACACCATAATGAGGATCGGCGGCTCTGGGGATAACCATAAACCCGGGAGGCTCCCCAAGAACACTTATCTAACCTATCCGTATGGCCATACGGACGAGACCGATAGCTAGTGATTATCTTCAACTAACACAGGAGGTGTGTTAAACTTTGGATAACCAACTAGCCCAACCAACAGTTCAACAACTCGTTGCCTCATTAACAACTGATGCCCGAAGGCCAATTAATTCAAGTGATCACGTAATCAACAAGTCACATATTCAACTAGTCAACATATCAACAGTATTATTACTATCAACATAATCAATAAAGTAATAACACGTTACTTGTTGTAACCAAACTTGTTACAACCAAGTTACGCTGAGGATTAGAGATCCACTCACCGACCACCTCAGACATCCACTCAGTAGTCTAATATCACTGAGCCTTCTGCACATCTGAGAATACAATAGAACAACACAAGTTAGTAACTTGTCTTAAATCTATATAGCATCACCCCAATAGATTTACTTCAACAAATCTAAATTACTCAATTTACACGAATTAGCACAATCACCACAATTATCAATATGTTAACATATTTAGTAACTATAAGTTTCATAGTCACTAATCACAATCATATTTAATCTAATGAACACTTAATCACATTAGTTTACACAATGCTCTTTAATTATCAATTATTCACTAATAACATCACCTTAAAACATTGATTCTTCCAAAATCAACTAAACTCACAAACTTTATTAAGGATTATATATCAACTTCATCACTTCAAGGTTAAAGATTAACTTATAATCATGATTCCATCATCAATCAACCATTCTAATGTAATTACAACTTTCAACTCATGAATAATCCACTAAACCCATCACTTTATATACAATTATACATGAATTTACATTTCTAAGCTAGGGTTTATATTACTTGATTCATATAATCATCCACTAACAACTATTAAAACATTACAAGCTTTAATTTCAAGTTGTTCATCATTATTTCATCATAATCCACAAGAACACTAAACAAAATAATGACTCTTAGCTTGAATCTTGCTACTTATCATCACTAGTGAGTTTATCTCACATCAATTTCACCAATCTAAACCCTAATTTTGAATTATAATCAAGAACATCAAAAACCCCAATTTGTAGGGTTCATAAATTACAAGAAATTGAGACTTACATGTTGATTAGAATGATTAGAGGATGCTAACCCTTGATCTTGAAGCTTGAAATCGAATTTACCACCTTCAATTTGATATAGAGAATGAATTTGATCTAGGGTTTCAAGTTATGTATGTATATGATCGTACGTATGTATATGGATATGTTTAAAACAAACACCGACTCAAAGTTTAAGTCTAGTATATAATTACCCAAATTTCTTTCCCCGTACTTATCATTGTCTGGAACTTAAAAATCATTTACGAGAAATATTATTTTATTTTACCGTCAACTAGATTAAATTAAAACAATTAATAATTTATTAGTCACCATAAATTATTCGACTCTTTTACCCATTTATTTTCAAATAAATCACCGAAACTATTTTCTGACACATTAAATAATGATTCACAATCAGAAAATATTAAGATACTACTAGACCCGAAAACTGGGTGTTACATTGCTTCTACCTTTTCTCCACCTAAATTTCCTTCTCCATTGAACCGAATCCTATACATATATAAACTCATTTTAATCTTTAAATTGAAATTTTACAAAGTCAAATGTTTTAGCCCGCGTTTTCGCGGGTCCTTTATCTAGTTCTTATTCATTATAAACAAATTATCATTTCTATAAAAATAATTGTATTTGTTAATTCTTGTAAGATTCTTTTTTCCGCAAATTATCCTTTCCATATTACATTTTTGAAACGGGTTATATATACATATCTGATTATGTAACTCAATAAAGAAAATTTTAGATTATTTGATTTTCTTAACTTCATAGTCAATAAATAGAACAGCTATTATAAAAACATAACTAATAGCTGAATTGACTATCCGAAATGATAACAATATAAAATCTCATTGTTATCGTTTGATTTAATACCTTCTAAAAATTTTCATTGGGTTTTAAACTAATTTTCTCTTTATGTAGTCTACGATTTAAGTGATTAGAAGACGCACTATTTGAAGTGCTGGTGTTTGACGATAAATGAGGATATGAAATAATAGTTATTTTTTAAATTAACGATCATCCTATAGATATAACTATGCCAAAATTAACATTAACTTTTATAAGCGTGGGCCGTGCGTCGCACGACCTAGATTCTTCCTAGTCCTAGTTATATAAGAAGAGAGCTTTAAGCTCTTATGCCTTCAAAACTGGCCACGTAAGGTCTTTTAAACTAACCACCTAACCTCTAAACAATATTTAGTGGTATCTTAGAAATTAAACACGTAATATATACTCCCTAATCCCAATGCCCTAAAACAGTAAAACCCCTAAAATCCACTTTTTACACATACATCATCAATCCTTTTTCCATTTCCTTCCCTCTCAGGCTCTTACCAATCTCCATTTTCCCTTCCGTTTTCATGTCGGCATCGTGATTTCATCAACCGCATCTCAAAGGTGTCGTACACAAACACATGTGATGCTTGATTAGTTTTTCAATTGTAGATGTATGCGCTTTCTATTCGATTTTGATGCGAGGTTTATCGAGACTTCAACATCGTTATTTGCTCTGTTTTGATTTTTTTACAATATTAAATTTCTATCTCTGGCTTAACCGTTTGACATCAAACATAGATAATTTGTTTGGTTGCATTTTGATATGGACTTCATGTTTGATCATTTGATCACTTTAATTTTGTATCTCTCAATTACTTATTTCATCTAGGTAGGCTTGTTTTTTATTTATTTACTAGGTATTTTTTGTTTATTTGTTGCAGATGGTATGTGGAGTATTAAAGTTTCAATGACACTTCTAAGTTATTAACATGCTAAAATGATTTGTACTTTAAGCTAGCTTGCCTTAAATGGACAAAGTACATATCTTTTTATACGCTGCTATTTTAATATATATATATATATATATATATATATATATATATATATATATATATATATATATATATATATATATGTTAATGTTATATGTTTTATAAAGCTTTTAAATAAGCAGACCAAGAAGAAATATCCTTAAAGAATCATGGCTAGCTTGAAGTTGAGATTTTACAATTGATTGGATTGTTTGTTCGATTATAACATTATTTGTGGTTCAAGTTTTTCAAGTTGCTCACCCATTCTTAAGACTATTCCAAAATTACAATTAACATGGAATTTGATGGATTATATATAACGATCCCAACATCGTTAAGTTATGCCATTAGAAGGCTTTTATGTGATAAATTTTATCTAAAGAACTCAATAGGAGTATTTTTAGTGTGCCATGGAGTTACTACTTACTATGGTCTACATCTTTATCATATGCCTTTTTGTACTCATTTTTATCCAAATTCAGTTTATGATTTTGTCTGGCATAATGTTGTGGGAGTCTAAGCCTATGATATAAGAAACAGAAAAGCAAGTTATTGTTTATTTTGGGGTTTAACGCATAGCTGGGTTTCAACTTCATAACTGAACCACGGTTTTTAAGATTGTGATTTGAGCGATATAAGCATCTGGTTATCCGGAGTTACTTGACCATCTCAGTATCTCACTAAATGGCTCTTTTGTGATAATGTACATTCATGTGATTAGAAACACGTGATTTAGTATATATGCATGCTGCTATATGCATCACTGATGATGATTTGCTATTTGATTATGCTGTTATCTCCTTTTGTAAACTTTGGACTAGATTCTCTTGCTTGAGGTTTCACATATTCCCTGAGAAAACTGAGTAAGAGGTTTATGTTGATCTGAAGATGGGTTTTGGGTTATCTGCTAGCTGCTAAGTTTGCTGGAGGTATTTTTAGAAGTCTAATGCTGCAAGGAAAGTCGATGCCAGGAAATGTGTTTAGTTTTCTTACTTGACGTCCTGGTTTTTGGGTTGTTTGTGTCTTTTCTTATTGACTGTAATTGGGCGACAGTGAAAGGTTCAGGCTTTCTTACTGTGTATTCTTGTACGAAGATTGTTTTTTTTTTTTTTTCAAATGGTCCCTCATTTCAATTTCTAGCATAATATGTTCGGTTTTCTTGAAAGAACCCATTTCTTTCCATTGTTACAGACATATATAATACGTAGTATCGACATGTAAGAGACTCTCTTCATCGGGGCATGGGCACAGCCAAGAAGCTTCCTAGTTTTTGTTATAAACTACTAGTGGAGTATTTATTTTACAACTACATTCCACCAAAGTCTTCATGCAGTCTTGAAACGATAAACCGGCCGGTTAATTTACAATTTGAATTTATATGACTTGCATTTACAAAGTACGTACATCTTTTCTTTTTATAACAACTAGTGACAATCAGTTAGTTATTGTTGGGTTTTGACAGTTAAGTTTGCATCGTCATAAGCAACAAGTGTACATACAACTAAAAAATAGATTCACTTTTTAATTAATCAAAGATTTAAACCACCCAGAATAAAAGCTCACTGCCACCAAGCAACTTAAAGAAGAGAAAAACATATACTACATTAAAACTGTATGATTCTACTATTTAGTAGACCATCTCCAATGCATTAAACTGTATAAAGTTCAATGGACTGATACATCATCATTTCATCATTCTCAATAAAAGTTCGGCAGTGCATTGAACCTTTTTGAATTTATTAGAATGACACATCAGTGTACTATCTTTTAATATTTAATTATAATTTATTAATATATATATATATATATATATATATATATATATATATATTTAAGATATATTAGTTTCTATGTATTCAAATGTTACATAAAAGAAACCTGCATTAATTTGAAAGAAAGTTACAGCTACATAGATAATTAAAACAGGATACATAAAGCAGTAAATTCATGCATGCATAAAGGATATCATGTATGCGTGTATCATATTACATAATATGATTGTCGAAGATGAAGGAAATGCAATTAGTGAATGGTCAGATGATATTGATCCACCAATATGAGTGCATCGAGGACCGACCGATGAAATTCGATATCAAATCGAACGGAAATCTGAGCTACGAGATAGTAGAGTGCATCACAAGCTTCGAAATGACTTGGTCGAACATATTGGGGAACGTTTTGTATTAGAAAGTAATCAAGATTGATATAAAAATGATTTGTACGATTTATGTTTACGTATTATGTCAACTAATTTCAATGGCCTTGTAGGTTATGTCAACCATGATTTGTAGGTTATCTAGCGGATGTTTACATATGATTTGTATGATTTATTTTACGTATTATGTCAACCATGCATTCTTATTTGTTTATCTATTATTTGTATACTCTAATTGAATGCAACTTAAAGTTTTAATCTATAAATTATTTTACGTATTATGTCAACCATGCATTCTTATTTGTTTATCTATTATTTGTATGCTCTAATTGAATGCAACTTAAAGTTTTAATCTTTAAATTATAAGTAGTGGAAGGTAAATTAGAAATAATGTTAGTGGGGGAATAAAAAATGAGTATAATATATTATGGACTCACTTTCCGTACGTATTAAAACGAGTGGGAGCAGATTCACATCCCCATTTGTGCCTTGCATGATGCCACAGTCGGTTACACACATGCCAGCAAAGCGTTTTAATCTTCATTCGACGGTGCCACATATTACGATTATAGATGCTCTTAGTTGTGTTGTCGAATAAAATATGAAGTAAAATTTGGTCCTCATGAAATACATATAATATTTTCAAAAAAGAAATACATATAACAAAATAAATTATGAACTGGGTTACTTGGCCATTAAGTTGGGGTATCTAGACTAGGTTGGTGGGCCACTTGTGAGTATTGGGCCGATTGTCTTTAACAAACTCAAATCTGGCCCTTATATTTTCAACTGAGGAAACGAATGTTTATCCCTTGTCGAATGCAACATTTACTTACACCTATTAAATTAAATTATTGTTAAATGTGACATCCGTGGTGTCATAAAATTAAAGTTGAACACATAAATTACAAGAGGAAATATGTAAATCCTATTAAAAATGCTGAAGCCTGAATCTGTTTAATTAAAAAAGAGAGAGATAGAGAGAAAAAACAAAAGTGAAGTGTTGGTGATCAATCACAAATATTACAGTATATGCTAACAATTTTTACCCTTCAACTTCTTCAGAAAAAGCTTCTTTAAATCCCTATCTGATCATATGCTGTAAAAACAATTCATCGTAAAACTATATGTGTATAGCTCATAACATATGATGATCGATGTCGGGGTTATATCGAGACACTTACTTTTGTTATTCTAAGCATTATAGTGACAAATTAAGTCTATGTCTCAAATGTTTTTCAATTGTACGTCAAAATTCATTTACCGGTCTCAAAATACAAAACTACATCTCACTCAATTGGAAAAAAGTGTTTGCGGGGTCAAATTGACTTGTTTTGACTTGTAATGAAAAAATGACCCGTACCCAACTCGCTCATCCTACTACATCTGCTAAAATCTAGCCACATGTACCAAGAGGCCAGAGAAACTAATCACAACACATAAAATTACTTAAATTTACATGTAACTTTTGAAAGAGTACTGGTTGAAGGCTAGCTATAAAGATTACTAATCCTGTAAATTTATTATGCTGCAACAATCTGCAAAGTTATTTCATTAGTAACACAACTAACACCAAATGGCCAGAAAAGGCGAAAAACACTTGGAGGTTCATAAATCTCAACAAAACAAATAAAATATTGATATCAATATTGCATAATTACACAATTTCTCATGGTAAATAACTAAAAGAATAACTTGAAAACGTAAAGTTCAAATACTAATTATAATAAATCTGTGGCTGTAAGCACCTAAATAGGAGCATTTTGCTTCTTTCCGTAACGATTCTTGTTGTTCTTGATGTCATAGTAGACGAAACTGCACTCTCAATGACATTCACCGAGCGTTTACACCCTCGATTCCTCGAAACACCCAAAACATTTTGGCCAAAATCTATTTTACTACCCTGAACTTGTTCAACCAGGTTTTTTAGTACCCTAAAGTATTGAGGGTATAGCATGGTACCCTATACTTGTAAACTTGGTCACTTTAGTACCCTAGGCTGAGTTCACTCAGTCATGTGACTGCACATGACCTTGTGTCGTTAGTTTTTATTGACAGACTAAACAGAATTAGGTTAGACACGTGCTATTTTTTTTGTGCTATATTTTTTCTTTCTTTTATTTTACCCAAAAAGATTCAGTTTCTTATCATAATAAAAAAACCCACAACGATTCAGTTTCTTATCATAATAAAAAAACCCAGAACGTGGGTGTTAAGATCAAGCTGGTATGTTCGATTGAAGCAAAAACAATTCAAATCAACATCAACATTAAGAAAGGTATGTTCTAATTCCATTAAAAAAATCTCAACTTTTAGTATGAGTTTTTTTTTTGTTTGATTCCATTAGTTGACTACTATTTGAACACAGAGCATCGAAGATTCCACTATAAATAAATTATTAATGGTTTTCTTTTTTCTAATTAATTTACTGAATGTTGTGAATCTATTTGACATCATGTTATGACATACATATTTGAGACTCCAACGTAGTGATTTTTGAATTGCCTTATATACGCATATTATTTGCTTATATTGCAGATGAATGATAAGATTGTGACCTTTAGGCTACACTATGACGGTGTATTGGTGAGAGGTTCGGTAACAGAATATAGAGATTTTGATTACGTAAATTTTGAAAGGGAACTAAATCGGGTGTGTATGTGGTCATTTACTACCGAGTTGAGGAGTTTGGGTTTTAAAGATACCGATGTGAATGGTGTTTACTACAAGCATCCATTGAAGTCACTTACCGATGGTATGATACTTATTCATGATGAGGCTAGCTTATATGACATGTTTTCTTGTGCAAGTAAAAGCAGATTGATTGAGTTGTATGTGGAGCATAGTGATGATTGGTTAAGGGCAAATAACAAGTTGGTTGATATTAACTTCACAATGGGGACAAGTAATGTAAGTGCACCACATGAGGTCGGTGGGGATTCCAGTGAAGAGCAGCACGATCAAAGGTACGAGGATTACGAGACGAGTTCAGCAGAAGAAGGTGACCTTGAGGAAGACCGTGAAGATAACCTTGATGCAATAAATGAGACGTTTGATTCGAATCAAGATATAGAAGTGGTTGCTGGTATGGAGGCAGTAAGGAATCACTATAAGATGTTAAACCATATTGCGAGAATACCTACTGCCAACAACCTCGGAAATGAATCAAATAATGGTGACGAAGATGTAATTGACGGTCATGAGGAGAATTATTTAGACAACTCTGATGTTGACAGTTTACATGAAGAGATATTAGAAGATGGAACCACTGAAATGATTAGAAAACCCATAAGATTTCCAAGGTACAACGAAAAGTGTGCGACTGTGAATTTTTTTCTTGGTCAGTCCTTTATCGATCATAAACAATTTAAGAATGCTTTGTTAAAATATGACGTGCAAGAAAAAAGAGACTATGAATTTGTGAAAAACGCTAACTATCGTGTTAGAGTAAAATGCAAAGATGAGCATTGTAAATGGTTGGTGTATGCTGCAAATGAAGAGCACCATGGCAAAAAATACTTTCTGATAAAAACCTTGAATGATAGACACACTTGTTCTAAGGTTTTTGTGATTTCACATATCAAAGCACCATGGATAGCAGATCAGTGGGAGGCTCTAATCTATGCTCACCCAGGTATCAAGTCCACTTATATTCAAGAGACCATAAAAACACAACTAGAGTTGGAAGTTAGAAAAAATCAATGTAAGAGAGCTAAAGCAATGGTGATGAAACGGTTAGAAAGGGATGTGCTACATGAGTATAAAAAGTTGTATGACTACGCAAGTGCTTTAGTAGAGACAAATCCGGGAACTTCTGTTGATATTGAAGTTGAGCATAAGGGTCATGGGATTCCTCCATATTTCAAGAGGATGTATGTTTGCTTGGATGCTGTTCGTAAGGGGTTTTTAGAAGGATGTCGAAAATATTTGGGGCTTGATGGTTGTTTTCTTAAGGGTGTGGTTAAAGGTATGCTTCTTACCGCTGTTGGTAAAGATCCAAACAACCAAATGTTCCCATTAGCATGGGCGATAGTTGAGATTGAATCAGAATCTTCATGGACATGGTTTTTACAACATCTTAGAGTCGACATTAAAACCATAGATGGAGAAGAATGGACATTCATGTCCGATAAGCAAAAGGTATTTTTTTTCTTTCTTTTTTTGAAATGGATCAGATTGTATACATACATATGAATTGTATACATAAATATGAATGTTTATAATTTACTAAAATAAATCAGATTGAATGTAAATGTTTTTTTATGCGTATGAACAGCTTGTATTCACTTGTAGAGTTTATGTTTTCTAGCTTATTGCATTGTACCATTTTTTCACTTTCAGGGATTGTTGAATGCGGTTGAAGCAATATTCCCAAAAGCTGAACACAGACTATGTGCACGCCACATATATATATGCAAATTGGTATTCAGATTTTCGTGGTGAAAAAAGGTTTCTGATTCAGTCGTTTAATTTGAACTTTCTTGTCTTTCGTAACGTTCTTTCTTTATTGGCAGTCATGGAATTGTTGTTGAAATCTGAATTGTCGATTTAAAGGCAGTATGAATTTCTTTTGAAACATCTTTAGTGATGCAACTTCTTTTGTTAATGCAATCAATTCCTAGTTACTGTTTATCATGTTATGTACTCCCTCCGTCCCGTATCTATTGTCCAGTATTCCTTTTTGGGATGTCCCAATTTAGTGGTCCACTTCCATAAATAGAAAAGAATAATGAGATAAAGTTCATTTTTGCCCCTAATTTATATATGTAAGACAAAAAGGTAGGTAAAAAGTTAAGGGTAAAATTGTCTTGTTACCAAAAAGTAAGAGAGATAGTAATGTTTTTCTTAAACTGCGTGTTTTTTGTCTGGGGACAATAAAATTGGGACGGAGGGAGTATTTTTTTCTAAGTTGGTGATTTTTAGTGTTTCTGGCATAGATTTATTATGTCACAAACTGGGATATGGTTGGGGCCTTCCGATTTTGTTCATGATATAATTGAGGTTCTAACTCTGTTAGTATTGTAGTAATAATGATAAGAAAATTTGGTGTTCTAAATTGTTTTTAGTTTGAATAGCAAAAAGAGTTACCAATCTAGGGAGAAAACTAATGAAGAATAAAATAACATTAATACGGTGTAGGAAAGTGACACTTATTAGTTTACTACGTAATAAAATAACATTATTGGTTACTACGTAAAAAAAATTGCACAGCAAAAAAAAAAAATAACCAAAGCACGTGCCTGACTCTAATTTAGTTTACTCCGTCAACAATAACTAACGGCACAGGTCATGTGCAGTCACATGACTGAGTGAACTCAGCCTAGGGTACTAAAGTGACTGAGTTTACAACTATAGGGTACCATGCTATACCCTTAATACTTTAGGGTACTAAAAAACCTAGTTGAACAAGTTCAGGGTAGTAAAATAGATTTTGGCCAAACATTTTACTCTTCTTATTCTCTTTCGGCTTCTCGATCTTCTGATTTGGATGATTGCTTCGAGTCTTGAGATTCTCCAAACTGGTATCATGTGGTATCACCCACGGGCCCAACCTTAAAAAGTTCCATCTCCAGGATCCTGCTGTTTTTGGCTTACTCGAGTAACCTGGGGCCCATTTTATTAGGAACTGTGGTTTTAGATTCCGTTTTCCAGGATTATACCTAGTGAATATTTCGGATCCTGACGTACTACTACTAATACTACTACGATCACTACTCGCATAGCTTCTTCCACTGCTATCACCAACAACACTGATTATCGACTTTGATAACAAAAGAGAACGGGTTGATTCCGCAGCGGGTTGGATCATCAAGCCGGATGGTACGGTTTTGGTATAATTTTACCTTCGTAGAATAGCTCGTCCGCATTACTCATCCTAGTTTCAGGAAAGTTTCCGTCTGCCCAGAAATCGAAATCATGTTCGTTGATGGTAAGATTATTCATTGATGATCTCCATTGTTGTATGTATAAACTTGTGATCGATGATTTTTTTTAATAATACGAGGAAATGAAGTACATGATGACATGATATATTTATATTAATTACCGTGATGTGATATACATGATAATTGTGCAAAGGATTTGTTATGCATGATCAACTCTATCCTTATGGAAGTGAAATCAAGGATAATTGTGCAAAGGATTTTGTAACATGGGTTCTGGAGAAATATGGTAATTTCTTATTTTATTCGATTATTTTAATGTGTTACAAATAATTTATATTAGTTGTAAAATTGAAAATAAATAGGTTAATTAGTTAAATGGCTTATTGTGAATAGTAAAATGTTGTTTCTTTTAAACTATTATATTTGTCGGTAAAATAAAATTATTGTTTTCGCAAATGGTTTTTAGGTTCCAGACAATAGATTTAAAAATGGGATAACATTTTACTACCTAATATTGGGGTCAGTTGGGAAATATCGACATGACTTCTTATTTTTCCCCAACTTCCTTTTCTCTCAAGAACACACACATACACATACTAAAGAAATCTCTATACAAGAAAGTGAATCAATTAAAAGCTGTAATTTTAATACAACATCTGAGTTCATCATCATCTTCTTCATCTTGTTCATCTCAATTCCCCATTTTAATTGTAAGTTGCTTGCATTATCTCTAAAAGCTCATTTGGTGAATTAGGTTGAAAAATTGATGCATGTATGAAAATTTATACTTAAATGGATTGTAGTTACTGAAATTGCTTAACCATCATCATCATCATCTAATTCTTATTTAAAATGCAAGTATTTTAGGTATCAATATATGGTATGGTTTGATTGAGTTATGTGGGTTAAGATGGATGGAAAAGGAATTATAATTGCATGTTGTTCTTGTGTTGTTATACACTAGTACAAAAACGAGTAAAAAGAGCGCAGCATTATAGCGGTTATAAGTGAAAACCGCTATATTGAATATAAAGTGGGTCCAATTATCTAAATTGTAGCGGTTTAGCAGTTAAAAGGTGGGGTCCCAACTACACAAATATAGCGGTTAAGGTTAAACCGCCTCAAGTAATAACATTTATGGCGGGTAAAATAACCCGCTACAATAGGGGTAACCAATTTATAGCGGTTAATTTTAAATCGTCACGAGAAAATTCATTTCGAAGCGGGTAAAACTATCACGCTTCAATTGTGAGAAACAATTAGTAGCGGGTTAGTTAAACACCGCCCCAATTGAAATGCCTTAGTGGCGGTTACAGTCGGTTTAGCATTCAATGAATTCATTAATAGTTAAGCACAAGTGTATATATATAGACATATCTTATCCATTTTTCTTACCTATATAAAACAAACTTGTATGAGTTGTATCCCACATCGGAAATAATTGAAAAGGTGTGTTGGTTTATTTACATTTTTTGATGTTCCTTACTTAAAGGTCATTTCTTTGTATCATTATCGTTGTAGGTTTGGTTGTTCTCTTCTCTTTAGGCTCTTTGCTACTCGCGAGAAAAGAAGTAAATAGATGTTGGTGGTAGGTTTCATTGCAGTTGCAGAGTATAGTTGTAAATATGTTGATAAAGATATTTGCTACTCGCGAGAAAAGAAGTAAATAGATGTTGGTGGTAGGTTTCATTGCAGTTGCAGATAGAGTTGTAAATATGTTGATAAAGATATTTAAGAATTGGTTGTTCTTTGTATCATTATCATTGTAGGTTGATAAAGATATTTGCTACTCGCGAGAAAAGAAGTAAATAGATGTTGGTGGTAGGTTTCATTGCAGTTGCAGATAGAGTTGTAAATATGTTGATAAAGATATTTAAGAATTGGTTGTTCTTTGTATCATTATCATTGTAGGTTTGGTTGTTCCCTTCTCTTTAGGCTGTTTGCTACTCGCGAGAAAAGAAGTAAATAGATGTTGGTGGTAGGTTTCATTGCAATTGCAGAGCACTGAAAATTCGTATAGTCATATCAGTCACTAGAGTTGTAAATATGTTGATAAAGATATTTAAGAATGATCTTTTTTTGGATATGATGTTAATTATTATTTTTCTGTGGTTGTTTCTTTCATTCTTGTAGTATAAATAACATGTACATTAGGTCACTTTTTCATCCAAACCCTTTATGATCATCAATTATCAGAATTTTCAGAGACTGATCTTCTCCGTCTCTTCTCTCATCTAATTTCTTCGATGTGTATCAAATTCACTTTTCGTGATCAGATATGATCTCTCAAAATGAAAGTAAAATATTAATTTTTCTTCAACCGAGATTTCTCTGTTTAAATTTTTCAGCATCACGAATCTACTAATTTCCGTGAAGTTTGAGTGTTGGTAGATTCTCTATTGTATAATTGTGGCAACACAATGTCTCTCGTTGTCACACACTACGTTCCCGAGCCAGCTACAGCTGCTGATGTGGTTGGAAATCAAGGTGGCCGGATTTGTGAAACGGGTGGTAACTTACATGATAACGGATGATCTCGAATTGAAAGAGGCTATATTAAATTATTGGGTGTTTCTTTTAATGGAAGATTGATTGGCGATTAATGTCGTATCAGACTCACTAGCGGGTAAGATATGTTCGAGCATTTGATCTAACCTTCTGATATCGAGTGACGATCCTCCTTGCAGGAATCTAGCTAGCCTTCAGGCTTTCGGCCCAAAAAGCCGTAATTAATACGATCCTTTTAATTCTTCGGGTATGGTTCATTTGTTTGGCCCATGCGATGATGTACATGGATCGGCCCAAAAGATAATATTTAAATCATAAAGCTGGAATATAAAAAGTAAGGCGGTTATACTTTGGATCAGTTTTTGATTATTTAATAAATTATTTAGGTCGACGATATTATTGATGTGCATGGTTGTTAATTACTTGTTAGCAGTTAGCACTTAATTAAAAATCTGCATTTGATACAATCTTATTGGTGAGGTTAAGTTGTTACTTAATTACTCGATGCCGAGTATAGATACCATTAATGAATGAATATAATTCCGATACCAAACAACTGTATTTGTGTTTTCTGTCTGTTTTTTACGTTCCGGTATCAAAACTAGAGTAAGTAATTAAAATGGTAACTCATACGATTGAATGGTTCCACTATTCCATGAGTTTATTCTCATCTTCAAGTTAATTCATACGATTAAAAATTTAAATTACAAACACTAAATTAAAATAACATAGTATTAATGTACATGAGTTAATGACAATTTACCCTAGCCTTTTCCTCTTCACTGGTTCCATAGTCATCCTCATCTTCAAGTTATTACAAAGCAGAAGGCGACGTTTAAGTCCCAAATACACGGTTGAGACACATCTTCAAGTTATTACAAAGCAGAAGGCGATGTTTGAGTCCCAAATACACAGTTGAGACACAACAAAACCTTGTATACGAACAATAAATCTCGTTACAGTTTCTGCAGAAATCCCGCACTGAAACTGTTTTCGACGAGATCTGATATTTCACGCGCGGATAGATGTTTTGACCAATAGTAAGGAATGCTACACTTGTTGTGGCAAACCCCGAATTGGTGTACTAATCATACTTCGTCGACGTGACTGTAAATGGTCTCGCTGCCAAGGTCTGTCAGAATATTTAAACAGGGAAATCGCAGTCGTGAGACAGTATTATATTGTAAATTATCTTGTGAAAAAGGACGATTGCGAAACTGGAGATGGATCGGAAGATCATTTTGGGAAACTTGATGATCATATTGTTATTAAATAGGGTGTGTGTAGTATACTAAAAAACAGCTTATGTGTGAACATATATTTATAATATGATGAGGATGAACATGAATTCAATTACAACACCTAACAGTCCTAACCAAATCAATGTATGTTTTACCAAAAATATTTATACGATAATGAGGATACGTAACATTAATGAATGAATTCAATTTCAACACCTAACAATACCTAACCAAATCTAAGCTAATATGATTAATGTATGTTTTACCAAAAATAGTGTTTGCTTCAACTATCGGTCCACGTAGGGTTGATAGAAATGTTGTCTTTTTGTGTTTATAACATTTTATAATATAAATTAATTATGTTTCACTGAAAAAATTACCGGTTGTTCAACAAAGTTGGTTATATACATAATTTTCGAAAAGATGGTCATGTGTTCGAATCAACTCTTTTGAACAATCGGTATTTTTATATCAACATATGAAGCGGTTATAAAAGTAATGTGACGGCTTTCTATAATTTGGATCAGTTTGAATTTAGTTTTTGACCGCCTCAAGGTATGTTAATATTCTAATTTAAAAAAGGGAAAATTACATATATGATATATATCCCTTCTCAAAACTTGTCAAAATATAAAGAAATAACGATATCAATTCTATATTTCCATAAAAAAAAATTATAATATAATACAATATATGTTTTGAAGTCCTTAGACCCGCCTCTTCATTTTGTGTCATCACCATTATCATATATATGATTTTATATGATAATAGTGATGATCGTCGATACACAAAATTCCCGAAGAGGCGGGCTTCTAAAGAGTTCAAAAGATATTATTGTATTATCTTATAAATATGTGCATTTTAAAATGCTCGAGAGTAATACTTCTTTTAGGTTGATCAACTTTTGGTCATGAAAAGTTTGCATTTAC
The DNA here is from genome assembly GCA_949592205.1 of Helichrysum umbraculigerum. NCBI lineage: Eukaryota > Viridiplantae > Streptophyta > Magnoliopsida > Asterales > Asteraceae > Helichrysum > Helichrysum umbraculigerum. The sequence goes on from CATIUR010000001.1 coordinate 173,381,089, forward strand.
GTCTTATGATAATTAAACTTTGACGGGTGGAAGAATCAATATTTAATCCGGTTGACAAGACCACACAATGCTCCTATCTCTAGCCTTAGTCAAGTCTATGATAATATCACTCTCAGCTCCCTCCCTCCCTAGCCCCCTTCCCTGACATATATTTGACTTTCTTTTACTCCGTAATATCTTTATTTCGGGAGGTGATAACTGATAAATATTAAAGAGTACGGAGTAATACACCATCTATTATGATTCATGCACCAAAATTATGTTATTATATACTTGTACTGTTAGCATAAACTGTGTGTAGAAAACAAATTCTATGTTGTACGTATTTATTAATTGCCTTCAATTCTATATTTCTATTAAAAGGAAATGTGGCAGTCTTATATATGTTGGATCGGTTCAGTATGCCTTTAACCGCTTCAAAATATGTTGATTCTACTTTAACGAAATGGTTTTTAATTAATTAAGTAAGTATTAAAAGTCGACGATAAAATCGATTTGGTTGTTGGGGGAATGGGGCCATGGGGGCATCGAAAAGTTTTGCATTTACGACTGACTTTTAATTACTCGTATTATACAGGTGGAATAATCAATATTTAATCCGGTTTCCCACACATTTTTAAGTTTAATTAATTAATGTTGATCAGGTTGATAGATACAACACTAAAAATGATTAGGACAACACATTGTACTGCAGTCACAGCTCGCAGTACAACTCATTAGCATACTTGTGGTGTTGGAATCAAAATTATGTGAGGTATTTTTCACCTCCCGTTGTTCAGAAAGGGAGCAAAATTTTTACAAGGAATTTTTTACTTGTTACAAGGAAATATGACTTTAATATTCACAAGGAACCTTTCATTTACCTGTAGGAAGTACTCTGTAAAATATTTCTTGTAAAAATCATCTCCCATTCAGAAATGAACAGTAGTTTCAGTGATACAAAAAATAAGTACTTAATTAATAAGTTTTTTTATCATCAGATATTCAGACATAAATGCAAACTTTTCATGACCAAGTGTCCAAGTCGATCCCCCAACAAGCAATTATCGATTTCATTAATCATTTTTTATTTTTTTTAAATGAACCAACATATCTTGAAGCGGGAAAAATTTATTAAACTGATCCAAAATACAAAAAGCTACACATCTGTTCTTATAACCGCTTCAATACAGCGCCTTCAATATAACTAGTATAAAGTTGTTGAGCGCATAACCAAACAGCAATAAACCCACTCATTTATTCATGACATGACATATTTCAATCAGAATAAAATGAAAGAACGATCAATATATATGCAGCAGTCTCTCTTCGCTCTTTTTATTGTCAGATCTCTTTTACATGATCATGATCATCGTCTTGATGTTCATTTTCATAATAATTTCACGGCCGCTATTTCTCTGTTTAAATGCTCCGTCTCCGTAGACGAAATCCTTCTCGGAGTCGGTTTTAATTGAAACCCTAATTGGGCAATCCACCATAGGAGCTTTGTGTTTGATTGCAAAGACTACACTCACCCTCGACCACTTAGTTCCTGGTGTTCGGTCCAAAATAGGGAGGCTGACAATCACTGATGATCTCGTTGACGGTGACTGATGTGACCCAAAAAGTCATGTTTTTAATGACATATTTCCACACTTTTTGGACTATTATTTGGTGAAAACATTTCAAAACCATCATTATTTACCAAAAATCACCAAGGTAGTCTAAATATAGACGTTGCTGCAAAAATCGGTTAAAACGTCCAAATAACACGCAAACCGAGGCAAAACAATCACCTTAAATTTTCCGTTCTCAATGTTCTTATGGAAATAGAGCTTAATACATATTTTATGATTCCATAGGAAGATCCAAGACCGGAGGTGAAAGAATCAAAAGAAACGGATGAAAGACGGAGAAGATATGCAGTCTGGAAGCTCGCCGATCGTCATCCGGAACACGCAAAAGTTAAACACTTCCAAATTTGGAAAACTCAGTGTCATTAGAAGCGTAACGGAAAAACAAAGCCAACGGCGCAAGAATCAAGCAAATCGGAGCCCAAACGAAGAAGATACGGACGAACCAAGCAACCGGAAACAAGCGGAGGCCAAACCAAGCACCAACCCCCCCTGCCCACCTAGGTACCGTATACGGTACCCTAGGTGCCATATACGGCCCTTAGGGTGCCGTATACGGGGTTGGTTGGCTTGTGAGGTGCCGTTTGCCCCCCCTTGGTCCAGTACCCCCCGTATGCGCTTTGATACTTGTTCTTCATGCTTTATGACTTGTACCAAGCTTCACCTCATTCTCCTATAAATACCAAGCCTCCTCATTCATTTTCACACACCTCACACCTCACATCCCATTTTCTTTCTCTCTCTAAAACTTCTCTCTAGAATTAGGTTAGCATTCTCTCTCTAGCACTACTCTTAGGAGTTAGAGGAGAATTAGTAGGTTAGAGTAGAAGCTCTTAGTAGCTTTTGTACGGAGTTACTCCGAGACTTCAGATTTGTGAAGATTTGTCTGTATTACTCTCTTATTCAGGTTTAATACAATCTCTCGCATTTATTCTTTTAATTATGCTTTCTTATTATGCATGCTTAGGAATGAATGCTAGAATTATGCTAGGCTAGACAAATCAATGTTTGTTGTGATGTATGCAATGTTAGGATAGTTATGATATAATATACAATTGGGGATGACACCATTATGAAACAACGGAGGTAACGTTATACGGCTTTCATTTGTATAGCGCCGGAATCATCACGAATGTGTGTAGTATGGAACGTGGAAGCTATGAAAGTCGTGGGCACAATCCGTTGTAGAAATAATGATTCCCAATTGTAAACATACTGTTACTCTGTCTGCGTAGGTTTAAAACTGTTTGCGAACTTATAAGCTGAACCTCTGCCTGTTTATCTATCCAACTTATGATGTGGTTTGTATCCTCCTCCCTAGAACCTGGCAAATTGCTAGAAGTAGGATTGCCAACTATTCTGTGTATGATGATCAATGAACTCAACATGGTCGCTGTTCCCTTGATTGAAACATATCCGAGGGACACGAAGCATAAGATTAGAGATAGATTAGGTTCATGCTTGTTTGTTGTGTATCTTTGGGACAACTCCCGGGATACCCATGATTTAATTATTAGGTCAGTTAATGTGATGACTAGTGTTCCGTCCTATTGCATGTTCTTGTTTGATTGTTGCTTAGGTACTGCATGCTAGATATAAGCAAACATTATCACTGCCCTGCTAATTAGATTTTCATGAACATAATAAACATATTACAGATAGGTTAACATGTATGTAATAGCTGTAATGATTGTATGATTAATGATGAACAATTTAACTGACCGTTAGACAGATTATCCCAACCGGTTCCGCGGGTTAAACCCTGTTCATGTTATTGCTCACTGAACAATTCATGCCATGATACTAACGTCCTCCGGATGTCTGTAAATGGGGACCTGGATTAGAGGATAATTGTCAGTTGAATTGGTCTGTGCATTTGGGAGAACTTCTGGTGTACTGGACATTCTATAACTGCTATCCATGTGACATATTATATATCTGATTGCGGACAACTCTACGTTAGGTATATAGTAGGATCGTAGCTGTAGCTCATTAAGAAATATAGGAATATCTAGTGAGTAATCTGGAACCCTATTTGGTATAACGGAAAAGCTGTAAAATGCCCGAGTATCCGGTATAGCGTTAACTTAAATACGTGGGAAACCGAGCAAAGGTCGTAGGCATAATACTTTATCTACCAATTAAGTTTCTATGACCTCACCGGATTAATCATCACATCTAGTAACCTTATCCCTCATAACTATCCATCCAAATAACATTGCCGAAGTCACAGCAAAAATATTCCTTATCTTGATTTCTCTGCGTACTCCGTACAAACCCCTGTCTTTAAATTAGTTTTTAATTTTAGTAATTAGTTTAGAAAACAAACCAACCTATCAAAAAGTTTTAAAAATCCCAGCTAAATTACAAAAGATAATTAATCCTCCTAGATTACCATGCCCGTTGTAGTTTGAAGAACGACACCTGAGTCATACATACCGCTTACTGCCCTTTAGGTCTTTAGGTTGTATCAAAACTTAGGATACCCAGCATAATAAATATAAAACACACTGTCCGCGCGCCCTTGCCGGAAGGTTCAACGACCGGAGTAAAATCCGACTGACCGCGGGGTGCACGACAAGTTTTTGGCGCCGCTGCCGGGGACTACAACGACCGACTTTAGGAATTTAGTTATCTTAGTTATTTAGCGACCCTTTTCGGGAGATCAATATCATCCGGAAGTTACCTGCTTTATCCTTAGGTTAATTAGATTAATTAGGTTAATTTAGTTTAGTTAGATTAGCTTTCTTTTCCGTAACCCTAATTTCTACCTTACAAGTTATGACGAACCGTATCATGCTCGCCTCATCAATCAAGCCATTGCTAGAGGGACGAGGAGGACCGATCGTAGCACCAACCGACGAAACCCTTGAAATTAAGCCTCACTACATATAAATGATTAAATCTGAGTGTTAGTTTCATGGTCTTTCGGTTGAAAACTCAAACGCCCATCTCAACAAGTTCATCAACCTTACCGACTCATTCGATATAATAGGAACCAATAGAGACCTTCTTTGACTCCATCTGTTTCCTTATTCTCTATCTTCTCAAGCCTTAACCTGGTTTTATGATTTCGAACCCAATTCGATTCATACATGGGAAGAGATGGCTACTAAGTTTCTAGCCAAGTACTTTCCTCCTTCCATGCAAACCAAGCTTAAGACCGACATTGCTAACTTCCGTCAGGAAACTAACGAATCATTAAGCAAGGCTTGGGAACAATTTAAGAATCTTATCGGAAGATGTCAAAACCATCAGTTGGCTTAAACGAATCTGGTCTGCATATTCTACAACAGCTTAAATCCTCAGCACCAACAAACCCTCGATGCTGCTTCATCCGGAAACTTTATGCAACATACTTCAGACGAAGCTTGGAAGTTGATTGAGACGATAACGATACACCATCATGACTTGGAGCCAGATGAATCCACTTCAGAGGAAAGGAATACTTCAGATCAAGCCTTAGACACCTTGAAAACTCAACTCGAATCCATCTCTAAAGTTGTCAAGGACTTGCAAGAATCTTCTAAACCCATGCAAAAGAAGAAAACCCCAAAGTTCTTCCCAAACAGACGGGCTAACGAAGAAATTCTTGATACCACTGGTAGAAACCCTGACCAATCCTTTCATTCTAAACCATTCGTTCAGCAGTTAACCACACTACCCCCGTCTCAATCTTTAGTTCTCTCTACTCCTACCCAATTGACTTCTCGTCTAAACAATACGATTTTCAATAACTTCATGGTTGAGCAAAATAATACAAACAAACGAATTCTTGATTTTCAAAACCAAAATGATTATTTGCTCAGGATTTCAAATGATTTAATTAAAAACATGGAGGATAATGTTAAAAGGTTGTTTTTAAAAGTTGAGGAGAAGCAAAGGGAGGAAGCAATCTACAATTCTGTCTTTCACTCATCTTATGAGCACGATGACATGCTTGTGGTCACTAGAGGAGGAAAAGAGACTAAGAACGAGAAAACCATAGATATCCCTTCGAATGAACCTTCTACTTCTCTACCTACTGACTCGGTACAAGCTGACACCCCTGTCGCTTCTCCTGAGCCAGAACCTTCTAAAGCCCCAGAGGTTTCTAAACCTGTTCGAATACCTTTCCCTGGTAGGCTTAAGAAAGAGAAACAAGAAGCTCAATTTGGAAAATATCTAGAAATGTTCAAAAGCCTACACTTAAACGTCAGATTATTAGATGCTTTAGTAGAAATGCCCAGTTGTGCTAAATTCTTTAAGGAACTTATATCCAACAAAGAAAAACTTAGACAGATAGTTAACTTACCCCTAGATGCCGAGTGCTCTCTAATTATGCAACAAGGACTACCCCCTAAGCTTGGAGATACTGGCCGTTTCACTATTCCTTGTTATCTTCAGGATGTTCAAATAAGTAACGCCTTAGCTGACCTAGGAGCTAGTGTAAACCTCATGCCATTCTCGCTTTATAGGAAACTAGGATTAAACGAACTCTTGCCTACACGTATGACCATCCAATTAGCAGATAGATCAGTTAAACTCCCCCGAGGAATTGCTGAAGATATTATGGTCCGTGTCGACAAATTCATCTTTCCAGTTGATTTCGTTGTTATGGATATTGAAGAGGACACCCAGGTTCCACTCATCCTTGGCAGACCTTTCCTAAACACTGCCAAGGCCGTCATTGACGTAAATGAAAAATCTTTAAAACTCCGAGTTGGAACTGAAGAGGTCACCTTCAATGTTGATAAACTAATGAAACAGCCTGTGGGAGAAGATCTTGGTCTTGTAGATTCTATGCAGGATATAATTGAAGAACACCTGGAAGAGATCCTCGCAGTAAGCAGCATTAACCCCCTTCCCAATACTATCATCACTTCAAGAATACTCTGTGAAGAAGGTGCGGGTCTATGCTCAGCTATCTCGGATTCTTCCGACACATCTGGAGAGTTACTATTTCCTTTAAAGAATTCCGAGCCACAGCTCAATTCCATCTTGACCGCTCCTCTTGGATATGGCACTCCTGTCACTCTGCTACGAAGAAACCCGACTTCTGAAGTTGATCATTCATCTCTCTCAAGGGAAGAGATTCTGAAAACTCTTAAAAAGATGGAGTCAATGCTTAAAACACCTACTTCGCAACCATCTGAAGGTTGTGAAAATCCAGAAATCACCGTCAGCGAGTCTTCATCAGCCCAATTTCAGAGATTTGCAACAACTGACAAAGGAAAAGAAATTATCACTGAAGAAAATGCAATCTCTCAATCTTCCCAAGTAAAATATGAGCTGAGAAAAGATGAGCTGTCCAACAATACAGAATGGGTTGAGATAGCATCAGCCGACATTCCGGAATCACCTGCAATGGAGTCAGATTATCAAACAACGTACGACGAGCTTAAAAGAGACGAAATTGCTAGGATGAAACCATCTACTGAAGAGCCACCCGAATTGGAACTAAAGGAACTCCCCCCACACTTTGAATATGCTTTTCTTGAAGGAACTTCACACTTACCAGTTATCATATCTAAAGAATTGAAGCCCGAAGAGAAAGCAAGGCTGGTACATGTTCTAAAGTCACACAAGAAGGCGATTGCTTGGAAGATCTCTGACATACAAGGGATTAGTCCAAACTACTGCACGCATAAGATCTTAATGGAAAACGACTTCAGACCATCAGTTCAAAGGCAAAGGAGAGTCAACCCGAAGATTCAAGACGTGGTGAAAAAGGAGGTTATCAAACTCCTGGATGCTGGTCTGATCTACCCTATCTCAGATTCCCCATGGGTTAGCCCAGTTCAAGTCGTCCCAAAGAAAGGAGGCATGACGGTCATCGCTAACGAAAACAATGAATTGATTCCAACACGAACCGCCAATGGTTGGAGGGTGTGTATCGACTATCGGAAACTGAATGAAGCTACACGCAAAGATCATTTCCCTCTACCATTCATTGATCAGATGCTCGAAAGGTTATCAGGAAACGAATTATATTGCTTCCTTGATGGCTTCTCAGGCTATTTTCAGATACCTCTCAATCCAAAGGACCAAGAAAAGACGACGTTCACCTGTCCCTATGGAACATTTGCTTACCGACGTATGCCTTTTGGTTTATGTAATGCACCTGCGACTTTTCAAAGATGCATGGTAGCAATCTTCCACGACATGATTGAACAATGCATGGAAGTGTTCATGGACGATTTCTCAGTTTTTGGGGATTCGTTCACCACTTGTCTTTCTAACTTGGATAAGATGCTTGCTCGATGTGAAGAATCAAACCTAGTTCTGAATTGGGAGAAATGTCACTTCATGGTGAAAGAAGGCATAGTTCTTGGACACCGCATTTCAAAATCTGGAATTAAAGTTGACAAAGCAAAAGTTGAGACTATCTCGAAGCTTCCACCCCCTACTTCTGTGAAAGCCATCCGAAGTTTTCTAGGTCATGCCGGATTCTACCGTCGCTTTATTAAGGATTTCTCCAAGATTTCTCGACCTATGACTCATCTTCTCAAAAACGATACTCCGTTTGACTTTACAGATGAATGTCTCAAAGCTTTCAACTACCTGAAGGATCAGCTTGTACATGCACCGATCATGGTTGCCCCCGATTGGAGTCTTCCATTTGAAATCATGTGCGACGCCAGTGATTTCGCTGTTGGAGCTGTACTGGGACAGTGGAAGGAGAAACACTTTCAACCAATATACTACGCCAGCAAAACGCTCACGGATGCTCAAGAAAACTACACCACTACAGAAAAGGAGCTGCTTGCGGTAGTATTTGCTTTTGATAAATTCCGTTCTTATCTAATCTTGTCCAAAACTATTGTCTATACAGATCACTCCGCTTTGAAATACCTTTTCAAGAAGCAAGATGCTAAACCGCGCCTTCTACGATGGATTCGACTCCTACAAGAATTTGATATTGAGATTAAAGATAAGAAAGGAGCAGAAAACGTCGCGGCCGATCATCTTAGCCGATTGGAAAATCCATCAATGGAGAAGTTGCAAAAGAACGATATTCAAGATCAGTTCCCCGAAGAACAACTCATGACTATATGAGGCTACCAACAAGGGTCACAGTTCACACACAACCCTTGGTATGCCGACTTCGCCAATTATCTGGTAGGAAACATCGTACCAAAAGGAATGCCAACCTCTCAGAAACGAAAATTCTTCCGAGATGTCAAGAACTATTATTGGAACGATCCTTATCTCTTTAAGGTTTGTCCCGATCAACTTATTCGAAGATGCATCGATGGGAAGGAGGCAGAACTAATTCTACACCAGAGCCACCACGGACCTACTGGAGGACACCATGGCAACAAAATGACTGCACGAAAGGTTTACGATGCCGGCTTTTATTGGCCAACCATATTCCGAGACGCTTGCGACCTGGTGAAGCGTTGTGATATTTGCCAAAGGCAAGGCAATATCTCAGCCAGAAACGAAATGCCACTTACTAATATCCAGGCCGTGGAGATCTTTGATATCTGGAGATTAGATTTTATGGGACCATTCCCTAAATCTAACGGTAAAGAGTACATCTTAGTCGCAGTTGACTACGTCTCCAGGTGGGCCGAAGCTCAAGCTTTTCCGACCAACGATTCAAAAGTAGTAACCCAGTTCCTCAAAAAGCTGTTCAGGCGATTTGGAACTCCTAGAGCTATAATCAGTGACCGTGGCACGCATTTCTGCAATACTCAATTCATGCGAGTGCTGCAGCAGTATGGTGTCACTCACAAAACTTCGACGGCTTACCATCCACAAACTAATGGGCAAGCTGAAGCAACAAATCGGGCTTTGAAAAGGATATTGGAACGAACTGTCGGAAATCACGGGCACAGGTGGGCCGAAAAATTAGACGATGCGTTGTGGGCATTCAGAACTGCCTACAAAACACCATTAGGAACCACACCGTATCGGCTAATCTACGGAAAGGCGTGTCACCTTCCAATTGAGTTGGAATATCGGGCGTACTGGGCATTAAAACATTGCAACTTGGAAATTTCAGCAGCTGGAAAACAACGGAGAATGCAATTGAATGAGTTAGCAGAACTAAGAGACCAAGCGTACGACAGTTCGCTAAGCTTCAAGGAAAGAACTAAAAGGGTCCACGACGCTAAGTTAAAGCCCTCTAGGTTCAAACAAGGAGATAAAGTGCTGCTCTTCAATTCGCGATTCAAGAAATTCTTCGGAAAATTCAAAAGTAGGTGGAGCGGACCATTCACGATCTCCAAGGTATTTCCCTATGGCGTAATCGAACTCGAGGCTCCAGAAGGTAATTTTAAGGTTAATGGTCATCGCTTAAAGCATTATGTTGAGGACTTTCCCATCAGGGAAGACGTCTTCATCTTTGAACCTCCATGAGTCTTCAAGAAAGGTACAAAGAGTCAAGCTAGAGACTCGTAAAACAAGCGCTCTTGGGAGGCACCCCAAGCTTATCTTTACTTTTCTATCAAATTTTTACTTCTTAGTTTATTTTTGTTAAGTATGATTATCTCTAACGAAATTTCAGGATTTGCTACTTATCTGACTACAAACTTCAAATTTTAACAAAATCATAGATAAGTTTTAAAATTGCAAATGCCAGAACTCTGATAACAGAAATCTTTATAAAACATCTTTGCACTGTCATCAGATCTCTGTGCATTTGTATTCATCATTTTATGCATTACCTGTTTATTTTGTTTGTTTCAGGATGGATAGCTCCAGTGACACCAGAGAGATCATAGCTAAGATACCACCGAGACGTCGCAGAGATCGCAGACGAGGACGTAGAGCACGCAGGACCATGCCCACTATTCGCGAGGAGGACCTTACTGATGTCCCGATCGCTCATGAGGAGCCATCCGCTGAGAGACCCTCATCACCTGTGCACCAGTCAGCTCCCATACCCACTCTTGAGTATGGGATTACACTAGCTGACCCGGTTGCAGCCTGGGCCCTCTTTCGGACACTCCACCTTCAGCATGACATCATGTCCACCCTCTGTGTGCATGTAGGGCTTCTGAGGCCTTCTGACTGTCCGTTCCATCTTGCTCCGGACCCAGGATCGTCTCGCCCGCCCTGGTCATTCTTCCCTCCTGCCGGACCGTTCGCTGCTGGACTTTCCACTGCTCTACCTGCTGCTGTTGATCCTGCCATGTCATCAGGGAGTGCATCAGCAGAGCCTTCACTTACTGAGCAGTTGTTGGCTGTGTTGGATGTCTTTAGCCCACCTCACGCTCATGCTTCTGCTGGCATTACTGAGCCGAGCATGGATACGATGGAGGAGCATGCACTATCACCCACCTCAGTCCTTGCTGCTGCTATTGCTGCCTTCGATCCTGACAGCGATGATCTACTTGATGACTTTTAGTTTATTTAGTTTATTTTATTTGCCTTATTTCAGTACTTAGATTTTTATAACTCTTTATTATTTTCGAGATATGACGTTGTGTTGATGATTATTGCAGAACTTAGCTTATTGTGGAATGGATAAACTTACACGAGACTGGTCCTCCAATCCAGCAAATCACACGCACCATTTCTACACTAATCTAGGTCCTGTCCAGTAAACAGAATGGGGAGTATTTTAAACCTTTCTCCGTTTTTGATGATTCTATGTTTACTTAAGTTTATGTGTTATAACCTATGCCACATCCTAACTTATCACTAAGTGTGGGATTCTAGCCCAATTTAACACTTAGAAAACATTTTCTTACATGTTCAAACTCTAAGTGTGGGATTTTAGTCATAAAATCTCAACTCAAAAGAACATTAGGGACAATGTTCCCCTAAGTGTGGGATGGTAGGTATGGATTACCTTGGATAAACGATTTTTATGTCTACATGGTATATCTCAGAAAATGTTCCCTAAAATTTTTTCAAAATTTTTCAAAAATATTTTTCAATAAAACTAAAATATGAGCTAAATCTTGCGATTAACTCTAAATTTTTGAGCTTTGATATGCCTGAAAGAATCATTTTCAAAATATGAGGAAAATACTTCAAAAACTTAAGGAAATTAAGGTAGAAATTTCCTAAGCAAGAAACGACAATCTAAGAGGGGCATCGCATGACTAGGCACATACAACCCAAATTTGCAGTGAGGTTTTGAGCCTTAAAAACATTCATTTTTAATGCTACATTGTTCATTTCTTGTGTGTGCCAATGCATGTATCTCTGAATTAGAACTTGCTCTTGACATACGCTTCGAGACCACATTGGTGTGTACCGTACGCGGTATAGGCGCAATTAGATGACCTTAACATTCCTTAGGATTTGAACCCTTTTTAGCCTTCTCTTTCAAGCCCAAAACCCTTCCGATACTCATTTTTAGTATCGATGATCCGCTTAGAAAACCCTGTTGAGCCTAAACCTTTTCATTTCTTCAAAAACCCTAATCATAAACCTACTTTCCCAAATTCCCAAAACCTTATCTTAGAATTTCTGAGGTTATGAAGAACATCTTGTAGAATATCCAACTCAATTATCCTACTCGTTCGTGTTCTCCAAAAAGAATCAACCCTCTCTAAAAGTGCGGGAAAATTAGCACACAAGAGAGACAAGAGAACAACGGTGCGGGAAAATTAGCACCCAAAGAAAAGACTCGAATTGATCAAGAAAAGAGAAAGGATTTCTGAAGGAGAAAAAAAGAAAAGAAATTATCCTCGGAAGTTCTCTAACAAAGAAATTCTGAAGAAGAAAAGAAAATAAAAAAAAAACAGAAAAGAAAAGAAAAAGAAAAGAAAATAAAGCTCAAGATGCTTCAAAGTATCAACCATTTAAAAGGAGATCCGATAGAAGACGAGTAGCTACTTCATCCGTTCTACAAATAAGTTTTTCATGATTCTTGGAAAGCCTGAGATAAGCAAAACCCTTACAAACCAAAAATTCCCTTATCCATACCCCTTAACCCTCACAAAACATTACAACCCCCAAATGTCTTGGGATAATTAGCGCCGTTCTCACCTAAGTGGTGGAGATCCGATTCTCGATCAAGCCTATGACGATGAGTACTGCATGACTGGCTTCGTGAGCGATTACGTTTGAACTAGATTGATAGGAAACCCGATACACTATTGAGTGATTTGAGTGACCACCTTATGTGAGATCGCCTAAGTCATGTATACTCCAAGATCACGAGAGTTGGAAGTATGCCTATGAGAATCGTTTCTTGTTTCCGAAAGGATCATCTTACTTTTCCTTGGTTTCCTGAAACTATCTACTCATACGAGAAAACGGTGACCGACGGGGATGTCATAACTCTCCTCTAAAACCTATTTTAAAAAAAAATGTTTTCAAAAGGGATGTTGATGAGTGTTGCTTGAGGACAAGCAACGTTTAAGTGTGGGATACTTGATGTGACCCAACAAGTCATGTTTTTAAGGACATATTTCCACACTTTTTGGACTATTCTTTGGTGAAAACATTTCAAAACCATCATTATTTACCAAAAATCACCAAGGTAGTCTAAATATAGACGTTGCTGCAAAAATCGGTTAAAACGTCCAAATAACACGCAAACCGAGGCAAAACAATCACCTTAAATTTTTCGTTCTCAATGTTCTTATGGAAATAGAGCTTAATACATATTTTATGATTCCATAGGAAGATCCAAGACCGGAGGTGAAAGAATCAGAAAAAACGGATGAAAGACGGAGAAGATATGCAGTCTGGAAGCTCGTCGATCGTCATCCGGAACACGCAAAAGTTAAACACTTCCAAATTTGGCAAACTCAGTGTCATTAGAAGCGTAACGGAAAAACGAAGCCAACGGCGCAAGAATCAAGCAAATCGGAGCCCAAACGAAGAAGATACGGACGAACCAAGCAACCGGAAACAAGCGGAGGCCAAACCAAGCACCAACCCCCCCTGCCCACCTAGGTACCGTATACGGTACCCTAGGTGCCGTATACGGCCCTTAGGGTGCCGTATACGGGGTTGGTTGGCTTGTGAGGTGCCGTTTGCCCCCCCTTGGTCCAGTACCCCCCGTATGCGCTTTGATACTTGTTCTTCATGCTTTATGACTTGTACCAAGCTTCACCTCATTCTCCTATAAATACCAAGCCTCCTCATTCATTTTCACACACCTCACACCTCACATCTAATTTTCTTTCTCTCTCTAAAACTTCTCTCTAGAATTAGGTTAGCATTCTCTCTCTAGCACTACTCTTAGGAGTTAGAGGAGAATTAGTAGGTTAGAGTAGAAGCTCTTAGTAGCTTTTGTACGGAGTTACTCCGAGACTTCAGATTTGTGAAGATTTGTCTGTATTACTCTCTTATTCAGGTTTAATACAATCTCTCGCATTTATTCTTTTAATTATGCTTTCTTATTATGCATGCTTAGGAATGAATGCTAGAATTATGCTAGGCTAGACAAATCAATGTTTGTTGTGATGTATGAAATGTTAGGATAGTTATGATATAATATACAATTGGGGATGACACCATTATGAAACAACGGAGGTAACGTTATACGGCTTTCATTTGTATAGCGCCGGAATCATCACGAATGTGTGTAGTACGGAACGTGGAAGCTATGAAAGTCGTGGGCACAATCCGTTGTAGAAATAATGATTCCCAATTGTAAACATACTGTTACTCTGTCTGCGTAGGTTTAAAACTGTTTGCGAACTTATAAGCTGAACCTCTGCCTGTTTATCTATCCAACTTATGATGTGGTTTGTATCCTCCTCCCTAGAACCTGGCAAATTGCTAGAAGTAGGATTGCCAACTATTCTGTGTATGATGATCAATGAACTCAACATGGTCGCTGTTCCCTTGATTGAAACATATCCGAGGGACACGAAGCATAAGATTAGAGATAGATTAGGTTCATGCTTGTTTGTTGTGTATCTTTGGGACAACTCCCGGGATACCCATGATTTAATTATTAGGTCAGTTAATGTGATGACTAGTGTTCCGTCCTATTGCATGTTCTTGTTTGATTGTTGCTTAGGTACTGCATGCTAGATATACGCAAACATTATCACTGCCCTGCTAATTAGATTTTCATGAACATAATAAACATATTACAGATAGGTTAACATGTATGTAATAGCTGTAATGATTGTATGATTAATGATGAACAATTTAACTGACCGTTAGACAGATTATCCCAACCGGTTCCGCGGGTTAAACCATGTTCATGTTATTGCTCACTGAACAATTCATGCCATGATACTAACGTCCTTCGGATGTCTGTAAATGGGGACCTGGATTAGAGGATAATTGTCAGTTGAATTGGTCTGTGCATTTGGGAGAACTTCCGGTGTACTGGACATTCTATAACTGCTATCCATGTGACATATTATATATCTGATTGCGGACAACTCTACGTTAGGTATATAGTAGGATCGTAGCTGTAGCTCATTAAGAAATATAGGAATATCTAGTGAGTAATCTGGAACCCTAATTGATATAACGGAAAAGCTGTAAAACGCCTGAGTATCCGGTATAGCGTTAACATAAATACGTGGGAAACCGAGCAAAGGTCGTAGGCATAATACTTTATCTACCAATTAAGTTTCTATGACCTCACCGGATTAATCATCACATCTAGTAACCTTATCCCTCATAACTATCCATCCAAATAACATTGCCGAAGTCACAGCAAACATATTCCTTATCTTGATTTCTCTGCGTACTCCATACAAACCCCTGTCTTTAAATTAGTTTTTAATTTTAGTAATTAGTTTAGAAAACAAACCAACCTATCAAAAAGTTTTAAAAATCCGAGCTAAATTACAAAAGATGATTAATCCTCCTAGATTCCCATGCCCGTTGTAGTTTGAAGAATGACACCTGAGTCATACATACCGCTTACTGCCCTTTAGGTCTTTAGGTTGTATCAAAACTTAGGATACCCAGCATAATAAATATAAAACACACTGTCCGCGCGCCCTTGCCGGAAGGTTCAACGACCGGAGTAAAATCCGACCGACCGCGGGGTGCACGACAGTGACGGATGATCTCATTGTCAGCCGGGTATATATGATTTTATATGATAATACTGATGATCGTCGATACACAAAACGAAGAGGCGGGCTTCAAAAGAGTTCAAAAGATAATACACAAGGCGAAGAGGCGGGCTTCAAAGGAGTTCAAAAGATATTATTATATTATCTTATAAATTTATGAAAATATATAATTTATGTTATTTCTTTATGCTTGTTGGAACTTGGATTTTAATCATAAAAGGAGATATTGTATCCTTATAAGACTGTTAATGTTGATTTTCCATTCATTTGATTTTATTTGTATATTTGATTATGGATAATTATTCATTCCGATCAAACTCTCGTATCAATTTGATTTTTATATTTCTACGACGATGACGATGATTTATTACTGTATTATAAAAATAACTAATGCTTTAAAAAATAACTATTTTGCCAAAAAAAAAATAAAAGAATCAATATTTAATCCGGTTGACAAGACCACACAATGCTCCTAGCCTCCTATCCTAGCCTTAGTCAAGTCTATGATAATATCACTCTGCAGTCTGCACCACCACCTCCTCCCCAGCCCCTTTCCCTAATATAAGATAATACAAAATAGAATCAATATTGTATTCTTGACTTCCCTTTTCAATTTTATTTCAATATAGAAATTGTGGCGGTTTTATATATTTTAGAGCGATTAAATAATGTTTTTAACCGCTTCAAGATAGTTGATTCTATTTTAACAAAATGGTTATTAATTATTTAAGTATTAAAAGTTCACGATAAAATAGATTTGGTTGTTGAGGGAATGGGGGCATCGAAAAGTTTTGCGTTTACGACTGATAATTAGTAGATATTAATTAATTATTATAAAGACGGATGAATCGATATGAATTTCATAATTAGTTAAGAGATTCAAAAATTGTCTTCTGGCACTATTAATTTCAATTATGTATGTTAATTTTAATAGTTCAAGTATAAATGTCTTTTTAATTTGTTCAATGAGAAAGAAATGTTGTGGTAACATATGAAAATCATAATTGGTAACTAAAATAGGAGACGAGAAAATTAAAGTTTTACATAAATAAAAATTACAGAGAGAAAAAAAAAAAAAAAACTAATCCTCATCTCCTCTTAACATAATCTCTTTCCATTCTATATGATTTTGATTATACTTCTTAAAACGTGATAACAATGCTTCAAATGATGCTTTCTCAGGCGTGTAGTATGTTAGATCATAATGCTCACATTTTTCGAGAAATTCGATCTCGGGCTGGGAAAGTTCACACCCAAATTTGTCACGTTTGTCTTTCAGGTCAACAATCCACTTGCTCAACTTCTTCATTGCGTCATTGATGTTTTGGATACTTTCTTCAAGCGAGTGGATGACATTATTGTTAATCTTGTTTAATACGTCAAATTTCTTGCCGATCACATATTGTTCTTCTTTAGTTGCCATACTATTTAATTGTCTGAACTTCTCGGATTAAGTATTGAGAGATGAGGAGTTCGATATCACGTTGTGTGTATTTCAACTGTAGACAAGGGTCTCTATTTATACTAGCTGGAAACCCATCACGTACTGCGGCGCAATAAACTTTTCACCTCCTGCCCATTGGAAAATTTAAGGTTATTAATTTAACAAATTAAACAACCAATTAGTTGTGGCGGATTAACGCAAAACCGCCTTTTCTTTTCATTTTCCCATACCAAAAATATTTGGTTAATTGACTGTTAACAAAATACTCCGTATATGGCGGTTTACGTCAGACCGCTTTCTTTAGTTTTACATAAAAATTACCTTTTAGTTCTTTAATAATGTGGACATTTCAAATAGGATGGAATTATTAGAAATTTCCGGTTGGTAATTACAGTAGTTTGGTGTTGAGAATTAATCGGTTAATGAAATGAATGTTTCCCGAGGGTGATGATCCATACACCACCAATAATTATCAGTGCAAAATAAGAAAAGCTTTGATTAGTATAACAAAATAAGTATTTACTTTATAAAGGAAAAATACAAACTAACAAGGTGAAAATCTTTGATTGGTAAAACAAAATATAAAATAATATTAAAAATACTATTCATAACATATTCACATTTACTTTGGTAAATGTATGGATAATTATTGGTGGTGTAAGGATCACTTCCCATATATAAAATATATATAGACATATATACACACACACACACAATGGTCACTTTGTCATCCATCAACTTGTTCATTGCTTTAGTTGTTATCAAAAGATAATTAACACAAAATTAATGTCATCTCCAAACACCAACAGTGTGAATCAGCCTATATTTGTGATCATGTCAATATCCACTACAAAAAGTAAACAATATTTCCTTCACGACCGCCATTTCTCTGTTTAAGATCTCCGGGCACTGGTTTATCACAACAAAACCGGTAATGAACAGGAATGGGATATACAAAAATTGTTCTCTTCGTTTCCTCCCTTCCCGGCCATGTTGTGCTTCGTGAATATTACATTCCTTTTCTCATGTTGTGCTTTCTTGTCGTAATTAAACCAATGTCTCGGAGTATTATAAAAAAAATAAAAAACCATGAAGCGTATATAAAAATGAAAAACTTAAAGCGGTTTTTAATACATCAATGTAAGGCGGTGGTTTGTAAAACCGCCTTAATTAAGTAACGAATGGTTCTGGTACTCCAAACGTGCTGCTGGCCAACAGTCAAGACCGTTTGAAAGAAAGCCTTGTTCCGCTTTATAAAAATAATTTCTTTCCCACGTTGCTTCCACGTCGCTTCCGATTGTTGGTTGGCATTTTTGTGTTTAGTATCGTTGAATCACAGAGCTTGGTCGTAGTATCGTTGAATCAGCTCTCTTTTTGTGTTTCTGCTCTTCGATCTGTTTACGCATCGATACTCCTGCCTCCTGGCCTTGTTAGGGAATGAGCACGGAAAAAGACATGTCCAAACATTGACCTCATATATATATAATGTCATCCTCTTCCTCATCCAAGAGAGCATGGAGTACAGGCCCGCCAACAACATCAAAAGCATAATCGTCGTCCAAGAAAAAGGGTATTTCCTACGAATTCGATCTATGGAGTGTAATGAATGATGATTAATGAATGTGAATTACTTGTCCAGATTGCGAAAGAAAGCAAGATCACGGACTGTGAGGAAAAAAGATAACGGAAGACCATTTTCCATCCAAACCTTCATATCGTTGACATTTTTCAAATGTTTTATTAATTGATAAAATGTAGTAGAGAAAATGTTATTATTACGGACTCTTATGTTAATATTAATATTAATAATAGATTAATTAATGTTATATTATATATATATATATATATATATATATATATATATATATATAGAGAGAGAGGGTGTTTGGCATATCTTATTTTTTCTGCTTATGTGCTTATTGCTTCTTTTTTTTTAAGCAGTTAAGTAGTTTGGAGTGTTTGGGAAAGTAAAATTGTTCATGCTTATTTGATTATTTTAGGCTGAAATAAGCAGTTTGCAATAAGCAAGTGGGTTGATGCTTATCTGCTTATGCTTATAAGCATAAGCATAAGCACAAAAATAAGCTATGCCAAACACCCTCATATATATATATATATGGTGCTTTTCCCCCTTTTCTGTACTACTCGTTCTATACTATATATATTTCAATCGGCTAATTAATAATTTCAATATTATTATATAATATTAATATTAATAATAGATTAATTAATATTATGTTCTTAATTATATATGGTGCTTTTCTGTAATTATTAATTTATTTATTTACTTGTATATTTCAAATGTTTTATTAATCGGTTTAATTTAACAACTGAAATCATTTTGATTATTGTGTCTACAAAACTTATGGACAAATGATTTGGTTGCAATATCGGTTGACCAGGTGGCCACCCCATTGGTGCAGTAAAAGAATAAAATTTTAGACTAAACTACTAGTATTAAACTTGATTATCAAAATGAAAGAAGCATACGTACTAATATTTACTATAGCTACTGGATATACAGCATATCTCATCAAAAAATCTATTTGACCAGACCACCATGCTCCTATACCTAGCCATAATCCAGAGTCAGACCACACCACCCCCTCCCCACTTCCCCAGCCCCCTTCACTGACAAACATTTAACTTTATTTAAGTCTTCTAGAGCATCTCCAGATTGAAGCAGCTAAAATTGAAATGTGGCGGCCTTTTATACTTTTGTAGTCAATTACTAAATTTTATATTCAGTTTCATTTTTTGCAAGACATCACTCGAATCAATATTTTAATAGTTAATCAGTTCTTTTTTTATTGATTTCAAATTTATTCCCGTCTCATCGCGCGGGTTAGCAGCTAGTATATGTTATGGAATATTGGAATGGATATGGACAGATGAATTCATTAGCTATGGCAGTACGAGTAGTAGCGTAACAAGGAAGCTACACACTTTTGTGGCGGTGTTCAGTAAACCGCTTTCAATACTGTAACTATATAAAATAGAAAGATATTTCGTAGATTGTAAGAGATAGTTCAGTTGTTTTGTTAAACTGAAAAAATGGCAACCAAAGAAGAGAAGTATGTTTTAGGAGAGAAAGCAGGCGTTTTAAAGGAGATAGACCAACAAATGATCAAATTACAAAAAGAAAACGTCGAAAAGATTAATACGGCAATTGGGAGGATCGGCAAATGGATCAACGACCTCAATGATAAATTTGACTAATTTGGAGTTCAACCCTCTGCATCCGAGCTCAAATTTCTCAAGAAACTTGAAGATGATTTTCAATACTACACCTCCGAGAAAAAAAATGCAGAAAACATGCTATTTCATTTCGAGATGTATGATCGAAACCTTAGGGATTGGATCGATCTGATACGTTTGTAATTTTTCATTTGATAATGTAATTTTATCCTTTAGTTATTTCATTACTGAAATTGACAGAAGTTCTTTAATTCACAGAGTATTATTACTATTATTTATTATTATTATTATTATTACTATTACTATTATTTATTATATATGCAATAAATTAATAAAATTACAAGCACGTAATGATAATATAATATATATATATATATATATATATATATATATATATATATATATATATATATATATATATATATAGTGGGAGGCATAGTTGTTAAACTCTTACGATTCACTCGACTCAGAAATTAAAAAAATGAGGTGGTTCAGACCCCGACTCTTAAATGGCTTTGACCCTTACGAGTCATTTATTGGCTCTTCCGAGTCGTGGGCGACTCTTACGAGTCAGAAACCGGACACACGTTTAATGTAATCTAATATAAAAACATAAAATGACAAAATATGGAATGTCTACGTGGATCTATTGCCGAAGAAAGAAAGTTACTCGAGAACTGCGAAAAGATGGTGGAGACACTAGATCGAATGATCGAACAGAAAGAAAAGTGGATTAATGATGAACTGCCTAGTTTAGCGGATAGTTAATTTTCAATTTTGTGTATTTGTTCTTTATTCATATTGTTCTTAATTGTTCTTACTTATTGGATAATAGAATGACTTTAGCTTAAAACCGATATATCATATCGCTCCTACAACATGTATCGTTCATTTTTGAGTACTACTGTACTAGCTAGCATTACACCCGCGGTAAAATTGGTGACGGAGGATGGAGGTGCGAGTAACGATTTTAAAATAAAAACGTAAATGTAAATATATTGAAGATTTATTGTATAATGCTTGTGTTATGTATTATTTATCCATGTGAAATGTAATAGAAACAAATATGATTTAACTATAGTGATCTACATATTAATGGAAATAATTTGGCCATGAACATGAGGGATTTGGGTGTAACACTCTAGGAAAATCCCACATCGGCCATGGACATGGGAGATCTGAAGACTTATAAGGGAAAAAGTCATCCTTATACGACACAACGCGTTTTTGGCCCACAGTGGAAGTAGATTGCACGAGGTCGTGGTTAAGCATGCTCGTGTGGGGGAAGCGTCCAGGATGAGTGCCTCCTGGGAAGTGGAAGTGGTGGTCGCCAAGAACAAAGCCGTGCGCCTGCAGGCAAAGCGGACAATATTGTGCCGTGGTAAAGGGCAGTTACATTGGGGCTTATAAGGATAATATCATCCTTACATGACACAACACATTTTGGGACCGTAAGGGTAGTAGATCCCGTGAGAAAACTACAGTTAAGCGTGCTCGAGCGTGGTAGTTCCAGGATGGGTGACCTCATGGATAGTAGTGTGGTCGCCAAGGAAAAGTCGTGCGCCTGCGGGCAAATCGGACAATATTGTGTTGTGGTAAGGCGGGATGTTACCGTAATGTTAGATGTTGGTGGCGCGACGAGTAGGATGATAGTAGTGGGGTAATTAAGGAAGTCAAATGCTTGTGCTTTATGGTTATAATGTTGGACGCTAGTGTTGTAGGAAGTCACCATGTGTTTAATTTTGTGGTGATATTAATATGGCGTTTTTGTCATAGTGAATCGAAGTAGTGAATGTATACGTTTGAATTTATAAACAGTCAAGATGGTGTTGCTTGCTTATGAAATTCGGACATATAAGTTTTAGCGGACGAAAAATTTGCAGGACCACACGAGAACTTCCAAATAGCTGATCAATGTACTTCCACTAAACGTTTAACTTTATAGTTCTCACGCGTCCAATGACCTTTTTGGCCACAATAAGAGCGTTTGTGATTTGTAACAGGAGTTTACCTTATACACCCAACACGTACCTCTCGTGTCCCCAAAAATCCTCAGGGAATTTTTAGATTCAACTTGTCATTATAAACCTTAAAATATCAAAAAAAAAAAATAGACAATGGAAATAGGAGGTTGCCAGCTAATGCATGTTGACCACAATTATTTTCAAATCGTCACCAACTAATGTGGGATAAGCTAAATGCCCACAAGTCATAACCCCATTGAGACACATCGTCTTCCTTGTAACTTTATAGTTCTCACGGGTCCAATGACCTTTTTGGCCACAATAAGAGCGTTTGTGATTTGTAACATGGGTTTACCTTATACACCCAACACGTACCTCTCATATCCCCAAAAATCCTCAGGGAATTTTTAGATTCAACTTGTCATCATAAACCTTAAAATATCGAAAAATGGACAATGGAAATAAGAGGTTGCCAGCTAATGCATGTTGACCACAATTATTTTCAAATCGTCACCAACTAATGTGGGATAAGCTAAATGCCCACAAGTCATAACCCCATTGAGACACATCGTCTTCCATGAGGTTTTCATTAATATATATCTTCCTGAATGGCACATGAGTCCCTCGATCTCTGTAACAAACCGTCCCACATCGAAAACTGATAACAAATTGGAGCTCTTTATTAGTCTAAAGTTGTGTCTAATAGTTACCTTCCACTATGGTTTTTCGTTGAAAGTTGAAAATATCCGGTTAGTCGCTGCTTTCGACTTTGGGGGCATTACATCTTAAGCATGCACATCAATTAAGAAAACATAATCTATTTGATTCTTTATTTTAGTTAGTTTTCAAAAACACTTGCACTATATCTTACATGTATGTATGTATATAATAATAATAATAATAATAATAATAATAATAATAATAATAATAATAATAATAATAATAATAATAATAATAATAATAATGTTTAGAATATAATAACAATAATAATATTATTATTAATATAAATAAACCAAAATCCTATTGAGCAATCTGGACCTTTCAATGAAAATTTACAAGGTGATCCGACGATTTAGATTTAATTAAATAATTACACTTACCATTTTAAGTATTAAATTTAAATTTAACCCCAAATTAAATATTATTAAATATATTAATTATAACAAAATATTGAAAAATTACACAACTTATATATAGTTATATAAAATGAATTATTGAGTCTTACTCCGTACTTCTTAAACTTTGCAACAATAAAATAGCAATATGCTTTATAAATAGATATATATATATATATATATATATATATATATATATATATATATATATATATATATATATATATATATATATAGATTATAGATATATAGATCTATATCTATACTATATATAATTACTATATATAATATATATGCATTTGATAAAAACTAAAGCACCAAATTTCAAATTTTTTGGTTCCCCGCCAAACGTGGGCTAAAAAATCAAAAAGTTTCACTAGTAAATTGAAGCGGTTTGTTTATGGCGTGGCGGTTGTCTTTGTGATTTGAAGCGGGTATTGTTTTTAACCGCTTCAAATGAACTAAGGTTTTATTGGTGAAAAATCACTTTTTGGTCTACATAGAGACAGAATACACTTTTGATCGCGATTTTCTGCTTCATCGTCTTCGGCTTCGTTCTACTTCTGCCACCACCGTATCCCCAAATATACACCGGTAAATCTAGGTTAAAGTTTGTTATTGTAAACCCATTGCACTTTGGTAATTTTATAACGGTATAATTTTGCCGCAGCTCATATCCAAACGGTTGCATTAATTGCTAGGTTTTCCAATCTTGATCGGCTTTTGAACTGTTGTCATGTAACTCCGATTCATCCATTATTGGTGGTAGTTTGTTAAATATTGTAAATTAATTGTATTTTTCTATGTAAAATTTTTCTTTTAGTGTATGCCGGATTGAAACATATATCGATATATTTGTACATAATTTTTTAGGTAAATATATAATTTATATATAAATTTTTAACCATACAGGCATACACCACTAATGTGCATCAGTCTGTTGTTCTGTACAACAGTTTAATGCATAATTAGTGGTGTATGGCTAAAGGTTGGTGGTGTACAAATCACCACCCATATGTTATTGATTGTTGTGAGTACATACAAAAGGGAATGTTCTTTATGAAACAACGCTTTTTTTGGTCCCCACCCTGAGCTCGTTATATATGCCAAAATTAATAGATATTGAATTCAATACTGATCTTGATGATATTTATGTAAAGATGTGGTCCCGTAGTTGTTGATTCTCCAATCCTGAACCTGTGAGAACACTCTAAGATATGCCAGCAAAGACCCTATTCAATACTTGAGAAAGTGCATCCATCACTGTCTTATGTATTATTTATCCATGTGTTCTCCTGGTCTGTAGCTGGTTCTAATAAAGGGAAATATATATGTATGACAATTCGATCAGTTTCTTATTTGCACGTGTGTAATGTTTGCTATCCGTTTTGCGTAGTGTGTGTTAGAGCATCTCCAATGATAAAGTCATTCCAAAGGCTTTCTACAAAAGTTTTTGCTCCAATGTAAAAAGCTTTCCAATAGCTTTTTTAAACCACAATGAAGGGTTAAATGAGCTAAAAAGCTTTACCTCCAAAGGTTGATAAATCTCAACCTTTTAATCAAAAAAGCTTTTGCTCCAATGATCAAAAGCTTTATCAACCACTTTTTTGCACAAAAAAGCTTTACATAAACCCTTCGAGTTGCTCTTACATATTATCTACCAATAATATAAAGAGAAAGCATAAAATACTGTGGACAACTCAAACATTTACATATCAGCACAAAATAGTCTCAAACTGTTGACCTTTTCCTTCCCCATCTGCAACCAGCATGTTCATGACTTCTTTTTTCCGAAAAGGTCATCCCCATTTGCGTGCCCACCTTTCCATCCTTACTCTCCTCCTTCCTAACTTCTCTATTTTTAGATAAAAAATCAGCTATTAATTTTCCATACATTCATTCTAGAATTTCTCTATTTCTCATTTATGCAAGTTAATTTTAGAATTTCAAGTTCTTTCTCTAAACAGGGACTCAACATTCGTAATGAAGACTGCTGTATACAGGGGCCGACTTCAAATTTGTAAGTTTAAATTCTGCCTCACCTTATCTTAGTTGATTTTCACTTTTGTTGGGTTTCACTTCTCTGACGTTTTTAGAGATTATTCAGTAAAATGTTGTGTGTGGATGTTTATATTGTCTTTGTATCCTTCAGGTTCTTCATGGACACCAATTTCAATTCCTGAATAAATAGCTCTTAGTAGAATATCTACCCAGGAATTATTAGCAGGTATGTTTCCATATAAAATGTTGTTACCTAAGAGCATGTGTTGGGATTCATTGTGAAAGTTTTTGGTTGGTTGAAGCTTTCGTTTATTTGGATTTCATCTTTTCACATCAAGTGTTTGATGTTTTGCCACTCAGAAATTTACTACAAATTAGTGGACTTGTTTTGTCTGACCTGTATAATACTTGTGATTAGTGCACATGAGTAACTGGATCTAATGATGGTGTTTATTAAGCTTCATTTCTTTTTAAAAGCATCAATGTACATGTTGAAAGTTATGTGGAGTTTACCATATGCGGTGAATATTACTTTGATTGAGGCGCGTCTGTTTGTGATGCAGGAAAGTTTTGAATGTGTAGATTATGTGTACGAAGGACTTTGAGTGTTCTGTTAATGCCATGAAAGTTTTGAACCCACTCATGGTAGAATAGCATGAGATTTTTAAGTTTATAAAACATTATCTCAAACCATAAGGTTCGTCGTCTAATTGTATTGTAGGGATAAATTGCTAAAAACACAAGAAAATGGACATCAGCAAAGGTGGGCTGTGCTATGCACAGCCTCAAAGGCTCCCTATACTCTTAATAAATTATAATGTCCGTAGTTAATTGCTCATTTATCATTTTAATTGTAAGCCAGTGTTTAGCGTACGTGTTAATATCATTTATATTGCACATGTTCTTTATAGGACATCAAATATAAATGACATGGCCGAAAAAGGTAGACTAGGGAAGGCAAAGGAAAATGACTACACTCCCGATCCAGACCGTCACATTGAGTTCAACGCCCAAGGAGAACCTACTGGAGACAATAGGAACTCGGAAGGGCGGACACGGGCGGTGTCCAGTGTGGTGGGGATCAAAAAAGGCCCTTGGAACTCGGAAGGGTCAAAAGAGGAAAGCAATTGTTAAGATAGAGACAGACGTCGGTAATCTGGACGATGAACACATACACCTTTCTACAACTCGTGGATCACCATACCGGCCTGATGACGATGATGAGGTAATTGCCTTCTCTTTGCAAATATATAAATTTGTTAACTTAAGATATATATATTTGTTAACTGTGATCATTGTGAATTTGTGATCATTATGATCATTTTAATAGTGAACGCTTAACGTAGCCCATGACTTCCTTGAGATCATGGGTTCGAATCCTGCCATGGGTATTATTTAAAATAAAGGTACCTACCACCAATGAAGCGCATGGCTCACAATGCTAATGCTTAGTCGGTGCGAGTTTCGGCTTGGACGTTGTGGTATATGTGATGGAGGTGTTTTACCTGGGGATGTTGGACCTTGATGGAGGTATTTGTATACGTCTATGCGTAGATCCATTTGGTATTATATTGTACTTTGTAATGTTTTATCAGCATAATTGTTCTATCATTTTGTTAGGTTGGTCCCGTTATGTCACAACACGACTTTGTGTATTATATTCTAATTCTATCCTATAAATTTTTTTGTCTTTATTTAGGTACTTGTATCTTTGCAGACCGAAGCTGCGCTTTCCCTGCAACTGCGCGTTCCTTAATCCTCATCTAATCTAGGAAACAGTTTCCGACTCCGTTGTCATAAAGCACGTCACTGATGTGTTCACTGCTCACAGTGATAAGCATTTTTTCCTTGCTCCCTATTTCACAAGGTATGTATTATATCTATATATATTTGCTACTTACGTTGCCTTAATTATTATTTAAATCTGAAATGTTGAAACTTTTGGGTAGTAAACATTGGGTGCTTATCATTCTCGACAATGTTGAGCATCGCAGATACATATTGGATTCGATGAAGATGACAAAGACTTTGACGTCTTATAAATTCGCGGAGCATGTTCATGGGTAAGTATATATGTTTACTTGAATGACAATGCTAATTAGACAATTGTGTCAAGATCGACCTGGATCTTAACCAAAATTACAACTTAAACACACTAGCTTTGAATGATTAACAAGAAGTGGCGGAAACACACTTGTTAACAAGGAAGATAATTACTTGTAGCCAGTGAACAATAATATGAACAACAAGCTGCTCCCTTTGCACTCCCTCTGCTAACAACCTATTTGACTCTTCCTTAGTCATTCCCTTTGGAGCATGACTACCAGACCTACTAGCTCCAGTGAACATATATTGATCATCCTTCTCTTGATCATCATCACTGTTTGAGCTTGAGCTAGAAGATGAGACAACCCGAGCTCTCCCTGCCTTTACCAATCTTGAGTAAGCTAGGTTCACATGAGTACACCAATTTTCTATGAGAATGAAGGAACCGCTAGGAATGCACCACGTGTCACTACATTCTCTTTCCTCCGCGTTTTTAAAAATTAAATATCTCTCAAACGCTAAGTCCAAAAATCACAAAGGCTTCTTTCAAGTTACTTCCCTTTAAGAAATCAATTATTCCATTAAAATCCTCTGCTCCTTGTGTTTCGAGCAGATAAGCTAACAAATTGTCAGTGGTTTTTGATCGGATTTTAACTTGAAATTGATATCTCCAGCAGTACTTGAAATTGATAGCTCCAGCAGTACTAACACACTTAGAATAATTTTCATTCTCCATCACTGTTCATTCTTACCCAACAAATTGTTTCTTATAACTTGTAGTTAACTTCACACTACTGAATTTTCAGGAGAGAAGGCGAGAATTGGCAATGGAAGATAGTGTTGGTAAGCATATAATTAATATACTGTGAAAAACATGATATATGCAAATTGATCATAAATTATGTGTTAAACTAACTTTGTGCTTCAAATCAGTGTCCTCAACAACGAGACAGTTGGGAATGTGGGTATTACGTAATGATGCATATGCAACAATTCTTTATGAGTATGCAACCATATTTCCCACAAAATGTAAGTCCATAGTACGTAATAATCTCTGTAATGCATTAACCTCTATCTCTTTTTTATGTTTTAATTTGAATCTATTATAGGCTTGGAGCGACTTGTCACCTTATTCACCAAATGATTTGGACAAGTTGGTAATTGAGGGTACAATTGAATTTGCAAAGAGGTATAGTACATTCTTGACGATCAGAACAAATAAACAAACACATTTTAAGCATTATATTTAGGTTATTTTTATAGTTGTACATTATATTTAGGTTATATTTTAGCATGTTTTATATGTTTAGGTTAGATTTTGTTTTAAATTATTTGTCATTTGGTTATTGAATTCTGCTGGTTTTGGCATAAATGTAGTCTACTATTTTGCATAGGAAATCAAGCAATTCAACAACGGAATATATAACCGAATAACCCCCATATCCGCTCCAAATTCTAAGCGAAAGCACCGCTCCAAAAATATTTTTTTTTTAATATTTCAATTAAAAAACCGCCACAAATGTAATGATGAAAACCGCCACAAGAAATTTATTATTGTTATTTTTTTTAAATTACCATTTTTTTTAATATTTCAATTAAAAAACCGCCACGAAAACTAAGTAATGACGACGCTCCAATTACACAATTTTTTATTTCTTTTCACTAGAACCGCTCCATATGTATCTCTATTTACCGCCTCAATAGAAATCACTAAACCGCTTCAAATATCTATTATTCCCGCCAATTTTGTTACTTTTTAACCGCTTCATATGTTCTTTTACCCGCTCCTAGTGGTACAATTTATAGCGGTCGTTTGACCGCTTTAAACAAGTTTCCACTTTTCGTGGCGCCGGCATCAGGGGCGGGCTGTTCACCGCTTCAGATGGCCTTTTTCACCGCCATATATACCCGTTTTTGTACTAGTGATATGATGATTATAGGCATATTATGATGTGTTAAATTGATAAAAAAAACTGAGTTTGTGGAGTTTGAGTTTGTAGAATTTGAAGTTGAGTTCGTGCAGAATAGTTGCAGGTCTGAGACTCTAGTTTAAAACGTGTGAACGCGATCCAGCTCCCTCGCCCGGATCGTGTTCTGTAGTGAAAATTGGTCACAGTACGATTTGTTCTTTGAAACGCGATCCTAAAACCCTTGCTCGGATCGCGTTAGTCTGTGTTATTTTGGGTCAGTTGCATTTTGTTCTTATGAACGCGATCCAGCTCCTATACCCGGATCGCGGTATCATGTGTAATTTCATTTCAGCCGAGTTTTACTCTTTGGAACGCGATCCTAGCTTTTAACCCGGATCGCGTTTGCATGTGTAAAACGGTAACAGAATGATTTTGGTCTGAGCAACGCGATCCCACCCCTTCCAGCCCGGATCGCATTTGCATGTTTTAAATTGACAAATTTGATAACTTGTGACTTGTATACTTGTGATATTTAAATATTATAAAATGTATATTATGTGCACTTATTAGACATATATACTTGAGTAGAATACTACGAATCATATAAAAATGATATTCAAAAAACCACACTAGTTCTGACAAAATTTTCAACAGTTGAACCCTGCATAGAATATGTAGGTGTTACCCTTTGAACCTTTTCTTATGAAATGCACTTAGTCTCCTAGCTCATAGAGACGCGATGTCTTTGAACTGGTCTGCTATTTGTGTTGACGACAATACACTTCACACAGGATTCTCCCTGACATAGTCAAGTCCTCATAGTCGTGTTCATTATGGTCCTGAAACGTTCTGCAAGAGCTATTAGAAATTATGCCCCAATAATTCCCTTCGAAGCGACCCCACTTCTCTCTCACATAAGTGATTCCTTAGATATCTCCAATTGCCTTATGATTATATCTTTGGAAATCATTAAAAAGAATATGCTTAGCTAGCCTCATATCACTGTAAACATTAGTTATTGGAATGGACTAGGAAGTTTACTAACTCCCTCAAATGATTTTAGAAGTTTAACAACTCCCCCACAGTGACCTCGGTTTATATAATTAGGTTGTACTATTGAACCCAGATCTTGGGATCTCCAGTCAACTGGGTTGGGTTTTCCTTCATATAAACTATCTATAAGGGCTTTAGTCTCATTTCCCAACTTGATCTCCTCTCAACCCCATGGTTGTCAGATCTGAAATATTATCAATTAACTTCATAAAGTTAACAAAGATAAGTCTCACGGAGATAAGTTGGTCTCTGAAGTGTAACACTTATGATCACTTCTAATTAGTTCTGAAGCATGATTCTACAATGTCAAGTTTGTGAACATATTCACAAGGTACAGCACGTGATCCATATTGGCTCAAATTAAATAAAATTTAGCACCAACTAAATCTTATTTTTTTTTAGCCTGTCAAATAATGAATCATGCACTTGATATCAAAATGCAAGACACCCCCCACATTTATATGCTATTGTGCGAAAGTTCTCCATTTTTCACACTTAATTTGGGTTATTATTTTTTCTTAACAAAGCTTCCCCCACATGTCTTGCAACTTGATAAAAGTTCCATTCATAATCGTATATATCTAATATGATTTTTAATCAATTTGGGATGTGGTCAAATGCCCCCACATAAGATTTTACATCTTTCGTGTTCCAGATTTTAGTACAATTTGAGCAATTCTTAGTCATAATCTAGGTTTGACCTAGAGACGTTGAATTTAGATAAGCTTAACAAAGTTACCGCACTCAAATTATAACTCAAAATCCGAATTCTAATTAGGCAATTCAAGATAATATAACAAAAAATAAACATCTTTATGTTTAAAATTATCATCAATTTCAAATTTCTAATTGAATTCCATAATGGAAACAATCCCACATCATTTCGATTTTTTGTTTAAAATTATCCATAATGTATGTTTCCACTATTATGGTTGGACCGAAAGAATAACAAATGGATTTGACTACTTTGATAGCACCAAATTCCTTGATCGTCATATAATTGCCGATCAATTGAATATTTTCTACCTAGTAAGTTTTTTTGAAAATTGTCATATCATGTGTACATGTAATTGTATGCATTGGTTTTGTACAATAGTTAGATGGTATGATGGTCAATATGAAACACTTATTATTACTGAAGATGACGATGACGATGACTTGCAAACTTTATAGTTTCTATATTTTGGTTGTTCGAACGTTGCACATTAAGTTGATCATGTTAAACATTTATCTTTATGTTTTGCCTCTTTGGTGTTTGGTTTTTTAATTATTATTTTCAATGTTACAAATCATTTTTAATAATGTATCTCCAAAGCTACTATCAATAGATAAACATATCTATTTCAATTCAAAATATTTTTGTAGTGTCATCAGCAAAAATATGTCGACTTAAAACGTTATTCACTAAAATAAATTATAATATAAACATTCCTATCAAAATCATGAACTAGCCTGCAAAATTTGCGGGTTAATTTCTAGTAATTAGTAATAATAATAATAATGATAATAATAATAATAATAATAATAATAATAATAATAATAATAATAATAATAATAATAATAATAATAATAATAATAATAATAATAATAATAATAATAATAAGCATTCAGGCTCAGGCTCAGGAGTTACAACACATTTTGCATAAACAACTTTGGACTCTTCAATATTTTTCTACACGAAATGAGATACCTACACAACTTTGGACTCTTCAATATTTTTCTTAAATTGTTGCTCATGTCGTCATCATGTATGTCTTTTGCATATAGAATTGTTAGAACCTCACTTCTTACATGTTTCCTAAAAGTAAAACCTTCTGGCAACGTTGTAAACTTAACAGCTTCATTGGATAGCCTATCCCACATGTTTACCATAAGTTGCACTCATCTCTCTGGTGTAATGCAAACTTGGTTTCTAAGGCTGCTTAAGTAAAGCGAGTATGCTATAACCCGGTTTCTAGTTGCTACCATGTGATTGCATTTTCATTTTCACTTTGATGGTTGGAAGACCACTTAAACATGCTTCAATCAGTAAATCCACATCATTTTGAAACTCTGAGTAGCTCAATCTAAAGATTGAATCTCCACCCAGATATGATCCATCATACCCTAATTCTTTTACATCTCCATCAAATGTACCAAAGTGATCATAATCTTTCCCGTCAAATCTAAATAGTAATCAGGAGTTGAGCAATGTAAATGCAGTAATATATAAATCATTTCTCTTCATATACCATCTAAGTTGATGCCTAAGATTGGTGGTACCTATGATAGAAATATTACCTCTGATTATAAGTGTTATGTATTTATTACCATAAAATAAGGTTGCAGGTTGGTTAGGGTTGAGATTATCTGCCTAATGAATGAATGGTAATTATCCTGCCAGATGTCAAAATTAACGTTTGCCATTTCTATTTAAAAAGAAAGAAAAAGATCGAATAATTAGCTAGACATTCAATTCTTACTTCAAATTATCTATTAAACAATGCTAATAACAACTAATCAAAGTAATAACACTAACAAAATAATAACAAAGTCTACATTTACCATTTCTGTTTAAAATAAGGAAACATAATTAATCAAATAAAACAATAATCAGCTAGACATGTTTTACGACACAATTTGTCTCACATATGCAATGTAAAATGTCATGTTATACGGAGTACTTGTATTTTGTTTATGATCTACTAGTCTTATTGTTAACTTATTATATTATAAATAGCATATCTGTCATTCAATTATTTTTCACTAAATTGGGGGTTTAGGGTTTTGAAGCAAGGTTTTGAAAATCGGATCGAACCAGCCGAAATTTGGTTGTTTTTTTCCTCTTTCAAAACCTGGTTGTTATTTTCCTCTAGTGTTCGTTAAAGATAAATAATACGATACTTTTTCTTCAATTATTTAGCCATTCTTTGAAAAATTGAAAACAAATTCAAATTGAAAACAAATTGATTAATTGTTATTGGCACTGTTTAGTAGAAAACTTGAAGTATGAAATGAGTGTCGCCTAAATCGAGATCTAGATGATTATTCTTTTTCCATTGTTATTAGAAACATAATCTCAACCATAACTAACCCATTGACATCCCGGGTGATTACCAAGAATTTATTAGGAACATAATCTCAACAATAACTAACCCATCAACCCCATTTCAAAGTTGGAATGGTAAGAGTACATAACGGTTACAATCAAAGGTAGCATTGCAATCATAGGTACCAATCGTAGGCATCAAATCAGATTGTACATGAAGAGATATGATTTGTATATTACTGCGTTCACATTTGCCAGCTCCGAAATACTACTTAGATTTTCGGGGAAGGATTACAATGACTTTGGCAAATTTGATGGAAATGTAGAGGAATTAGGGTATAATGGATCATATCCCGGTAAAAGTAATTCAATCTTCAAATTGAGCTACCCACAATTTCGAGATGATGTCAATTTATTGATTAAAACATGTTCAGGTGGACATCCAACCCGAGAGAAATGAAAAAAGTCAACACCGCTTTTCCGTATCATAGTTGCCACAGCTGAAGCAAACTAGAAGCTGGATAATAGCGGCCTCGCTCGATTTAAGTCGCCGCACAAACCTAGTTAGTGATACACCAGTTAGATGGGTGGACATGATTGTACATAGGTGGGATAGGTTATCTGATGTAGCTGTTAGATATACATCATTGCCAAGAGATTCTACAATGAGGAGACAAGCAAGTAGTGAGGAAATCGCCATCCTATATGCAAGAGGTATAAATTCCGATGACATGCCCGACCATTTAAAAAGAATAATTGAGAGTCCAAGGTTGTGCAGATATCTATTTTTAGTACACAGCAGACATACGATTAGGGGTTAGTTAAATGATTGCAGATTTATTGTTAATTTTATTCTTTTCCTTTGAAGTAGCAAACGACCTAGTATTATTGTTAATTTAACTGTTTTTGTATTTGATCCGTTTATCATTTTTGTATTCACAATATGAACACCAGCATTATTAAAATATAACCTTAGATTTTTAGTGTTTAAGTTAACTTTCGTTGTCTGGTTAAAAGTGAACTTACAAACAAAACCTTTTACCTATACAAACGAAGATAAGCAAACATATAATCAAACAGTTTGCATGTTTTCACCGATTCAATTCAAGTCCCTTCATCAAATAATTTGTGTGTCTTCACCGATTCAATTATCGTCCTTACAATTCAAGTCCTTACTGATATCGAATAAAAATAAGGATAAAGTCATTACCTTTTTCGAATGCAACTCTTCTATCCATCAAAAAAATCATTCCTTATCTCTGTGTTGGATACTTGTTCATTGACCAACTACCGCCGTCGTCTGAATCACCGCCGTAATCGTTTCCGGAGATCCGAAATTTTGAAACAGTGAATTACAAAACTTTGGGTTTGATTCAATGTTAACGATCCCGTAAACCCATGAAACAAATTATGAATCGAATTATCACCAATCTACTCTATTTCATTGTATCTATAATGAAGAATTATAAGTTAATGGTGACTTGAAAGAAGAATCATCAATGTTGTTATCATTTTGAAAGAGAGCGGAATTAGTGGCGGCAGTTAAGCCATGTGGCTGTTGTAACGGTTTGACCGGACTACTACGACCGCCGTATTGACAGAATTTGGATGAAAGAAAGGCAAAGTGATCGTCAAAATGCTCAACATTGTACCAAGGAAGGAGTGATGATTTTTGTTGACCAGCGGAAATGTCCGACCAGGTGACAGTGTTTTGGTGACTTGATTTCATTTGCTGAATAACCAATTTTGTTTGTCGATTAGGAGTGAATTTGAAAATCCATGTTATGTTGATTTTGACGGGATATAACATCCCTAATTGAAATCAAGTTGAATTTTAGCGCCCAGAATTGTAGTTGTAAAAGGCTCATGGAAAAAAAACCCGCCAGTAACCGAAACTCTAATCAAGGACGATCCAGATCTAAAATCAACAAAATCTAACTGTTGAAATTCAAAGTCAACGGAGACGGTTACAATACCTGGCAGCAATATATATGTTGTTTGTGTGATCCGAATTTGTTGCCATTAGCAACAAGCAAGCAACATGCATGAGCATGCACACACAAAAAAAGGACAAGTAGTAACATCTAATTTCTCATGCTTTTAAGACATGCAATTTGCATTTCATCCATGCAATCTCATGCAAGGCAATTTCTCATGCAATTTCATGTATATATATATATATATATATATCGGTGGTGTAGCCACCTTTGAAAAAAAAGTAGCAAACAACATTTCAAGACAACACATACATTTTTTCACTCTTTTGTTTTTCCATTCTCTGTATAAACCGTTCTATATGGCTTGGTGGTTTGAGAGAATTCACAGAGAAACAAGTGATATAGAAAGTGTTGTATCAAACTCTGGTAACCTCCTCATATTTTCTCATATAGTGATTATCATCGGTTGTGCCCATGGTTTTTTCCCGTAAGGTTTTTCCACGTTAAATCCTCGTGTTCTCGTTTTATTTATTTCCTTATCGTATTTCGTTCTATATATATTGTCGATCATTTCACAACAAAAGGTATCAGAGCCACGTTGTTATTCTTATCAGATAAATTAATCAGTATCTATATCGACATAACTACTTTGAAATACGATCTTCCGTTGCTGGATTGAGACACAAGATTTTCGTTATGGCAAGTCAAGATGCGGGCGGTATTGGCTCAGTTGGATCTTGATGATGCGTTGTCAGGCCGAGATAAAATGCCAGCTTCTTGGTCTGATGAGGAGAAGGATCGAAAAGATCGTAAGACTCTCTCTCATATTCATCTTCATTTATCTAATAATATTTTGTAAGAAGTTTTGAAAGAAACTACTGCTGCCTCCTTGTGGTTAAAATTAGAACAAATTTGTATGACCAAAGATTTAACGAGTAAGATGCACCTTAAACAAAAATTATTTTCGCACAAATGCAAGAGTGTGGATCTATGCTCAATCATCTTTTGGTTTTTAAAGAGATCTTCGCTGATCTTGAAGCTATGGAGGTAAAATATGATGATGAAGATTTGGGTTTGATTCTTTTATGTTCTTTGCCTAGTACTTATTCAAACTTTAGAGATACCATATTATATAGTCGTGATACTTTAACACTTCAAGAAGTTTATGAAGCTTTGCATGCAAAAGAAAAGATGAAAGAAATGGTATTTACTGAAGGTTCAAATTCTCAAGGAGAAGGTCTGACAGTTCGTGGCAGAACAACAAATAAAAAATTAAATAATAAGTCAAAAGGCAAGAACTCAAATTATAGAGGCAGATCAAAGTCCAGAGGATCCAAGTCATGCAAATATTGCAAATGGGATGGTCATGATATTTCTGAATGTTACAGATTGAAGAACAATGAGAAAAGAGCTGCTAATCAAAAGCCTAAACTAAATCAAGAAGATGAAGGCAAAGCTACTTATGCTGCTGAAAATAATACTAATGGAGATGTTCTTGTAGCTTTTGCAGGATGCCTAAAAACCAATGATGAATGATTCTTGACTCCGCCTGTACCTTCCACATGACTCCAAACAAAGATTGGTTTATCAATTATGAACCCATGGAAGGAGGCTCCGTCTTGATGGGTGATAA
Organism: Helichrysum umbraculigerum; assembly: GCA_949592205.1. NCBI lineage: Eukaryota > Viridiplantae > Streptophyta > Magnoliopsida > Asterales > Asteraceae > Helichrysum > Helichrysum umbraculigerum. The sequence goes on from CATIUR010000001.1 coordinate 173,417,974, forward strand.
TTCACCATATAAAATTGCCGGAATTGGCTCAATTCAAATTAAGATGTTTGATGGTGTTGTCAGAACATTGGCTGATGTTCGACACGTTCCGGGTTTAAGAAGAAATCTCATCTCCTTAAGTACTCTTGCTCTCAAAGGATACAAGTACTCCGGTGAAGGTGGAGCTCTAAAGGTTTCTAAATGTGCCTTGGTTGTGATGAAAGCAGATATTAAATCTGCAAATTTGTATCATCTCCAAGGTAGTACAGTAACAGGTAATTCGAATGTTACTTCAAATTCATCTACTGATACTAGTAACCTTTGGCATATGCGTCTTGGGCATATGAGTGAAATTGGCTTGGCAGTCTTGAGCAAGAAAGGACTACTTGATAGTCAATGCGTTGGCAAATTAGAATTCTGTGAACACTGCATATTTGGCAAACACAAGAGGGCCAAATTTGGCACGTCAGTACATACTACAGAAGGCATTTTGGATTATGTACACTCTGATTTATGGGGACCATCACAAGAGGCATCACTTGGAGGTGCTCGTTACATGTTGACAATTATTGATGATTACTCAAGAAGAGTTTGGTCATATTTTTTGAAGCAAAAATCAGAAGCATTCTCTGCATTCAAAGAGTGGAAAGTCATGGTAGAAACGCAGACCGGTAAGAAGGTTAAAAAGCTTCACACTGATAATGGTATGGAATTATGTTCAAATGAATTAATTCATTTTGTAAATCAGAAGGTATCGTTAGACACTACACTGTTACCCACACACCTCAACAAAATGGTGTGGCTGAACGTATGAATAGAACCATTATTTTAAAAGCCCGTTGTATGTTATCTAAATTTTTCTTAAACATCTAATGTGTATATACAGGTTTAAAAGTAAATAATTTACAATCCAACAATTTAATCATTGATTCTTATTTAATTAACGATTACATTTTAACAAAGATGAATATTAATTTTTCTTCTACATCCCGTGTGTATACACGGGCCTATAATCTAGTTATATAATATAGGAAGCAAAATATCTCCTAAAGCGCCTGTTTAGCCCAACCCCTTTTGAGATGAACATGTCATGACAGACTTTGGTGGTGCAGCAAATAAAATACACGAGCCACTTTGTAAATGTCGTGTAATACTCAAGATTACACATTACGTGAACCCAGTGGCCCTGACTACATGTTTACCGCCAAGGTCGCACCATCTTTACCAGCTGGGTGTCCCGTGGTGATCCAGCCCGCTGAGCAAAAACCTCTTATGGTTCTCTTTTTCGATCACTTTTCGAAATTGGTATTTCCAGATTTCATTGGAACTTACTATAACTATATTTTTACAAATTAGGGACGAGTCAATGTTTGTCCAGTGGAATCATTTGAACTCAATCAACCAATTCTTACGTTATTCTAGTTAATATTAGTGAAAACTGAATATAACTTAAGCTACGAACCTTCTGAGTTTATATACTTTACTACTCGTGAATGTGATCCTCCTTGAGAATTTTCTTGCAGGATGCACAGAAGTTGGCCGTACAGTAAGGCAAGCTGTTGCTGAAAGATTATGTGCTTAATATTAACATAAATAAATGTCAAATCCAGCTTCACATGAATACCGCAGGGTCACACCAATGAGCACAACCGAACAAGTAGTGTGATACTATAATTAGATATTTGATATCGTTTCATTTATGTGAAATGAATTAATTGGTCGAGAACGATTGAAACATTTATTATTATAAATAATTAATGTAATTATTTATTTAATAAAAGGATTTATTTATAATTAGTTTTGTGAATAAATTAACTAGTTTAATTAACATTAAACTACAAGGTTTTATTCGTAAATTAAAAGGTTTGAGCTAAGTTTAATTAGTTGTTAAACTAAAGGGATTGAAGGAGTAAAATGACCAACTTGTTGGATAAGTTGAATCACAATTATAAATAGAGGCCTTAGGCTTCATTTGTTAGTTGTTCAATTCTCTAGCGAAATCCCTCTCCTCTCCCTTCTCTCTTGCGTCGACCGGCCAACCCCAAGCCGAGGCCGAAAGTCGACCGAACCCTTCCAAGGGTTTTTAGTCCGTGATTCGATCGCGTACTCGTGCTAGGGTTTTAGTATACACTTAGGATACTACATTCCGTTCAACCGTGGATCAAAGGTGGATACCTAACGTATCTGCGTAGTAGCCGAATTCAAGAGAAGATCAAGATAAGTTCACTCGTACTTTGGCAACGAGTTGAAGATTAGAGATCTTGTCGAGCACCCGATGTAAGTTAACAATTAATTATGTGTAATTAATTTTTGTACATGTTTTATTAAGAAAAATATAGATCTTGGCTAAAGGGTTTAATTTAAGTTTCCGGATCAGAGGAGAATGGGCTTTTATGAGGGAACGGAGGGCAAGCCCATATTGATCGTACGATATAGTTATCTACGGCCGTTATTTTTTTAGGGGTAATAATAATAAAAATATTATTTATTTTTATGTGTGTAAGCGCTTTTAAATGGATGGGGGTACTTTCGTCATTTTGCGTGTGACGCCATCAGTCATATCGGGCAGCTTTTTTCATAATAGATGACCGTGTTTTTGTAAACCGCCATATTACACACATTACACACACTTTTTCACACACTTTCTCTCTCACTATTTCACTGTTTTCCCCATTTTTAAAACCCTAATTTTGTTTTTGAGTAAAATGGACGACGGAGGTAAAGCTCCTAAAGGAGCCTGCAAAGCGACTCCGGCTAAGAAGCGTAAAAAGACGGTCGTATCTCGTAAGTTACTAAATACGTTTTCATTGTTTTTAAGTTTTTTTTTTTTTTTTTTTTTTAAATTTTGTAGATCAACCGGATAATCGTCTTCGTTTGTGTATTATAGTGTCGATGTTATTATTTTATTTTTTTTCATAGTTTTTTTTACTGATTTTTGTTGTTGTTGTTGTTATAGCCACTAGAAGAAGTTCTCGAAAAACTCGGTACAGATCTGTTGTTCGTGATGAAGATAATGAGAATCCTATCAATGTTAGCGATTATGAAGGCGATGAGGGCGAAGTCAGTAGTTTGATGAAAGGTATTTTTTAATTTTTTTCCTTGCATGTTCATTTTTGTGTGGTTTGTTTGATGTAACTTAGTAGTTATATGAGTTTTTTCCCTTAAAAAAATGTTTGTATGTATATGTTGATGATTTTTTTTTTTGGCAATTTAATTTTTACTGCATCTTATTTTATTATTATTTTTTTTTAATGTGTTTTTTTATGGATGTGTGAAATGAACTATTTGTTTTTAGGTGTGATACATGTCAGTGTTATATGTTTTTTTTATATAATAAGTGTTGTATGTATATGTTGCTGCATCATTTTTTGTTAGTGTTGTATGTATATGTTGTTGCGTCTTTTTTTTTTTTGTGTTGTATGTAAAAATTTTTTATATAACTGCATCTTGAATTTTTTTTTTTTTAAAAAAATATGATGCAGTTGTTTTTATACATACGTTTTTTGGTTTTTATTGTATAAACTAAATTTTGTGTGTTATTGGTTTTACTGCATCTTTGATTTTTTTACAAAAAAATGTTTCCCCTTGTTTTTTTTTTTTTTTTTTGGTATGTTGCATATTTTTATGTTGCAATTTTATACATGTGTTTTTTTCCCATCTTATGTATCTTATTTATGTATATAGTACATTTTGTAGATTCATCTATGGTAGAATATGATGATAAGAAGTCCACTAAGTTGACGTCTGTGAAGATGGAGCTTCCAGGTATGAAAGCTGGTAAGAAAACGACGAAGGGAGTGTCTGTGCGTAAACAATTGCCATCCATTGAGGCTCGATGCTCTCCGCAGTGGGTGATGAACACTGTAGTTGCGTTGCATTCTGTACAACGGGAGGCTGTTAGAGAAATGGGTTTTGGTAGTTTGCTTGATGGGTCTTTTGATTATGAAAGCATGCCGGTTAAGCTAGGGTTGTTTGTTGTTAAGATGTTTGATCCTAAGACAAGTAAGTTTAGGTTTCCTAATGGGCATACTATTAAGATTACAAAGGAATTGATACATGATATCACTGGATTTCCTGTTGGTGGTAAACTTATTAGGCCAAAGGCGAAGTCATCTGTTAAAGATCCGGTTGTGATAGAGTTTAGAAATCAGTTTCCTAATCCAAATGCTGAGAGGTTTTATTGTAATATCGTTATGGATAAAATAGTGGGCACGTTTCGTGCTGATAGACTGTTTTGCTTGAATTTTTTGGTTCTTGTTACATCTGGGTTAATAGAGTGCACAAAGATGGGTACTGTTCTTCAAACAATTCTAGATTGTATACCCGAGAGTAATGAAGAAATCAAAGGTCTGGATTGGTGTGAGTATATATTAGATTCTATGATTAGGAATACTTTGAGTTTCAAGAACAGCTTCAATGGACCTTTGCTTATAATGATGGTTAGTATTTTTTTTTTGTTATAACATGTTTACCTTTTTTATTTTCATTTTTTTTTGTGTGTTTTTGCGGTACTAATTTCTTATATATATATTTATATATTTTAATATATAATGTAATATGTACATTTTTTGGCAGCTTATCTATGTGAACTCTACAAAGTTTGTTGATGAAGTTGCTTTGAGAGTGTATCCTGCGTTTAGTTCTTGGAATTCATCTAAGCTTAAGGATCGACAGATTTATGAGATTAGTTTTGGGGGTTTTGGTCTGGAGAATATTATGATTGTAAATGGTTTGGAAGAGGTTGTTGAACAAAAGTTGCCTAGTACCCAGAAAAAGAGAAAAGTATCGTCTGATAAAGTAAATGCAAGGTTGATTGAAGATGACGACGATCCAAATGATGTTTTCATTGTTGGTGATGAAGCTCTTAGGGTATGTTTTTTTCTTTTTTTGTTACAACTGTATCTTTTTTTTTTTTTTTTGTCTTACAACTGCATCTTTATAAAAATGATACTAATACTTATTTTTATCTACCAGATTGAGAAGAAGAGGATAAAGAAAAACCTTAGGCATGTCGATAAGCTGAAGGTTGATATTGATAGTAGTTTGTCCAATGTTCTTTCATTCAGTCCTGCTGATTTTGAGCTATTTATGCTTAAGGAACACAGGAACAAGTTGTTTGGACTTGGTAGTAGTTCTGCTAGGGTGTCTGATGATCATTCTAATTTTGGTGTTAACGCGAGTGATATGGTGAATGTTTATGAAATTAATGCGCTCCCGTTGGTTCAGTATTCTGGTTCATCTGAGCATACAATGTCAGAGTTGCATAACAAAGTTGTTGAGTACTGTGATAAAAAGGGTGGCGAAGATGTAGGCAAGAAACCTGTTGATGCTGTAGGTGGTAAGAAAACAGTTGATTTCTTACTTGGTAAGAAGTCGTTTGATGATATGATTGGTAAGAAACCTGTCGATGCTGTAGGTGGCAAGAAAGCAGTTGATGATTTAGTTGGTAAGAAGCCGTTTGAGGTTCTGGTTGGTAAGAAACATGTCGATGCTGTAGTTGGCAAGAAAGCATTTGATGATGTAGTTGGTAAGAAGCCGTTTGATGATGTGGTTGGTAAGAAGCCGTTTGATGATGTGGTTGGTAAGAAACCTGTGGGTGCTGTGGTTGGTAAGAAACCTGTCGATGATGTTGTTGGAAAGAAACCACTTGATGCTGTCGGTGTGAAGAAACCTGTTGTTAAGTTACTTAAGAAAGCCAAAGGTACCGATGATGTGTTTAAAGGTGTAGGTGAGAATGTAATAAAAGATGTGCCTGATAAGGTTGTCAAAGATGGGCCCAATGAGCTTGTCAAAGATGTTGATGGTGGTATTGGGAGTGGGGATATGAAGGTTGATACTGATAATGTTGAAGATGAATCAATTGAAATGTTTGTTTCTCTTAAAAATTTGGATGTCAGCGTTCCAAATGCTGAGGGTAAAGAAAATATTGTCCGTGTGCTGAAACAACGGAAGCTGGATGATTATCCTTCTTTTGACTTGGGAATTTCTCCAGATACAGTTGATGGTAATCAAGTTGGTGTTAATATGACAAATGAGGGTCGTGTATCTGTTGCTGATCAAGAGGGTAGAGGCGATGATGAAGAAGCAATAGACAAACTTAAGTTCGTTGACAGTTTGTTGATTGACAACCCATTTTTAAATCCTAGTGAAGGTAATAGTGAAGGTGAAAAACAGTCTGAATCGGCTATTTCTGATGTATCTACCAGAGTTCCAAATGTGTTGTTTTCAGATGAGATTCACACAACTCTAACAGAAGATGATATAGCTTTATGTGATCTTGCAGTTGCTAATGCTAAAAAACAAGCTGAGGAGAGGAGCAGGTTGGAAGATGATATTGGGGATAAAGAACGTGAGGCTGCATCTACTTTGTCCAATGTGCAACAAAATATAATTTCTACAGAAGTTGAAAAGTCTGAGTTTAAGGGTGCAGTCGTGAGGCAGAGTGGTATTGAGAGGAATCAAGAAGATTTTGCGGTTGAAGCATTGGCAGGTGCTGCAATAGCTTCAAAATAGATGAATCTTAAGGTGACGGTTTCGAAAAAACCTCTTGATTATGGGACGTTGGCTACACCGAAGCAACTAACGAAGAAACCTGTTTTAAAAAGACTAACTCAACAAATTGCATCAACTAATGATGTTTTGAAACATGTTTCATTTGTTTTACCTGTGCAGCAAGAATTGCCTCATATAGCACAAAGAGTTAAAGATTCGTTTGATGATGTTAAAGCCGAGTATAATGTTGAGAGTGTTGATGGTTCTGTTCTTGATTATGAAACAACAGTTGTTGAGTATGAAGATTATAAGGTGTCTGTTAATGTTTCTGATCATCTTTCTTCACCACATGGTGCCAAACCTGTAAATCTTCAGGCTAGAAGAACTGTCGAGGAGGAAAGGGTTTCTAGATTTGTTTTTAGTGCATCAAAACCTGTTGAGTAAGTGTTTCATCTGTTACTTTATTTATGTTCATTCAAAAAATGTTTTTAATTTTTAATTGCATCTTCTTATATATTTACTGCATCATTACTGTTTTACAGATCAGTCTACTTCAAGGTAAATGATTTCAATGTTCAGCTTTGTCTTTTGGAAAGTTTGTTTCCTGGTATGCCAATAGCATCTGGGATCCTAGATATTTGGGCTCAGATTCTAAATTTTGAGGAAACGAAACGGGATGTGGCGAAGGGTTTTTCGACGTGTTTGTTGTAACACTGAAACTCTGGTTAGTTTTTTATCCTACATTTGAAATAATTAAACATTTTTAATTTTTTTAAATTTTTTTTTTCATTTTTTATGGTTTTTTCGCAGGCTTACTATGCTATTGATCCAAGCAGAGATCAATCCAACATATACTCTAATTTTGAACACGGTGTTAACATAAGTCTCATGCAAACTCCTTATGCGAATTTCAATGATGTGAAGTTGGTATGTTTTATATCTACTTCAATGGTTTATATGATTTGTTTCATGTAGGTTTAATGGTTTTTGAATTCAATGAAGTGAAGTTTTCTGATATTTAGCAAATTTTGTTTTCTTATGTGTATAGGTTTTTTTCCCAATTCTTAAGCCTTCTATCAACAACAAAGCATCATCAAATCATTACTATTTGATTTGTTTCAACCTTAAAGAGTCAAAGATCGACATCATTGACAACGTGAAGTATGATGATAAAGATATTCATAACAGAGTTTTTGCGAGATATGGGAATCTGCCTAATGCATTGGTAAGAAAATAAACCAACAGATTTTTTTAACTGCATCTTTTATGTTTTTTTAACCGCATCATGTATTTTTGGTTACTGCATAATTAATATTTTTTTATCCCTTTATTTAGGATGTAATTAAAATGTGTTTGTATATAATCTAGTGGGGTTGTATCACATGTGATTTTGTTTTATTTTTGTATAATAACTTGTATGTTTTTCATTTTTTCGTTTTGCAGAAACAGAATTTTGTCCAGTATCTTGTGAAGGTTGATAAACACCCGAATGTTGTAAACTTATTTTCTGCAGGTATCGACATAGTTGATATTAGTTGGGAGACCTCAGAAAACACAGTTGATTGTGGTGTTTTTGTAATGCGCCATATGGAATGTTTCTATGGTAATGGTTTAAATGATTTCAATTCGGGATTTGATGTCGAGGGTACACATCAGAAAAGGCAGCTTGATGATCTGAGGAAGAAATATGTTGCAAAAATTGTGCTGTCTGAGTTGAATGATGTTGCTGAATTCGTGCGTGGTGAAGTGAAGGCGTATGATCGACTGACTGAGAAAGCTAGGACAAAGTATAAGAGGGGAGCGAAGGCGGCAATCATGAATCGTCTTGAACAGACACTTGGTGGTTGATCTTTTTTTTTAAGTATGGGTTTGAATTTGTTTCTTTTTGGTATTATGATATCTTTTGTGATCTAGAACAATTGATGGTTTTAAACAATGTTTAAGCATACACTTAAGTATGGGTTTGACTTTTGTTTTTCTTTTATGGTAATATGTGTATGGTGTAGGATTTATGAACTTTTTAAAGTTAACTTTTTTATAATTGTTTTTTGGTGGTAGTCTTCTTATGTTTCAGCAATTATCAAAAACAGAGTATTGGATGTCTTTTTTAAAATTTTGATATGGATGATCATGTTAAATTTGATATGCATTATAAGGTTTCATATACACATATTTTTGTTGAATCATGGAAAGTATACACTTGAGTATACACATATTACAGGTGAAACATATATTCTTTCACAAAATGCAAACACACATTTTAACTGCATCATTGTACACATATTGCTGCATCATGCGAAAAGTTAATGCTGTATCATGCTAATTTTTGTATATTATAAAAATCAACAAACACCATGTCTTTTTATGTATCGTATGAAAATCAACAAACACCATGTCTAATGTATCTTATAAAAAAGTAACAAAGTACGTAAATATGTAAAAAATAAGTAATTTTATAAACTCTACGATGCAGCTGGTGTATTATCAAGTGGTGTTCCTGCAATTGGTGTATCAGCTGCTGCAGATCCTGCTGGTGGATTGTTGCAAGTCCTGCTGTTATGACCATATTCTTTACATTTTTGGCACTGTTTTCCTTTTTTCTTGGCTTTGTCATAAGTTTCATCACCCTTTGATTGTTTTCTCTTACGACCTTTTGTTCTAACGTCTTTTGGATTCTTGATGTAGAGCTCAGCTGGTTTTTTTACTCCATAAAATGAACATATTGCTTCTTCTTTATTCATTGGTGTTGCAATTGGGAACTCAGGAATTGTTTCTTGAAGTATCTGATTCAGTTTTTCCCTATATTGAGCAAATTTTTCAGTGTTGTGCACCAATCTATTTGCTGTTTCCTCTACGATGCGCATCATTTCTCTTACACCATCAACTGGATTCTTTGCCTCATCAGTTTCTTTTAGCACTTGATCTTCTTTTGCTGGCATTGCTTCTATTGACCATCGTTTTAGCACATACTTCTTTGGGAAATCTTCCACATTATGCATACGAAACACATAAAATATATGGCGACACAATAAGCCATACAAATCAAATTTTTTGCATGAACAAGCTGCTGTTGTCTCTGATGAAATATAATCAACCTGTTTTTAAAAGCAACATAAGATATTTGTAGTTTATAAGATGCAGCGGTTTTAAGATGAGTAGTGAAAATGAAGATGTAGTTAAACACAAGATGCAGTGATATATATTTTATGTATCCAGTAAGATGCAGTAAAAATAAGATGTTGTTTACATACCTGATAAACTCTGCCGTTACATTCTCTATCTCTTATCATATACGTATGGTTATTTTCATTTGTTGTATGTGTTATTGATCCACACTCCGTGTAGCTTGCAACCAACTCGTCTTGTACATCAAAAAATATTGAGCGAGTGTATAGCATAGATGCAGTCTGTTCTAGTTTCAAATCTGTTTTAAAGTCAGGAGTTGTGTTCCTTGTGAAATGATCATTTTGCTATTGAACGTACCTTTGATACTCCATGGCAGTGTCATGATGTTGCATAAACTCTACCAAAGTTAAATACTGATGAGTGAATTTTGAGAAAAAATGGTTCTCACTTTCTGATCTTGACGACGTACGCATTAAACCAGCCAATGGTTCATCTAACAGGTACGCTGGTATCCATCTTTTTCTGATAGCATAGATTTCATTTAGCCACTCATGATTTAACAGCCCGTATTCATCTAGTATTCTTTTCCACCGTCTCTCAAATGTCTCAGGGGAGATTTTATCAGTCCACACAATGCCACATATTTTCTTTTTAAAGTCAGTGTTATTACACAATGCGGCACCAACCTACATTTTTTTTACAAAAAATCATGATGCAGTAAAAAAACAAAAGATGCAGTAGTTAATAATTATAGATGCAATTTTAAAAACATATATATTAAAACATACTTATACAAACAAAAAGTAATATCATAATGCAATAATCAGTGAGTATGCAGAAACAGTTTGTTGGGGGTGTTATACCTTTGTTGTTATTTTACGCATGATGTGCCACATACACAAACGATGACGTGTGTTTTTAAAAGTTCTCTTTATAGCCGCAAACATTGATGAATCCTGATCGGTGACAACAACAAGTGGATCCTTCTTAAAAGTGTTTTGGAAAGTTTCTAGAAGCCAAACATAATAGTCTTCCGTTTCTCGGGTAAGTAGAGCGGATGCAAATGTTACACATCTGTTGTGATTGTCAATACCAGTGAATGGTACGAAGACCATGCCATATCTGTTTATTTTAGTATGAAAATTAGTATTACCATATATTTTGATATACCAGCTAAGCATACTAAAAATTTTACTGCATGTTAATAAATAGTTGTTGCATCATAGATGTTTTTTTTTTCCATACCTGTTTGATTTGAATGTAGAATCAAACGAGACAACATCTCCGTAATAGGAGTAATTCCTGTTTGCATCAGGATCAGCCCAAAATACTCCACCCAATGTGCCATCAGGTGCACAAAAGTAGTTGACATAGAAATCCTTGATGAACTGCATCCTGCCTAAAAGTTTTTCAACGGCCATTTGTGCATCCGAAGCTCCTACAAAAACATTAACATCTCTTCGAAAGTTCTTGCAATCTACTTCTGTAACACCCGTTTCATCAAAACCCCCCATAAAGTTCTTTGAGCAATTTAAAACCCCTTACCGGACCGATGTTTACACTTGATACTTGAAATAAAAATTGTTCTTTCATGAATCCCAAATTTGAAGTTGATCTAACAAATTTCATGTCTGTTTGATCCACTAGATAATGATTATGACCTTCTTCAAATGTAATAACTTTGTATGTACCATCATCAAGCCTTCTAAGTCCTACTTTTGCATTACAACCTGTTCTAAAACTACAAGTTCTTCTTTGTTTTGTTTTTTTCTTAATTTTTCTTGTAATTCCAGTTGCATCTTTACCTCCATTAGCAAGTGCATTTTTTTTGCAATTGCATTTGCTACTGCAACTGCATTTGCTTTAGCAACTTCAATTATCTGTGAAGATGGCTTCACATATTTTCTCCCTTCTTTATTACACCTGAAGTACTTATTTTTTGGATTTGTTGATTTCCCTGGGTTATTGGATGAACTTTTCTTACATGCAAATCCTGATTTTCTTGAGTATTCCTTGTAAACCATAAAAGCTTCATCCAATGTTTTGTATACGGTACCAACAACTGGTTTATCCTCCACATCTGGATACCATGTCCTTGTTCCTTGTGGACTGTAAAATGGTGGGAAAGTTTTATTTTTTTCAACTTCAAGTGCATTTGCATTAGTAGTTTCTGCATTAGGAGTGCCTGCAAGTGTATACAAAACAATTTTTTCAGCTGCATCATAGTACAGTAAAAATTTTACTAACACGATGATAGTATTAACACGTTGATAGTTAAATAATTTATAATCCATAGTTTACACTGTATCAATATACAAATTCTAATGCAACATGCAAATCTTTACAGTACATTAATATACACATATTACACCTGATTCAGATTTTGTTACAACTGCATCATAATACAAATAATATATTTTATAGCCACATTTTAAACGTATTACTGCATCATGCAAATCTTTTTACATTACATCAATGTACACATATTACTCTTATTCAGATTTTTTGTCAACTGCATCATAATACACAAAAAATTATATAGAGACACAGTTTATACTGCATCAATATACACATAATACTGCATCATGCGAATTTTACACTACATTAATATACACCTATTACAGCTGGTTTTAAAAAAAAAATTTCAACTGCATTATAATACAAACAATTTATTTTATAGCCACAGTTTACACATGTTACTGCATTATGCGAATTTTTTACAGAGCATCAATGTACACATATTACTATTTATTCATATTTTTTGTCAACTGCATCTTAATACAAAAAAAATTATTTATAGACACAGTTTATAATTCATCAATATACACACAGTACTGCATCATGCGTTTTTTTTACGATGTAATCAATATGCAGATATTACTATTTGATTCAGATATTTTTTCAACTGCGTCATAATACAAATAAATTCATTTTTTTATAGACAGAGTTTTACACTGTATTAATAAACACATATTGCTGCATCATGCGAAATTTACATCGTATAAGAGTTTTTAATTTTTCCTGTTTTCATTAGATGTTTGATTTTGAGAAAGTGATATACATATACATACATTAGAGACATATACTAAACGAAGAACGTTAGTTTCATGATAAGTAGAGTTTAACAGAGTTTTATATCCATTAGTTCAGTTTATATATATATATATATATATATATATATACACACACACACACACATATATATATATACATGTATGTGTGTTCGATATCAGGAAGCTTACACTCGATTTGCAAGTCGTCATTTGCTGTTGCGTGTTCTTCAAGTTGGTTTGAAACCGAATAATCGTGTTCTTCAATTCTAGTGGATTCCGTCGTCTTTTCAATTACGCCAGAATTTGACGTCGTTTCGATGAACATTGTGCTCGGTTTTGTTACGTGATTTTGAATACTCGTATTTGATGTGCATACGATTTCGAAGAGATACGAACGAGTTAGGGTTTTTTTTTTCAATTTTGATTTTTTATAGCAGCTGTTTACGAAGGAGGGATACGAACGAACGATTTTTTGTGGTGGTTCTGTTTTTTTGGTCAGTTAGGTCAGATTGTTAATGGTAGGAAGATTACAAAAATGCCCTCTGCTTTTTTGACATGTGGCGCACAGTGAATGGTTGGATGGTTTGCTTTTTTGTCTCTTGCGTATGGGGTGTTCCTCTCTGATCCGCACCCTTAATTTAATGAGATTAAATATATTTTATAAAGCTTCCGTGTATTAATTGTATTAACTTGTTAATAAAGATTAAATTTTGTAACGTACAACTCTATTAAAAACCCTTCAGTTGTAGCAAGCAAATTGAAAATTGAAACTTTGTGTCGTAGGGACTAGGAGGAAACTCGCCTTTCGTTGTTTTCAATGATGGCCATGTGAGATTTTTATCTCAATCATGTAGGTATGGAACTGGAGCTAATTTATCAGGTTGATACTTCGATTGTACCAGGGACAAGACTTGTTCTTTTGAGTTGTATACATTTTATTACTTCAGCAATTATTATTGTTATTACGATTTTATTTTTTTGATGATTGCATTTGAAATATGTTTTAAGTTATTTTTTAAACATGCATGCTATCATTGTCATTTTGTCTAAAGGAAAATAATTGTGAGTTTGATTAAACTTGTACACTTATCTTTTTAGTACGTAGCTATTTTGTGTGGTTTCAAAGATATGATGTTCAAGATTATGGTATTTATTTTTTTATTATATACAATTAATTTTTTTTAAACAGCAATAGATATTATAAACAACGTACCTACTAGCAAGGGGCTACAGGTGCAGGTAAAATGTTACATAGAGGTACACATCAAAGAACTTGGGTTTGACCAGTGGCGGAGCCACGTTATGAGCTGTGGGGGCACGTGACCCCAGTGAATCTGTAGGAATCATGGGTATTTCATGGTACTAGTTTACATATTTGAGCTCCGAGAATGGTGCACCATCACGTGACCCCAGTGAATCTGTACAATTCTTGGGTATTTCATATGTGTTTTGTTTTAACGGTTTTAAGAAAGAAAGAAGCCGTGTTGTTGGTCTTCTGTGAAGAAATTTTAATTTGGGGAAGATGACCCGCTTTTCAATGTACAGCTGTTACTTATTTTTCATTAAAGCCCCTTATATACTTATGAAAATAATATTTAGCCCTTCTTTTATAATATAATAATGTCTAGTGAATAATACCTCCGTAACAAGTTTTGCACACACTACTCACACTTTTAACATCATTCGAACATTAATGCTATAACTATGTAAAATAAAGTAATAAACGCATATGGCCCGATCTTCAAGTTCTATGTGGGAAGCAAGCTGCAGGTGGTCATATACACGCTGGACCTAAAGGTGGTGGTTCGTGATCAAGATGAAACCTTTGCTAACTGTGGTGGTTCGGACCCAAATGTGAACTTGTGCACCCAGTGATCGAAAACCCTGGCTTCGCCACTGGGTTTGACACCCAATCCATCCATCTAATGACATTTTTTCTATACCTATTTGAAATCCAAAGAAACGATTAAAAAATCACTTCATCACCTAAAGTATCTTCAGTAGGTTTCTTAGAATGGAAGATGACTCCATTGCGATAACGCCAAAGGACCCACATTGTCTATTTATATTATCTGGGTGTGGGTGTGTTTATTTATATTATCTATCTCTGTGTACGCGTGTGTGTTTTTATTTATATTATCTTTTGTTGGGTGAGTATCGGGTGAAAACCAACAACTTATGAGAACTACGGAGTATTTATTTTCACCCCAATTTCTGTACAGCCTAACTACAAATTTAAAATTATGCTCAACTTTCTAAATCGAACCAGTCTTATTTGCAATTAACGTTTCAATCGACCAAATTCTATTTCTCTTGTCGAAAATTGAAATAAAACGAGTCAAGTAACAAATTTAGCTAGCGTCGACGGGGGCTAGATGGGTTGAAAGTTCCTCAAATTCTATATATTTAAAGCATACAACCTGCTAACACTTTAGTCAAAGAATTAGACTAGATTTTAATAATATTACTTATTGTGATCATAGTTGACAGACAGAATATGTAATTACTTAGAAATGGAAAAAAGTGTTTGCGGGTCAAATTGACTTGTAATGGAAAAATGACCCGTTCAGGCCTCTTACCCAACTCCCTCATCCTACTACATCTGCTAAAATCTAGCCACATGTACCAAGAGGCCAGAAAGATTACTAATCCTGTAAATTGATTAATGCTGCAACAATCTGCAAAGTTATGTCATTAGTAACACAACTAACACCAAATGGCCGGAAAAGGCGGAAAAACACTTTGGAGGTTCATTATATCAACAAAACAAATCAATAATTGACATCATTTTTGCATAATTACACAATGTCTCATGGTAAATAACTAAAAGATCAATAACTTGAAAACTTAAAGTTCAAATACTAATTATAATAAATCTGTGGCAGTAAGCACCTAAATAGGAGCATTTTGCTTCTTTCCGTAACGATTCTTGTTGTTCTTGATCATCCTAGTAGACGAAACTGCACTCTCAATGACATTCACCGAGCGTTTACACCCTCGAAACACCCCAAACATTTTATTCTTCTTATTTTTTTCGGCTTCTCGATCTTCTGAAGTTGATGAATGCTTCGAGTCTTGACATTCTCCAAACTGGTATCATGTGGTGTCACCCGCAGGCCCAACCTTAAAAAGTTCCATCTCCACGATCCTGCTGCTTTTGGCTTACTCGAGTAACCAGGGGCCTGTTTTCTTAGGATCTGTGGTTTTAGACTCCGATTTCCAGGATTATACCTAGTGAATATTTCAGATTCTGACGTACTACTACTAATACTACTACGACCACTACTCGCATAGCTTCTTCCACTGCTATCACCAACAACACTGATTTTCGACTTTGATAGCAAAAGAGAACGGGTTGATTCCGCAGCGGGTTGGATCATCAACCCGGATGGTAACGGTTTTGGTATAATTTTACCGTCGTAGAATAGCTCGTCTGCATTACTCATCCTAGTTTCAGGAAAGTTTCCGTCTGGCCAGAAATCGAAATCATGTTCGTTGATGGTAAGACTATTCATTGATGATCTCCGTTGTATGTATAAACTTGTGATCGATTTTTTTTTAATAATACGATGGAATGAAGTACATAATGACGTGATATATTTATATTTATTTATTACCGTGATGTGATATACATGATAATGATAATTGTGCAAAGGATTTGTTATGCATGATCAACTCTATCCTTATGGAAGTGAAATCAAGGATAATTGTGCAAAGGATTGGATATCCATGATCAACTCTATCCTTGTTACAAATTACAGTAAGATTTTTATGAAATAAATACAAATTAACATGTAATAATGGATAGTTATGTTGATCTTAATTTTATTACAAAAGGTTGGATTACTTTTAAAAACGTGTTTTTGGGTCAAATTTTTAGAGGGTCCGCATTATTTATTATATTTGTTAGAACATTAATTGTTGGTCAATACAAATGTTTAACAAATTAATTTTGGAATAATTATTATAGTAAATAGCTTGGATATTTATCATTTAAAAGTTTAATTTATTCGATTGTTTTAGTATTTGTCAATTTAAAGGCATTCTAAAGATTAAATTTGATATGCATCGCGGGGTAACTAATGTATTTTGTTATATAATAGAAACGAACATGTTGGTTTTCTGTAAGATTTTAGACTTAATGACTTATGCCTATATTGTACATTATCTGTTGGTAATTTTAAGAACTTCCATCAATGACAATGAGATTGATTTTATCCTGGCAGAGTTAGAAAGGTAGATGAACATGGTTGACATGTTGAGAGAACTGGGCTTACTCATGTTACTAAGCAATCGTTTGCAGAACTTTTCAATTTGGAGACGACTCTTGTGTTTGAGGTTTTATTCGCCAAATATTCCTGTACTTTTCAATTTGGTAATCTCCATTTGCCTAAACACTGATAAAGTCTTCATTTTCTTCTAGGTCCTTTAATCACATCTATAGCTTATTTGTGGGATTTTGTTGAGTGATTGGATCTTCTTCTACTAATGTTTATATTTAAAGATGGGGATTAATGGTTGGTGGAAACATTAGAGTTGACATTGGAGATTCTGTCATTTTCATATATGAGACTCGATGTTGGTCACCTCTATCTTTCTTCTATGAGACACGTCGCCTATAACTTGTAACTTGTAACCAATTGCAGAGTGTCGTTGGGGAATTTATGAGACTCTTTGAGATGCTAGCAATGAGACTGTAGACCAAAACATGTTTCAGTTTGGGCTATCATCTATAGTTGTAGGGCTGGTAACTTCTTCTCATTTACCGAAACTTGTTTTATACTTTATCTCAAATAGATCAGCGGCGTAATTATAAGCAATAAGTAGTAAACATTGACAGGGTCAAACACCAATTTTGTCTGAGTTTAGCATAACATAAAGAAGATTAATGTAAAGAACAATCAGACAACAGAATGAAAAGACAAATGCACAAAGATCAACACTTGATATGTGCAACCAGCCTGAACAATCGCATTAATATAATGCAAGTGTGATCGACCAACCACTTATACTTGTTCAACCATAATGTACGATAAGACAATTAGATACCAAGAGCTTTTTTCATAATCCAAAATATCAACCCGCACCAAAAACCAATCAAATGATACTGATATTCAATTAATAAAACACTTTACAAACAAGCGGCAAGGGTTAAAAAGTGACACTAGGTTAAAAATCTATCTGAAATATACATGTCAGGGGTATATAACCCTAGCTATAGTTATGATCCTAACCAGCTCCAGAACTGTTTAGTAAAAATAGACCACGAGTGCCTAGCTGAGCCAATAATCGGTCATGTTGGGCTCAGGCTTTCTAGGCCCCGCTTACCAATGGAGAGCACATACCCGCTCGACGCTTGTTCTTCATTTTAAAGTAAAATAAAAAACCTATACATTAGAACCACAGCAATCTAATGCATTTGATAAGTAACACAATTGGCAAGATTTATTTCTTGCTCAACATCCCATCAGCAAAATTAAAATACAATCTGTTTTACTCTTTTTTCAACACATTCAAAAGACATGAGTAATCATGTATGTTGAGTTGTTTAAAACACAGTAAGTTTAAGATGGCAAAAGAGAAAGTGTAAAGAGAAATAGTGTCTTAATAAATCATAGTTTTCACTCGTCTGCAGAAGCTGAATTGTGAGCAGGGTATTTCTGTAATATATCAGCCCATGTGCTCCGTCCCTCAGAAACATCTTTCACCACCGCTGCCACCTCATCCACGTTCACGCGAATTTGGTCCTTACTATCCCTCTCGCGAATTGTCACCGACGTTGTTGAATCCACAGTAACAGCAAACGGGACACCAAGTTCGTCTGTTCTGGCATATCGTTTCCCTATAGATGTACCTATAAATGGGCAAATTAAACTATCAGGTGCTTGTTGTTTGCATAATTAGCTTGTTTTTACATTCTTCATACTCCGTAAACAGCTAAAATATAATAAACACAAAAATAATTTAGTTTGAAGGGGTTTCCATAGCTCTTATGGCAAATTTTCAAAATTAGTAAAAAACTGGGTTATTTGAGTGAATAAGTAATTAATTCAACTGACTTGTAATTATATAACGCATTACATTAATTACATTTTACCAGTTTTTAGCTGTTTTTTTACCCATTTGACCCATTAAGAGATAAATATCATCTTATGCATAAGTAAATGGGCCGGCCAACAGTGCGACCTCAAGAAACAAACTAAAAAAAAAGACATATTAATGAAATACCTGTGATGTCTTTCTTGTTTGAAATTCCAGCAGCAGTCAAAGATCTTGAAATCTGTTTAGCAACTTCCTCATATTTCTGATTCTGGACCAACGGGAAGACAGTGCATTTGATGGGAGCCACAAGAGGAGGAAAACGGAAAACATTTAACTGTTCATCACCAGCTTTGCTTGGTCTCATGTAGAAGGAGTGTTCATAGAGACAATAGATGATTCGTCCAATACCAAAAGATGGTTCAATCACAGAAGGTGTAAAAACTCTCTGGTGCTCTTTCTTTATATCCTTTGATATTGAAACCATGCTTTTCTTTATCGTGACCGTCTTTTGAAGGGTGCAAACTTCAAATTCTACCTCCCCTTTGGACTCTAAAGCAGCCTTCATGTCCATGGCCTCTTTTTCATTCATTGCCTGAGAAAATGCAGGAAATCACACATTAAACACTACCTTGCCTAACATTCAATTTAAGTCGATACAATTTCAAGTTAGTAATATCAGCAGGTAAGGTAACATGTCAAAATATGATCACGTCAATACGTCGCTAACAGCCTAACAGTATTTATTGATTGAAAATATTTGTATATTAGGATGTCCCTAAAATATCTAACACTATTCTGATTTGTCAAGAAACTTGGCATATGTGACAAGTATCATAACCACAAATAGATGATAGTACTGGTTGAAGACCAGAAGACTCCTTTATTATCAGCAAAGGAACGTATTTTCAGATGTTTAATGTGATGTCATATAATTCGAGCTAATACATCAGCTATTCAAACTCTCAAGCAGTTCAAGCATACTCTATTGCTGATCAAATGATATGATTAACTACACACTTATAGAATTCTAATGTATGATGAGCAGGTAAGATTTAGGTTTATTCATGATAAGGAAACTTCAGTACAAGTAAGAGAAACTACCTATGGTTTTAAAGAGGCTAGGGATCTAAAAACACAATGAGTGCGCATAAGGCATTATAGGCCAAGTCATATTACAACTGCCAATTAAGTATAGCCACCATATAATCCGAGCTAATACATCAGCTATTCAAACTCTCAAGCAGTTCAAGCATACTCTATTGCTGATCAAATGATATGATTAACTACACACTTATAGAATTCTAATGTATGATGAGCAGGTAAGATTTAGGTTCATTCATGATAAGGAAACTTCAGTACAAGTAAGAGAAACTACCTATGGTTTTAAAGAGGCTAGGGATCTAAAAACACAATGAGTGCGCATAAGGGATTATAGGCCAAGTCATATTACAACTGCCAATTAAGTATAGCCACTGGGATCACCGATAAAGGTATTAGTATGTTATGTTATAGGTATAATCTATATGTTTGAATGTGTTCGGCTTCTCCTAGAACACCGGTAATTTAACAAGATATACTGTTTTCATTGAGTTTTCGATGTGTTTTCAAGGCAATTAGACTCACTAAGAAGTAGGGTGTTTCCTCTCACAAATATTCAAAAGTATGCAACTAACAATATTTTGCAACAAACGTCGTTATCACTAGAAAAAGAAGTGATACAAAAATATATGAAGGACAATGACAGCCAACAACCATCCGGTTATCCGGTATTTCAGTAAATTAGTCAATAACCATGCGGTATACTGACATTACAGTACAGATTAGTCCTGCAAGGAGTAACGTGAGAGAGGAATTCTATACCTCCAGTGCTTCAACAACCATCTTTTGATTACCCTTGAATGCAAGGCCAAGCTCCTTCTTAACTGGTGTTATAACAAGTTTCTAGAAATAAATCAACGGTTAGAAGTCTGCTTATTTAAAAACTTGAAAACTTGCTAGGAAACTGAGAACAATACCGCCACTTCTTTAGGTTCTGCAAATTTCTCTTGAGCTACAAGAGCAACGCCACTATTATCCTATATAAGAAAGCATCCAATTAAGGCATCGGCTCAATGTGCAATATGCTTAATAAAGCTGACTAACAGTGTTCAATGCTTACTGTGTGTGCACGCAGGTCATACGCAGATCTATCCGCAATCCCAACACACTCAATCCAACCATAAGAAGACTCGATTTCAGCATCCCAGCAATCTGCAGCATAATGGGCCATCTCATTTGGAAGATGCTGCCTGAACCGCAACCGTGCTTCATCTATCCCTAGCCGTGTCAGAAATAGATATACTCTCCCAATAAAGTACGCAAGTGTTTGATTGTTAACAATCCCCTGGAAACAATAGTGTTCAGTAGCTAAAAATATAGTAGGTTTACATAAAATAGGCACAGTAGTAGATGCAATCTCCAATAAAAACCAACCTTAGACACTGCTTCACCAAGACAAAGCCTTTTCGCAGACTGCCCTGACATTTGTTCATCCCTTGGAAACATGAGAAACTCTAGGTTTGAAACTTCAGAATACTTCGGATGTGATTTGTCATCAGGATCCACAAAGTGCTCTATCTCGGCAAGTGTGAACTCACGGACTCTCAAAAGACCTTGTCGTGGAGATATCTGAAACCGTGAGAAACATGTCAACTTCTAGAGCCAAATTCACAGAGCAGACTGATTGCAATCTCAAAAAAAAAAAAAAAAACATGACCTCATTTCTGAAAGCCTGACCAATTTGAGCAGCAGCAAATGGAAGCTTGTTCCCATTATAATAGTATAAGTCTCTGAAGTTAACAAATATGCCTTGGGCGGTTTCAGGACGCATGTACCTGCATCAATTCAAAACGAAAAGAATTGAAGCCAAATAATTGCAATAAAGTAAAACCATAGCCTCATTATTATACAATACTTTGCAAAGCATATGGTAACTCATTATAAAAACTATTACTGACCCAGTGCTGGCACCAGACGGACCAATTTGTGTCTGAAACATCAGATTAAACGGATAAGGATCCGACAGAGAATTCTTGGTATCTGGTGCCACTATACCATAATCCTTAATCTTGGCACCGAGTTGTTCAGCAGAAAGATCATCCAGAACAGCAAGCACGTGCTTCAATTCAGCAGCCTTCTCCGCACTTAGAGCCAGGTCCTTCTCAAGCATATCCTTGCAATGATCTTTTAGCAAGTGATCGGCTCGGTAACAAAGTCCAGTCTTTTCATCTTTAACCATAAGGTCAGTAAACTTATCTACATGACCAGATGCTTTCAACACTACTTCGGGAGTCACACACGGACAATCAACTTCTAACATATCCTCCTCCAAGACAAAATGCTGAGCAACATTTCAACAAAAATAACAATATTAAAATCCTACATGTACACCTACTTTTAGCCAAAAGAATACACACATATAGTACGAAGAAATGTGCAAAAAAAGAATGAATTCTATATTCATTATGCAATTTCTACATTAACAATTGAGTCAAATTTAACCATAAAACTTCATAGTATTTAAAGAACACCAGTAAAGAAACATGATTTATATAATATCAAAAATAACTAATTATAAAAGCAGTCAAAAAAACGCAAACAACCGAACATAACGAAAACATAAAATGCAATTCTTAAGTCATTGGGTAACGATTATATTGGTTCTAACACCTTACAATCCTCACTTTTTTTAAATTATCAAAAAAAAAACATATAGAATACTGAAACCACTTTCGATTTCCACCATACTTAACTTCTCATTTCGCCAAAAGTCATAAGACTAAAGATTACCAATTTCATTTTGTAAAACAAAACAGAAGAACATATGTAGACCACCATTATATTATTTTTATAAGTTTGTGCATGTAGAATTTTTCAAAACTGATGACAATCTGAATCCAAACACCTACATATCCAGGGATGTTTGGGATTGCTTATTTATAAGCAGTCATCTGCTTAAAAGATAAGTAGGTGGTAAGATGCTTATTTTAAATTGCTTATTCCTTCTGAAATATTCTATATAACTCCTGTTCACTAAGCATATAGCACGTATAGACAATTTGAAGACAATACAAATACATATATGATATATGCACATAAATAGACATACATATATAAATTAGTGATATACCTGACGCCAGAAAGCAAGGACGTTAGATTTAACGGCGCAACCAGGAGGACCGTAATCATACAAACCAGCAACACCTCTATAAATCTTAAACGAAGGAATATAAAACAATCTCCGTTCAAGTGTATTAACAACAGCTTGACGAAACGCTTCCTTACTAACAACCGAAGCATCTTCACCACCAGAAATCGTCGCTTTCAATTCACTCTCAATTGACGACTTCTCAAGTTTCAAAGCGTTCAGTGCTTTTACAGCTTCGTCGATTTCCGATTTCGATGCGCCGGAGGATTTTAGCTGACGAATAGCGTTGCCGCTAGCGTTGATTGTTGATTGCTTGTCGGAAAGTGCGCGACGGAGTGAGTCTTCGGTGGTGGACATCGTGGTGGATTGCGGTGGTTGTGGAGAGAGAGAGTGACGGAATTTGGAGAATATGTGACGGTTAAAGGATGATGATGATGATAAGGAGGTGAGAAATGAACGCATGCAGTGGCTCCGATGAATGGATGGACCACTTTCCGGTGGGAGATTTGAAGATTAATTAGGGTTTTGTATTGGGCTTTAGTTGGGCTTTGGTGTAGTCCACTCAATGATTCTGTTTTCAGATATTTTCAAAAAGAACCTTTTATCATAAAATTGCTACAATAGAAAACCTTTCATAAAAATATGCCGATAAACCACATGGAAATACTATACTACGTAAATTTTATAATATATGCACATTAGAATTAGAATTTAGAACCAAGGGCGGAGACAGGCGAGGGTAGCGTAGTCAGTTGCCACCACAAGAATTTTTAAATTACATAAAAAATAATTTTAATTTTTTTAAGGTATTAATGACATTTTAAAATTTTCGCCCCCACTAAATTATAAAAAGAAATAAAACCGGAGTATTTTTTTTCGCCCCCTCCACTTGGATTTTCTAGCTCCGCCCTTGTTTATAACGACTACATTTACAAACAATGTTATACAAAGAAAAAATAAATAAACAAGTGTGTAATTAGTGTATAGTGTATGTATAATTTGTTAGTTCTTTGGTGATTGTACTATGGTTTCTAATGTTAGTCATGTTACAATAGTAATGTTTTGAAGTGTTTTCGCAACAACCGGCAAACAATATAGAGTCTTAATCTTACGTTATAATAGTACTGATATTAGGGATGGCAAAAACATCCGAACCCGATGGGGAAAACCGAACCCGACCCAATTAATACCCGTACCCGTATGGGTAGATGGGTTTGGATACGGGTTTGGGTACAAGTTTTTCTTTCTTCGCGGGTTTGGGTTTGGGTACGGGTTTTAGTAATACCTGCCCCGATTACCCGTACTCGTACCCATATCCAATTACCCGTACCCGTATCCGCATAATTGTTATTCTTAATTATATGTAATCTATAATATATATAATATAATTAAAGCATAATTAATTTGTGGATGAAAATTGAATAATGAAGATTAAGAATGATCATATTATCTATATATTTTGCATCTATTTCTTTGAATTTGAATGATCATGACATTTGAATTTTGTACTTTCAAAAACATGTAATTGTTTGTATTATGACCAGTTTGAACAACCATTCTATTATTTAGGGTATCTTGGTTTGCTTCTTTTGTTTTGTCACGTTTCCGTTTTAAGACATCATTTATAATCGCCATACTTGCTATTTTATATGCGGAATAGTCAAACGGGGATAACCGATACCCATGGGGAAACCCGAAAAACCGATGGGTAATATTAAATGGGTACCCGCTAGCTATTGGGTTGGATTTGGGTATGCATATTCTAAATGGGTTTGGGTACGGGTTCATTAAAACCAGACCCGAACCCGACCCATTGTCATCCCTAACTGATATCTAATTAACTTACATATTATTAACGTGAACAACAAATAATCTAATCTTAATCTTCTTGATATATATAAATTTATTTATTTATTTATGATCAAATTCCTACTAGAGTATTAAAAATAAAAAATAAATAAATAAGTAAGAATTGTAATACATCATCAATCATCCACCTGATAATAAGAGGCCCATTTGTATCAAAAACAAACGAAACTGTTGATTGATATCCCTATAAAAGTTGTACTCTGGATTCTGGAACAACCTCTAAAACTTGTAGATTTGTATCGCTGAAACTTCAAGTTCCACGTGGGTACATGAGTTATATAGAGGGCCGACTTAATAAGCATCCCTTTCTGCTGCCTAACAATAACAACAATCTACAAACTCTTGTTGGATTTCAGCTGTGTAACTTTACTATAAATGGTAATGCGGATCATGAAAAAAAAAAAACTCGGAAGCTTCTGTTACACTTTTCCTTCATACTGGAAATTCAATTTGTAATCGTGTTGTAGATTTGCCAATGTGTTTCTGCAAGGACCCTCTGAAACAATAACAGATTAACAGTTAGCAGTTATAAATTATGTTCAAGGAAGGAAGATTATCATCACCCTCGTAATGACGTAACACTCTCCCTTATTTATAGAAATAAAAGGACATCTTTATGTCATTAAACCTTTATTAACAGAATGTTGCATCATTAAAGTTAGGAAGTATGTTGAGGATTAATTACCTCCTAAAACAGTATGAAGATATTGCAGATCATCTGCTGAGCACGCATCTATTAAAGCATAAATGCCTGGTCTCAATGCTTCATCTATTTCCCTGTATTTTCATCAAGGTTTAGTCAAATGATCATGCAGTTAAATATGCACATAAGTCACTTCAAGAGGCAGAACCAAAAAACCAAACACAAACAGGTCCTGACAAGGAGCTGCTTGGTCCAGTCCAATACCTATTAATCTGGAAGTGAACTGGGTCCCTTTTCTAACACTTTTACAAGAGAAAATCTTCGAATGGTGTGTGTATCAGTGTATATATGTGCCTACTAAAGGTGGAAAAAGGATATAGACAGTGTATAGGTTACCAATTCAAATGGTTTCAAGTCAAAACAGGAGTTGACCCGAAAAACCTTTCTTCCAAAATTGTTATTTTTTATAACAAATTACTGTATAATATGATTTCCAGAGGGCTGCTGAAATTAAAAGGTTCAAATCTATAATGACAAAACTCACCTCCTGATGCCAGCTTTCTGAGGACCATATCCTGAATATACAACTATGTAACTGGATAAAAACAGGCGACAATCCTGGCCAACGAAATCTTTCTGTTGCCGTATCTGCAATAAAAGAACAAATACTCAACATCAGATTCTTAGAACTTCTAAAAGCATAATCACATCTAAACATTACTTTACCTCTTCATATATTCTTCGAAGGAAAGCACCACATTTTATTCCCTCTTGTACCCCCCATACAAAATAGCTTTTTTGGACAGTTTGCTCTTTATTTACCATCTCCAAACAATGAAGAAGAACAGAAACAGAAGCTTGGAACAGCGCAATGTGCCGTAAACTTTCCCTGCAGGTTGATAAGTTAATTAGTATAATCCCCTAAGTTTGTCAGTAAATAGAGGTAATAATTTTACCCCATCCAATTATGAATGGGTCGATGTGGGTAGTGATTTATAATAATAATACTCTTAAAAAAATAGTAACTGGCACAAAAAGGTACCCAACTTTACCAAAGTTTCATTTTGGATACCCAACCTTTTTGTGCCATATATAAAAAAATTATGAATTTTGCAAGAAAGTGCTTCAGGACAACCCGACTAGTACCAAAATTTCAATTTGGACCCACTACCATTCTACCAACCCCGCACGACTAGCCAATTATGCCACCTCTTCTTGTACCATACCAAACTTTTCAACCATATTTAAGATTGAACCTTTTGTGATGCCTAAGGAAAGTGTACAGCATCTGGCAACATGCAGCATATAAATCAATTGAATATTGTCGATCTAAAAGCTTGTCATCCACGCTCTGATTCTTATCTGCAATACTAGAGGACCTTTGAGAGGTGCTAAGCTGGAGAATATTTTGAAAAATTGTTGCTGGAATACTGAGTGCTTGGGCCACAGAGCATGCATCCATTTGATAAAGAGCATGTTTCCCAGACACTTTCGTAAGTATCTCAACACACATAAGAATAACAGATCCTGGATCAGGATCAGCACAACTACGTAAATTAGAAATGGGAATTTTGTGGAAGATATTTGGGCCCTGCAAATGATAGATAATGTTGAAGATGCAACACACTGAACCCAAGATATCCGCCTTGACTGTGCTCAGGCCCTTCCGCCCTATTAAAAGACCAGTAATCGTCAGTATGCACTATATTTTCTAAGTAGTGATAACTTTGGCACACATACAAAATAATGAGTTGATTTGGCTATCTTGTCTTAAAGTTCGGTTGTTCTCTCTCATAGAATGTCAATGAAGTATCTATTTCAAAAAGGAATATCAGTAAATGATGCATTATATTAAGATTTTACCTGTAATGGCTTCAAGCACTATATCTAAACAATCAATGCCAGCTGCAACAACGGATGAAACTTTTCCACCACCTGAACTTCCAGTATATATTTGGAAATTTGAGAAGCAGCCTTCCTGTAGCCCAACTAGGGCTTTTCTTATAGACTGCACTGCAGAGGATATATACAACTCTGATGGTTTTCTGACAATAACCTTAAAAGACATCCGTAATCTGTTTTTGAGTTCATCTAAGCTAGAAGATCCACCAGGATAAGCACATTCAGGATCATTCATTGTCTTTGTACTTGATTCAGTATCATGAGATTCCAAGGTAGCTCCTTTTCCTTGTAAAGAAATACATTTCCCAATAGCTTTTAAGTGCAAATCAACCAATCTTGCATAAACTTTTGTAGGCAAAGTAGAGTTAGTTGTAGAAAGATGATTTGCAAATTCTTCAAGAAACTTTCCAATCGCATCTAAGAACACGAACGCAAACTCTGATGGTGTTGTGTTGTTTGAGAACTCCAATAACAAAATTTCTGAAATACTCATAAATAGATTAACCAGATTTGATGACATGGGCGTTTTGATTTGTAAATTCAGCCTGACAATCGCTGAATAGGCAAGAAATAGCTGTCTGAGGAAAAATGCTGCTTCGAGATTTTCTCCAGCTAGAAGGCTGCTCAAAAAGGAACCATTTATATGCAAGCAGCCCATATCTACATTTTCTAAATTGAAGCTTTTCTCCACGGTTTTAAGTAGCTTGCCATCTTGAAGAACCAATTCACACAAAAACTTGTTTACAAATGCTGTGTAAGTATCAATGCAGAGTTTTAGTTTGTCAACTGGTTCAAAATTTCTTCTAAGAAATATGGCTTTCAGATTAATGTTTTGCGAGTCCATATGGGATAGTGTAGATGAGAGGCCCCACAAAAATCCCTGAAAGCAAGAAATGATAGAAGAACTTCCATACAAAGTTGTTTCACTTTGAAGGGTATGCATGACTTGTGAGTGATCTTTTAATGCCTCGGCAACGTGGATAATGAAGTTGCATGCATCATTACCCTCTGAATGATCACTATCTTCTTGATGAAATGTGGATACAGCATTTGGTTGAAAAGCTTTCCTAGCGGATATAAGAAAATTGCTTGCGTGGACGAAACTACCCTTGATGAGTGTCAAAAACACATATGATGTGTAATCTGTTAGTGCAAACATCAGATCGTTCACTTGGGAGTCACCATTTTTGGAGAACAAGTGCTGCAATGAGAGTAATGACTTAAAAGGCCATAAAGCAGGAAATTTGCCTTCGAAGTGTAAGGCAATTAATGAGTTTTGACTGGTTCCCATATTCTCCTCACAAAATGAAACCATCAAATTTTTTAAAGTTTTCCGACAGCAAAGAAGGAGCCGTAAGAGTTGATAATGATCATGGGCATCATTATCACCCAACAAAGTGCCAACTATAACCCTGAAAAAACGTGCATGTTAGACATGTGACCTGAACCCAAGTTTAAATTATAGATGCGTCTTCATACTTTATGTAATCACATTTAGTATATATAGAAGTCAAGCATATACAAACACCATCTTCAACAGACCAGTTTATGACAAACAATTATCTAATTCTAATTATTCATTATCACATAATCAATATCAAATTGCACAAGCACCACTTAATACTAGCAAAGAACCCGGTTTACCTGGTATTAAGCAATGATAAATGTTTTTTATTAAGATAAAATAATATCTCAAGTGAACAACTAATTTAACTACCCTAAATAAAGAATAATCAATAAATGACCTCATCTATCTTGAACCTATGTATTGTAACTTTGCTGAATAGACTTCATAAGACTATCTAAAGGCTGGAGATTTACAATGAAAATACATCGAACAACCAATAGAAAAACTAAGGGAGTTCAGTTTATCAAAAATATATTTATCACATGCTTAAATAAATGTTTGTTTTTTTCACCCATCTTAGAACTATATAGCTCAAACTTCCAACATATGTAACTCGCATAAAATGGAGTAAAATACAAGATTGTAAAAGAAAGAGGAGTTACCTTTCAAGGTTTAATATACAAGTTGCGCAGAGAGTGAACGATTTAGAGCTTATACATCTCTTTGGCATCCAAGAGAGGAAATTGAGTGAACTTTCACAAACTGCATATACCTTCCTAATTGATGGATCCACTTCTTGCTCACTGCATCTTTTCCTATTGTTTAAAACATCAGAAGGGACTTTAAGGGTCCTTAAAACCTCAGGCCAATTAGGTTGCACTTGCAGTTCAAGATCTACCCCATTGTTAAATACTGGTGACACCAACTCCTCCAAGAACTGAACAAACCTTGACGCCATATGCTTCCAAACAAACTAATAAAAGAAAAGTATGAAAATGAGACACAACTAAACGTTAACCACTTGTAGAATACTCATACAGACATAAAAAGAGCATAATATTAACTAGAGATGGCAATTTCAACCCATTAAATGGGTCGACTTGAGTTATGTTTTATCACTGAAAGGTTAAATAAAAAAAGTTAAAGGGATAAAAGTCGCCCAAAGTCTATTTTCAATGCATACATCCTCCAGGATAGTTTTATTCATAAATTACATCATTTTTGTGATATTAAAGTTTTTGTATTCATAGTTAAAGTTAATGTACTAGTTATTTATAAAGAATTTGTAAAACAAACAACAAGGTATTTGCTGGTCCACCCAAAGGCAACCTGTACTAAAAATGATTTATTTTTTATCCAAACCATTTTGACCCATTACCAAAACCACCAAAATCGCCACCTCAGATACTACATACCAAAAATATATCTTAGAAGTTGAGGTTCTTAAAAATGGCCATTCCCATAACACACCCACACACATGTAGATGAACAGTAGAGGATGGGGTTTACAATACCATCTTACTTTTTCCTCATAGAACATTGTGTTGCTGAGCAGCTCCAATGAAATTTCTTGTCCTGTTACAGTTTTCAAATTCCCAGACTTATTGGCGTGATTATGCTCTCCAAATTGCTTGAAATTGCTGCTTGCATATGAAAGAGAAGTTTGAAGAACAAGTGAGAGAAACATTTTCAATTTCTTTTTAGCTGCATGGCGGCTCCAAATATCAATATTTTGGCAGAGTATACACCAAAACGCAGAAGGCAGTGAATTTCGATCTATTGCAGCAACTGCAATATCCCATGGATAATTTGGCTGGCAGTTTTTCAATAAAGAAAGGTGTCCCGTTAGATAGCTCACAAGACCCGTTGCCTCTTCCGTCAACTTTGAAAGACGCTTGCGAAACCGTTTATTTTCTTTAGCATCCTCGTTAGAGATCATTAAATCATTCCTCTTGGTCACAAATTCAAAGGAGTTGACCAGCCTATTTAAGTCAACAAGCCTTTGAAGAGTCATAGCATTGAAAACATATATTAAAGGAGATACATCTGCTGTACTTCCTTCTACACAAATCTCCGAGATTTTTCCTATGATATGAAGAAGAGAGACTGAAGGTTGAGAAATCCAAGAAAAATAACCTCCATCTCTTTCGGTCTTTTCTAACCAATCACTTCCAGAATAAGCTGTAAAGGGATCTCCCATCACTTCGGACATCTTTTTGGATGTAGTTGGAGATGCAAGACTGACAGCCTGGCGGTATACGCTTCTACAAGACATATATAAACGAAAAAAGGAAACAAAAATCCAGTGAACAGAAGAAGTTTTATCATTGAACCCAGAAACTTCCGACAGAAAGTCGTGAACTCCATCCGTTTCTTGTGAAATCAAAATACTCATTCTAGGACGAATTACCGTTATCAAATCATTTAAAGAAACTCCAACAAGACTACTGTTACCAGAAGTGACCATTAAGGAGTCCAGAACTAAAGCATAAACTTCAGATAAACCACTACCAAGAATTTCTTGACATAGATTTCCTAAATTACCTTTCATCCAATCAATAGATTCAGAGAGATCGGTAGTTAAATCTTGAATACACAAAGTTACTTGCCCCTCAGGTATAGATTTTACAGCATTATGAATAGAAAGCCTTAAATCTGGTGAGCATAATATCAATCTCAATGACTTTGTCCATGACTCATAATATAAAGTGGAACTCCAAGATTGTGAACAATTAGCTTCAATGGTTCGTACAGATGAAACCAAACTCCTGATAGCTTTACATAGTGCAAAAAGTGAGGTACCCACCTATTTAATACAGATAATATTTGTCAGAAAGTCTAATCCACCATATACACTCTAGAGAAACATACTTGCTAGTTGAGGTGGAAAAATGAGAGGGAGTGGGAGTGGGGGTGGGGGTTGGGTAATGGGGTAACATTGGGAAAGGGTTAACCCAAAACACTTCTTGCCCAAATAATAATTTAACCTTTTGAATGAAAGAATCTAGCTGCTCTTAACAAATAGATGATCACTCTAGAGACTTTCGATCCATTGGACCAATTACGTTAGACAATACACTTGATTTTACACAGTTGACCCAACTGACATATAAAGGATTAAAGAAAAACAAAAAAGGTACACACTCTTGACTCTTCAATGGATTAATACTGCCACCTCTACCTCTTAGGCCCCGTTTGGTTCGCGGAATGTTTTCAAAGGAATTGGAATTCACAAAAGGAATTGGAATCATAAGGAATTGGAATCCAATGGAATGAAATTTTATGATGTGTTTGGTTGGCATAATGGAATGGAATTCAAATTCCTTCTTTTTTGATCCTATTACTATATCCGGTATATATATATATATATATATATATATATATATATATATATATATATATATATATATATATATATATATATATATATTACCTCTAAATTCATCAAAAAATAAATTACATTTTCATTTTTCGATTTGCAAAACTATTTAAAAATCATTTTAAAATATAAACAAACTATATTACATTAGTTATATTATCAATTCAAATTCAGTTGGAGGACTATTGTATATATGAACACAGTGACGAGCAAATAAAGATTTTAAAATGCTTATGAAATTCAAACAGATAATTAACACATTGTAAATCATAATATAACTAGAGATTCAAGAGTTTAAACAAACCAAAACACTCCCATTTTGTATCAATAACATAAAATGTACGTCGATAAGGCTTGATTGCGTTATACAAAAACAACGAACAATCATAGATCCAACGAACACTGTAATTTCTACAAGTGATCTAATACCATTACATAGTTTAATCGCAACTTAAACATGGCTATGAGCCCCGTCTTTTGCCATGAGCTGTCCAACAGCTCTATTCCTGTTGTCCAACAAAATACCAATTATTCATGAACATACAAACACTGAAACCTATTTTGATACAAGATTTAATTTTTATATACCCTATCCACCCAAATAACCCATATCCAGTTAACCCAAACCGATTAGTGCTAAATGGTCATAGTAATCCACGTGCTTAAAGGCTAAGAAAACTGTGTTGCAACTCGTTATGGGTCAAAAATGCCATTTATATACTATTTGTCATAAAGTTTTATTGTACTACTAGGGGCAGGTGCTTCAAATGGACAACCTATCGTTGCCAATGTATCAAGCTTCTAATGGCGCCTCTAAGCAACAAGAAAGCCTGAACTCACATCAGTCGACTATCAACTGTTTTTATAAAGATTGAGCAGGAAATAACTTTAACTTATGTTAGGGATTTTGACCACAATGGCAGTGCTACTCAAAATTACACGAGGCTACGTAGCATCTTCAAAAATTTAATGTAGTATTTACCTCAGGTTGAAGTACTACATAGTCAAAAAAATCAGTGCCTGAGAAAATGATAAATAAAGACATTACGTGTGAATCAAGATTTTTCTAACTCACTATGACATCAAACGGTCACTTCAGCATAATCCAAATTCCTGGTAATGAACCAAACCTACATCTGAATCTTCATGTTTTATATAAAGACAAAACAAGAAAACATTCTGTCATGGCCATGATAGACCAATGACAGAAGACATGTTTGTTCCTTATCATAGCCATGACAGCAGTGGGTAGGAGTAAATTCCTTTCTCATGGCTGTGACTAACTGATGATGACAGAAGAAATACAGCAGTGGGTAGGAAAATAGCCCGTCATTCTTTTGGTTTTAAAACAGCAAGTATTCTCACATCATAACCAGTAACCACCAACTATACACAATCACACATTATATATTCATTTTTGTCTCAAACTCTCAATTGAGACTTGAATGACTACTCACATAACGCTAGGCCAAAAGGCCCTTTGATAGAAAAATCATGGTCCAATTAGTTGGAAGGTCTTTTTAGATAAATCTATGCTCCAGTGAAGAGGTCCTAATGGGTCAAAATTGCCACATATACTTGTTATACATTTTTAATGAACTACAGGGGAGCATGCACGTCAAGTAATGGATGCAAATGTTGAAAGCTCTAATGGCCCCTGCAATAAGCTGATGTATCTAGTACTAACCTATATATATTATGTCCATACATAAAAATGTAATTTAAGTCAACTGCACAAGCACATATATATGTTTGACCAGCTGCCTTTGGCTATTATTAGCCTTGACACGTATTTGATGTAAAGAATATGGCTGCAAGCAAGCCCGAAATGTGGCTGCAGGCAGGCCCAAAACTGGCTGCAAATAAATCCCGAAAGGTGCTGCAATTGGGCTGCATTCAAGCCTCGAATGTGGCCACGAGCAGGCTTGAATGTGGCCTGCGATAAGGTGACAGTGGGCTGTGATCAGGCCATTGTGTAAAGTATGCCACATATCACCCTTGCCCAAATAATTCTATATACATAAGAAGATAAGATCTAGCAGTAACATACATATCAATCATTAAGAAAACATTGAACAAGCAATTTAAATCAACATATTGAATAAGAAATCATGTAGGTTCATCATACATTCAGCTGAATTCCTTATTAAGTATTATAACCTTATTAAGCCAAGCAAATAATATAGATTAGTTGTATCCTAACCTAAGCTAGTAGGTTCATCATACATTCAGATGAATTCCTAAATTTATGTACTACTTCATCATTGAAATTAAAGCATAAACATGGATGAAAATTGAAATCAAAGCATATAGCAAATCGATATCTGAATAATATACTACGATTGGATACAATCGAAATTGAATATATAATCAACAAAACCAAGGAATCCAATCGATTAAACAAATAATAAACAAAACCTAGATATCAAATTGATTGAACACATGAGCAGATAACCTAGAAACGAATGATTGAATACATAATCAAACATATTTGGAGTCGAACCTTGCGATTGGAGATAGCATAAATTAACAAGAAGTGATCATATGGAGGTGAAGAGCGATCGCAATGAAATTGTAGCTGCGTAGGAGTGATATGTTTATTTCAAATTTTGTTTTAGGGACGTTGATATTAAAGCCGGTCAAATTCCGTGAGAAAGAAGAAGTTTCCGGATAAAAAGTGAAGGAATCTCAATTCATTTAAACGAAAGAATTCATTGAAATTTATTAATTTTCCATTCCGTTCAGTTTTTTAACCAAACACGCCATGGAATTGTAATTCAAATTCCAATGCCATCAAATTCCAGCCAATTCCGCGAACCAAACGGGGTCTTAGCATTGACGGGGTTACATAAGATATAAGATAGAAAGAAATGACAGTTTCACTTTCACCAACAGTTCAACAGGCAAATATCAATGTACATAAGTACTTAAAAGTATAGTGGGTATGCAATGTATACATATGTGATATGTCATCAAAAGACAAAAGTATTGATTAAAAGAAAATAAATACTAACCTGACGAAGCTCGCTATAAAGGTTAATCATGTGACATCCAAGATTAAGTATATCTGAAATTACTGACATATCTTGCAAATTGGTCAGAGTGTGTCCGAGGGTCCCATACGAAAACATCAAAAGCCATAAACTTTCTAGATCATTCCCAAGTACCTCGTAATCAACTTCCAGTAAATAACGTATACATAAAACAAGCTCTTTAGCTACCACCTCCACCAACTCCTTGCATATTCCACTATTTACATCAAAAGTTGATGGCACTATCTGACCTATTTTGGCAGAGAGTAACATCATTTTGTCACAGATAAGTTTCAATAAATTGGCACAAGCCCCTTCGGAGGTGTCATCTACCCTTACATATACTTTCTCTTGCATTAAAGTGATAAGTATTGAGTTGATCGATTTGAGTGTACAACGAACATTTTCTAACACCGACCCTACTTCTACTCCATCTTGAAGGTAAGTATCAATATCACCTAAAAAGGGCTCCGTAATCTGTACAAAGAAATCAAATAGTGACTTCCGTATCTCGGCACTTAAAGTAGACACAAGTTGAGTTTTCCCTGAAACTACATTATCAGCGGATTTGCTAGAATCTTCAGTAACTTCTACACCTTCTTGTCTTTTGATACAATGAACATACAAGCGAAAAAGCTCTCCTTCACCGAATAACGCCAAGGCTTTCTTCTCCACCACCATTTTTCCCATCTTATCAAAAAAGTGTCTGTGATAACTTTTAATAACTGTTTTTGAATCTTTTGGCTTTCCATCGTCAGAAAGTTTATACTTTGCTAAGCTCTGTAAGCTCAGAAATCCATCAATGTGTGATGGGTGAAACAATCCCTGACACAAAACTTCATCATTGAGCTTTAATAATTTACTCATCAAAGCAGGATTACAAGCTTCGTGTAGCACATGCAACAAGCACAGCAAGGGTTCCAAAAGTCGATCCACAAAATCTTGAAAACCATTTTTCTTATTAGGATGTAGCCTCAAGAACTTGGTGAATGGCTCAAGAACTAAGCATGTCAAATTCAAGACAGCCGTTCCCTGCCTGCTATAATCAAGTTTGTTGGTAATAATTTTCAAAACAAGCTCAAGTACAGTACTAACGAGCAAAATCCACAAATCTAAATTTTCATTAGAAACTCCACCATGTGATGTGAAAATGGATGAAATACAATCAAACATTGTATCATATAACGTTAACTGACCATCATTCAAATCTTTGATTTCCATATTCTTAGCAATGCAATGAATGACTTTTAAGATGTCCTTAGCAAAGCTCAATGAAACATGCCGTTTTGTACCCTCGTCTAGGCAAAACTTGAATATTTCCCAGCATTTTGAATCTAAGCAAGACCCACTTACACCAAACTGACTCGTAACCCCTTCAACCCTTATCTTCTTCTCCGATGAAATCAATGTTGACTGAACCCAATTGTTGAGAAAAACTATTACCCTTTCAAAGCTAACAACCTCTGATACATGAATTGTGTCATCTTCTACTTGACTACAACTCAATTTCACAAACTTATAAGCCAGCTCCACCTTTCTGTGAATAAATAACAAAAGAAAATCAATCGAATATCTTTAAATTCTACCAAAATTAACCTTCAAATATAAATAAGGAAAATGTCACAGAACAACAAATAATTTTGTACAAACCATTTCACCATAAAGTTGTGAGCTTTCACCAAATTGACACTATATTTAACGAACTAATTTCTTTACTTATAATGTAACAAATTTATATTCCCTAACAATTCATGTAAAGCTTAACCTAACAGGAACAAATTAAAATATGTGCTTACGTTTCACTATCGAGATTCTTATCTTGTAACGACAAAATTAGCTGCAAATTTCTCCACGGAGTTGCATCTTCAGTCACCTTCATCGATGTTTCATCATTTACTTCGGTTGATGTGTTTACAGCAGAATCGATACGAGATGATTTTGAAGCTTTTTTATTGTGCTTGTTCTCTGAATCAGTAAGCTTTCTCTTCTTCTTTGACTTCATTGAACTGGTGCTGCTTGTTTCGGCTCGCGGCGACTTGTAATCCGCCATTGTTGTGAGTTTAGAGCTTACAAGGGTTTTTGAGGTTTTGAGGGTTTAACTTGCTGATTTTTTTTGTTGATGTAGATATATTACATAAATCGTCCCCATGGTATTGGTAACTGATATTTTTACCCTCCCTTTTGTGGATTAGCTCTGTATTTGTTCTGTTATATTTTTTTGATTGTAGGAGCTCATGAACATCGATGTGTCTTGGTATGTCAACTACTAAAATATTTTCAATCTATGTGCGTTTGTTAGATATATTCATACAAGTTTGTTTATATTAGAGAAATTACATTTTAGATTGCACATAACGTGTTTGATGAAATGCTCAAGTAGACACTAATGTTCAAGTTGCTCTTAAACGATGATATTGTAATTATTTACAAATGTACATACATCATGTTGGTGCATATTGTGTGTCAGTCAGTTGGTCTAAGTCTGTACGTGTCGATATTGTAAAATCGAGTTGTAAATGAGAAGTGAGATTAGTGAAGTTAGAAATATTCAAGTGTTGACCTGCGACACTTAGCCAGTATCGCAGTTGTGACACTAAGCTAGTATCGCAATAAGGCGGCTGGTGAAGTGTCGCAGGGGTCAGTCTATAAATAGAGGATTGAGGTTTCATTTGTAGGTTGACGAAACCCTGAGTGTGTGACTGATAGAGTGTTCTTCTGTAATATGTATAGGTTCAAATCAATATAATACAGAAAGCTTTGATAATTCATGTTCGTGTGTTTAATTAACGTTCAATACATTGATTGTTGGGATTCCGCACTTGCAATAAGTTAACGATTCGATAGATCCTGAGATAAAGGACCTACACATCATTAAGAAAAGAATCAACTAGAAAAATCATGAAAGTGTAGAAATAAATAGGTATATAAACAATATATCTTTTGTAGAGCTTTTGTAAATTAGATATACAGATTACTTGTTGCTATGGCTCTTATTCTGTTTCTTGAGTGAGTCTGAGGATGATTGAAGCACTATGATGGTTACATATGAACATAACCCTCATTTCGACTTATTATGAGCTAATTAGCTATAAAGAAGGTAAGTGTTGCTACTATTACTACCCAAGATATTAGTTTAAGATAACGAACACTATTCTATTAATATTTTATCATTGATTTACTGTCATTTGCACATTAAATTTTATCCAATATGGTAGTTTATAACAATTTTATGTGTTATTTAACCTTCATGTTTTTTTATTTTTAAGACTCAATGTGTAGGGATCAATGGAAATGGATGATTGATCATGGAGGAGCTTTCTAGGTTAAAAGTTCTAAAAAATCTTGTGGATGAAAGAACTTTTGGCCCATTTAATGGGGTATTTATGTAACATCCTCGAAATGGACCTAGTTGTTTTATATTATTTCTTGATTTAAATTAGTATTTAAATGTGTTTGGAAATAATATTGTTTGAAATAGTTGTAATAATTGGAATAAGAGCCGAATATTCCAATGTGATAAGTGAATTATTAATTGTTGTAAATTAATATAGTTGACGGTACAATAAAATGTTTGGACTCGCAAATGGTTTTCGGGTTCCAGACAATAGATTGAGATGGGGTATTAAATTATACCCGTATATTGGAGGCGGTTTGTGAGGTCGGCTATTTATTTCACTTTCCTCTTTAGGAAAGTTTCATAAGAAACTTTGAAATTATCAAGAAACCTTACAAATCCAAATCAAAACTTAGGAACCAAATTGAAATCGAATTTGGAGCTGTGATTGATTCTAGTTTCATCCTAATCACTATCTCAATTCAATGATTCTTCAATTGAGAGGTAAGTTTAATTATTTCCATTTGATTGAAATTGGGATAATTGATGATTTGAGAGAATTAGATGTTAGAAACATGTTATAAGTGTTACATATTGATTATGTAACGTTATGTGTGGTTAAAAACTGTTAGAAGTTGAGTTTGGGCGATTTTGTTATAAATTTCGCGGGTCAGGTTTTGATCAGGACGAACAGGGCTGGAACGACGGGGGAATCCGGCGGATTCAAGGGAATCCGGCGGATTCCGGCAGAAATGAGGGAATCCGGTCGGATTCAGGGAATCCGGCGGATTCAGGTTGTTTTGTGGGAAGCCGGCGGCTTCTTAGGGAATCCGGCGGCTTGATAGGCTGATATCACATTTTGTTTGATTGTTAATCGTAATGTGATTGATATCTGTTGTAGGTTAATATATGATAATGATTATATTGTAAATCATTGGTACAGGATTAGGAACTAGTAATATTAATATGTATCATGTTAAGTTCCTAATATTATTAATTGATATAAGTTATGTATTGATACGGATTACTAACTTATATTTGAATTATTGATTCTCAGATGTGGAGAAGGTTCAGTGATATTAGACTACTGAGTGGAGGCCTGAGGTAGTCGGTGAGTGGATCTGTAACCTCAGTGTGATTTAGTTGTAATGATTTGATTTACAACAAGTAATTTATAGTATTACTTTTATATGATGCATCTGTTGATATATATTTTGCCATGTTAGTTTGGTGGTCTGCTTACTTGGCTGTTTGAGCTAGCATGTAAGATTCTGAGGTCAACTAGACTTGACAGTTGGACTTGGTTGTTATTGTAGACGACAGGAGATCTTGAAACTTGAAATGTTGGTTTGGAGATCTAGGTCGTGTGTGATTAACAACTGGTTATCGGTAATTCTGTATAGGCCAATACAGATGATTGATAAGAGTTCCTTGATTACCAAACCGGTATTAGGGTATCTCAGGAGCCACCGATCCTCATAACGATTGATAATGTTTGATTGGTGTAGCTTGACATTGATTGGATGTCAAGTGATTGATTGATTTTCTGTTTATTGTTATTTGATGTAAACAGATTGTTATGCTAGGTTAGACTGTTGCTTATAGTTTCATTCACTTAGCTTTATGCTAACCCCACCACAGTTCTTCCTGCAGGTTGAAATAGATAGGACATATTGGGCAGGGCAGGAAGTGTTTGACTGGATGGAATGTTTGACAGGCTTTTACTCTGATGTTATTTTGATAACTAAAGAGATGTTTTGAATTATATAACACCGAGTTTGTTGAAATGTCATGTGTTTGGCTTTGAAAAAGTTTATTGACATTTTGAGTACATTGATAGTATGTTTTAAATATACGCTTCCGAGTCGCAATTATTATATTATTGTTTATATAGAAACGAGGGGTGTTATAATTTAGAGACAAGATGGAACAAAGCTTCTTCAAAGAAAGTCAACATCTTCGTGTGGCGGCTAGCTTAATGAAAAATCCTGACTCGAGTGATGCTTGATCATTTAGGTATAAACCTTCATTCATTACTATGCCCAAGTTGTGAATATGTAATTGAGACGGTAGATCATTGCATAATGAGATGTAAATGGGTACATTCAAGTAAGATGGGGAAGGATATTCAAGTGGTGGAACATGGCAACCTTAAATATTGGATCGGTGGGAGAATTGATTCGGTTAATGGGAAATAGAATGTTTTCAAATAGGCAAAAGATGTTACGGGAAGCGGTGGTAAGGTTCAACACATATATCATTTGGGGATTCGGAATAGAGTAATCTTTGATAATAAAAAGACAAATCAAATATATTTGTGTGGGGAGGTACAAGTACTTCCGTTCTTTTGATTATCACATAAATTAAAAGGTTTCAAGATTTTGTTGAGTGGTAGGTGTACAAACCCAAACGGATGCACAGATTGACTAGAATTCCATAGCAAAGCTACTGTTGGAATCGAATTTCTTGATAACATTGCAGGTGGAGTCACCTGTTGTAACATCCTCTCTTCTGGTCCGGTAATTTCTAATTTTAAATTGATATATTTAATTGTATTAGAAATTATTTGATATTATTTGTTTTATTTCGAAACTTATATAAATAAGTCTCAGAACTTATTGTGAATAGTAAATTGTTGATTGTTGTAATTTACTATAGTTGACGGTAGAATAAAATAAGTTTCTCGCAAATGGTTTTTAGGTTCCAGGCTATAGATTGAAAGGGAACTAGTTTTAAGTGGATACGGGTCGGTGTTAAATGATTTGGCCGACTTATAACTTTCCCTAAATGGAAAGTTCTTCCATTTCTTTGAAAACCTAAAACTAAACACCTAAAGAACTAGAAACCTAAATTAAAAAAAGAAAAACTAAGATTGAGCTTGGATTGTGAAGCTGCGTTTATTTCATCACCATCATCTTTGTGAAATCTTCAATTAGTAAGTTTCATAATGATGTTAAATTTCAACTTGTTAAGTGATAGAAATCATATGAGTAAATGATGATTAGATGGTATATGATAGTATATGATGCTAGAAGTAGTTGCTATTAGTGATTACAATGGTTAATGCCAAAGAAACTGATTTTGGTGAATTTTGGGATTCATTTTCGGACTTGTGTTTTATGCTGAACGAAGGTTGCTGGTGCAGGGTATGAACCCGGCAGGTTGCACCCGTACCCGGCGGGTAATGTGCCTAAACCGAGAATCCGGCGGGTAGGACCCGTACCCGGCGGCTTCTCTAGCCTTTAAAACGTAAATGTGTTCTGTTACCACCAAATGTTAATTCACCCGACGGTTTCAAAGATGACCCGGCTGGTAAGTCCAGTACCCGGCGGGTATTTGGACAAACCGGCGGGTAGTGACCCGTTTGTGATAATTTTGATTTTAAACATATTACAAGTCAAATGACAATGCCTATAAGATTATATGCTTAATTGTAAACAATGAATATGAATAGGAACTTTGATTATAATGTTAATTGTATTAAGTTCCTAATATTATGGATTGATGATTCTGATTTCTAATTTATATCTGATTGTTGATTCTCAGATCAGCAGAGGACTCAGCGAGATAAGACAGCTGAGTAAGTGAATCGAGACAATCAGGTGAGTGGATTTGAAACTCACAGTTTGGTTTGGTTGTGTCAATTTGATTTCAATCAGTAATTATAGGATTACTATTGATAGAATTGTTAACCTTGAAATGATATGCCATTTGATTGGTGGTTTGATTAGCCTGTGAGCTTGAATGTAGTTTACAGAGGTCAACTAGATTGTCGGTTGGACTTGATTGCTATTGTTGGTCAACACAGGGTTGCGTACATGTGTTGATGAAGATTAGCAATGAGTTAGCGGTTAATCACTGTTTTGGCCTACAGTTGATTTAAGTGTTCTGATGGGGCCACCCGGCACAGGGTCCTTAGGAACCACCGTTCCTCTTGACGATATTTGTTACATTATTGGTTGTGAACAAATTGCTAGCTAAATTGAATTGTAGTTGATTATTCATTCACTTAGCTTCGTGTTAATCCCTCAATTTACTTCCTGCAGGTTATGTTTATTATGTGGGTAGTCAGGAAGGAATGTTTTGATGCTGGGAATGTTTGAACTAGCAACTCTGATCAAGTTTGTTATAAATGATGTTTTGTAATATGTAATGCCCCGGTTTGTAAACAAGTTAACTGTAGTTGGTTTAATAGTTAAACAGGTTGTGTAAAGGTTTGCGAAAATTTCTAACAAAGTTTTAATTAAATATGTATGGTAAGTATACGCTTCCGTAAAACATAATATAATATTGTGATATAAAATGAGGGGTGTTATACCTGTCGTGGTTTTTGTTTAGTGAGACATGGTTTGTTAGAAAGTTATAGTAATCACTTAGATCATATCTTCATGGCATAGAAGCAAGGAAAGGAAGATAAAGCACATAAGTATGGCAACATCTGTATATTTCAATGTATAAATAAATTGATGCATTCACACACAATCGTTAGCCCTTTTTGTCATTTAGAATTGTCACGACCATAACATCGATTTTGTTAGCAGAAAATATTGTTCAATTACGTGAAGTAAAGTTTTTTAATACACTGAATACTCATTCTTACTCATGCATACTTGTGTGAGTCATTCAAAGCTAATTGCATATGGGGGCTGTGCGTATGCACATCCATGAACCTTTATAGTATTACAATACTATGCATCATATAACATAACTCTCCCAATTAACATACTTTTCCTTTTTTCCTAGTGAACCTAGTTTTTTCTTTCTAAATTTACACCATTTTTAACATATGAATTAAGAAAGTCAATAAACTAATATCATATGTTGGAGAATGTGGATAAAACGATGAAAATTTTATTAATCAATTGGGCCTTTAATTATTGTTGGATTTCAACATTTTTCCGATTTTCTTATATCCTTGGCTCTTTGCTACTACAAGCTTGTTTATAGTTAAAACATCATTGTTTTTATTATATTCTCATTTTGTTTGAGGGTTGAAATTTAAGAAAAAATTTCGGCTGGATTCAAAAAACAAAGACAATCATTCGTGCTATAATTATCGACTCCATTAAAATACTTGTGTGATGAAAATTAACACTTTCGTTTTATTTAGATAATGTATGTATATATATTAGGATCTTGATTTTGTTTAGAATATACAGATGAAAATCATTTTATTTTAATGGATTCAATCAGTTTTAATAAAAGTACCATTAGCTCTCCCCAAACGTTACGAAGTACATTATGTCCAGGCACCATGATGTATAATTTGCTCATACAATATTAATAACTAAAATGCTCTTCTAAGACACCTTGACAATTCGCAGGTAATACCCAATGGGCACGAACGGACATGCCCAACAATGAATGACGAATGGGTACAAAAGTAAAACCACCAAAGATGATGGAAAATACGCACATCTTCCCTAAAAAATCACTAGACTGGCTTACCATTTATAAATCATACCTATCAACCACTCCATCGACCACCAAATCCCTATGCTACACGTGGCAATATAGTACCATATTCAGTAACCCATATAAATAAAAAAATTACTAACATATCCCCA
This sequence comes from Helichrysum umbraculigerum, assembly GCA_949592205.1. Lineage (NCBI taxonomy): Eukaryota > Viridiplantae > Streptophyta > Magnoliopsida > Asterales > Asteraceae > Helichrysum > Helichrysum umbraculigerum. The sequence continues at coordinate 173,461,926 of CATIUR010000001.1, forward strand.
TGCACCCAATAAACCCATAAAAAACACATAAAATTTCACTATCTAGGAATCAGTCTCATATCAACTTCCGTATTTGGGTTATCACGTGATACGAAGTGTAACGATCTCAACAAATCATCTCACACTTACAAATATTATACTCTTAATCAAATGGCAATATGCATGTAGAAAACACTTCCTCCTTGCATAGAGAGATAAAGATAAATACTTATAATAGATTTATTTTATTAGGGTGTATTCGAAGTAGGGGTGTTAAAAATATCCGTATTTGAATTCGACACCCGATTAACCGAAATACCTAATCCGAAAATACCCGAAATCTGGATTCGGATATTGGGTAGTACTATTCAAAAAAGTCAGGTAATTGGATACCCAAAGTATCCGAACTTTTCCAACCTTTCTTTTTAAAATTTTTATAATATAAATGAAAAAAAAAAACCTAGCCCTAGATCCATATTCAGTTTTCACAGCTGACATCTCACACTTCTCATCACACAACACCATCATCGGTCCACCCCAATCTTGCAAGTGCGATCTCCACCGGCCACCCTCCAGTCTCCACGCAGCAACAATCATCGAGAGAACAACTTATAGTGTATTTGATGCTATTGTTGTACTTAATTTGATGCTCTTAACTTAGTAATTTGGTGCAGGTTTTCTAGCCATTATGTTGGTGTTTTTCCAACCATTTAATTGTGTATTTAGCCAATTTGATGTGGTGTTATGTTTGTCTTATTTCCTTCAACATAGCTAATTTGTTGCTCTTTCGTAATCACTCATTCGGTTATATATATGTAATAGGGATTACGAGAGTGAGAGGCGCTTGGATCATGGATGAAAGAACTTTTGTTTGGTTGGTGACTAATAGAGTGCAAACCAACAATTCCTCGGACAAGATGAATGGACGTTATTTTCATATTTTGTATCGCCTTTGAAACTCGATAACTTAGTACCAAACCATAAATTATGTTATATTTGCGTGTTTTAAAATTTGGATGATTGTATTATGGATGGGTTGATGTTATGTAGTAGTTAATAAGTCTTATGTCTTCATTTATAATGTTCAACTTGTTTTCAAGATTTACATTTATATACTTTTGGTATCGGATAACCTGATATTCGTATTCAAAATTTCGGATATCCGAAATTTCGGATACGGATGTACAAGTGAGACAACCACATTAATTTGTATTAAACAAAAATTTGTAAATCTTTGAATCTATTACATTTCTGATTTTGAGTTGATCTGAAAAAGGTTAATAAATCACTACTTCGGGTATCCGTGGATGTACAAGTGAGACAGCCACATTAGTTTGTAGTATTAAACAAGAATTTGTAAATCTTTGTACAGTATTAAAGTTGATAAAAGTTAAAATTCTATTAAATGGATGTTCCCCATTAATTAACTTTAATAAACTTTAATACTATACTATATACAAAATTAAGGGTGTGTTTAGTTGTGGAAAATTTTCCACAATTTTTCATTTTCAATTTTCTAAAGAAAATAGTTTTCTAGAAAAGTGTTGAAAATTTAGAAAACGCGTTCAAAATGTTGGAAAAGTGAATTTTGAAAAACTAGTATTATCTTGGAAAATTTGGAAAAGAGGGGGGAAGTTTATAAAGGAAAATTTGGAAAAGTGGGAGGGAGTTGTTTTCCACCTCCAAGTTATATTTTGGAAAAGTGAATTTTCCATTTTCTTGGAAAATTTTCTCAAAAAACTTCATTTTGAACGCGTTTTCCACTTTTTCACTTTTCTTGGAAAAATTTTCTGGAAAACTCTCATTTTTTCTACAACTAAACGCACCCTAAGATTTTTACCCATTTAAAGAAGTAAATTCCATTTGGGATCGGTCGGAGTATTGGACCGAGCTAATTGTTGGCAGAATCACAACTGCCCACCCACACTTTTCGTTCGTTTCTTTCATCTCCGCCATAACTCAAAACCAACCAACAATTCTTCTAGTCTTCTTCAATTCAACGATCCGTCAAACCCACAATCCTTCAAAGTAAGTTTCTTTTTTATATTCTTTTAACCTTCAATTTCAAATTTAGGGCTTTTTTTCTAATCCAATTCTGTTTCAATTCCACCAAGGGTTTTACTTATAATTCAATTACTATTCGACCCAGATCAATCGTTCATGTTATTGATTTCATTAATTTCTTCTAATTTGTATCTGTTGGATTGCTTGATCTAGGGTTTTGATTTAAAGATCGTAATTTGATATAGGGTTTTGATTAATTTGTGAATTAAGATCTGATACTCTGTAATTGGTTAATTGAATTGATGCTTTTTACAATGCATATGCCTGATCATCTGAATTTTGTTGAAATAATTAGTTGTTATAATTCCCCCCAAATTAATTATGCTTTACAATAGTCTCAAGTAGTTCACTTCTAATTATAATCCTACTGTAGGATATACATGAATATATAATGTCAGTTGTTGTAGTTTTTTTAAAATACTTATGTTTTATAGAATAACTATAATGGAGCCTGGAAAACTAAGTGGGGGACTAATAAATTATGATACCTTATTAAATTCTAATGGAAATGCAATATACCAGTTGGTCCCTATCTGACTAATTCACAGTCGAAAACGAGTAGCTATTAATTAAGCTGAATGTCACTGAAAGGTTTTGTTTTTAATCGTCATTAAGAAAATTGTCACGATCCCATGATGCTTTAACCGGTGATCAAGATACTAGGAGGCAATATCTGCAATTTGTATGCTAGTTGTATAAATAGTTGTGAAACTATTGTTTGTGAGTGTGTCTGTCTGTTGTAAAGACTTTTTTAACTGGTTTTGTTCTTGTAACCTTACTAAAAACTCTAGGACACATGCAGTGACAACATTCCATGAATATAATTTGGTTCGACTGCTACAGTGATAATAGGATTCGGAAAAAAATCCAGTCAATAGTTTTAGATTGATTCACAGTCAATAATTCTAACTGCAGGGTGATGTCTGCTAATATTTTGTCTTTGAAATGTGTAAATGTGATGTAGAATAAATATGGCCGTCGGGATTTATAACTGTGTTACATGAAGATAGAACTGTGTACCTATAATCTGAACGACTTCTATCTGAGCAATCACTCAATTGGATGGAATACTGTATCTGTATAATTGAGCAGTTTGTGCTCATTGATTCCTGTGTCTGCTCATATGTGGTTACCAAATTGTTATTCAACCACTAAAAATTGCTTCAGATTCAGAGTTATGTTGTGATAAAATTATTTAAACCGTTTTGTTATTGAATGCTTCAGATGGTTAAAATGATCAAACTTATGTTTTCATGGTGATTTACCAAACAAATAATTTATTGAGTCTTTAGCTCATTTAAATGTGTCTTCTATTAAACACTTATTCAATCAGTTTTTGTTATCAAGCAGGTCATAAGTTTCACGAGCTCAAGAATTTTTTATCGTAAGGCTTAGGTTCATATATGAGCTTTAATGGCCGACCAACCTAATTCTTCAGCTGGATACTCTATTGGAATCACCCCATCCACCCCTGAGGCACAATCACGTAGACCCGATAATAAAATAAGTCCTCCTCCTTTTACATCTTCCCCGGGCCCCAGATTTACACCGACCCATATGCAACCCAACCAGATACCTTCCCTTTCCCCTTCCACAATAGGTTCACAATTGCCGTTATCCGCAAATGGCGTTAGAACGGGAAGCCCTGTTTCACATATGAGCACCCCGCCAGGCCCGCCTGTTTTTTCTTCTCCGGTACAACCTGCCGCCGTGCCTTTTAGAACGTCTCCATCGACTCCTCAGCCAGTTGCGTTCTCGGCAGTTCCATCTTCTTCCGCTTCACCGCCATCAAGTTTCTCAGAGGGAGCAAATGATTTTCAGCGCCAGGTGTCGAATGATGCAGAGGACATGGTGTCTCTTACTGATGCACCAAATGTTCTACTTTCAGCACGTAAGGTATTCCCTTTTTAATCATATGCATTAACATAATTTATCTTGAGGAAAATTGCAAAAAGATAGAAGTGTACTTTACTTCCATTTCTTGTTTGGTTATTCTTGTTACTAAAACTAATTACATTTTGAGAGCCTTCATAAAAAAGCATTCAATTTTGTCAGCCTGTTGCATGTTTTTTTTTTGTCGTAATTACTCTAAAAAGTCATTTTTGAGCAGTACAAGTTAGAAATGAAGTGAAAGTATGTATTTTGACCTTTTTTATTTATAATTGGATCAATTGTTATACTTGATCATTAATGGGAAAAAGAAATCAACCAAACGTGTTGGAAGTTGCCTAAAGTATATTTAGAAGCTTACAATTCTAAGCTGCTTCTTTTCAAACAATTGGATATATGTTATAATATTGTAGTTTTGTAATCATATATAACACATAGATTACTTTTAAACTTCTTTAGAAAAGAAACAAAAGATCCTGATCTGAACCCTTGTGATTGGCACTGAAAGTAGCTCGTTTTGACCCGGTACCCAACCTGCCCACTTTTGCCACCTTTAGCATAAAGTAAGATTATAAACCTGAACCACATTTGCTTGGGTATATGTAGGTACTGAAACAAAAGAAACTCATGAACGTACCGAGCTTGGGTTTCGGGGCATTGGTTTCTCCAGGACGCGAAGTCCTGCAAGGTCCTCAAATAATTCATCGGGACCCTCATCGCTGCCAAAATTGTGGAGCTTATGCAAATCTGTATTGCAACATTCTACTCGGATCAGGGCAGTGGCAGTGTGTAATATGCCGAAATTTGAATGGAAGTGAAGGCGAATACATATCTTCCACTAAAGAAGAGCTTCTTAATCTATCAGAATTAGCATTTCCAATGGTTGATTATGTTCAAACAGGGAATAGAAGACCGGGTTTTGTTCCCGTTACTGATTCCAGAATGTCGGCACCGATCGTTCTCGTTGTAGACGATTGTTTAGACGAACCACATCTTCAACATCTACAAAGCTCGTTACATGCGTTTCTAGACTCACTTTCCCCCACAACAAGAATCGGCATCATATTATACGGACGCGCAATTTCGGTTTACGATTTTTCTGAAGCATCGATTGCGTCGGCGGATGTTTTACCGGGCGATGTTTCTCCAAGTCAAGAGTCGTTGAAACAACTTCTTTATGGAACCGGTCTTTATTTGTCTCCGATTCACGCTTCGTTACCTGTGGCACATTCCATATTTTCATCTTTGAGTCCGTATAAACTAAATCTTCCGGAAGCTTCTAGAGACCGTTGCATGGGGGCTGCAATAGAGGTTGCTTTAGCTATTATTCAAGGACCATCAGGCGAAATGTCACAAGGGGTTGTGAAAAAACCGGGAGGTAGTAGTAGAATAATTGTTTGTGCTGGTGGACCTAATACACGTGGGCCCGGATCCGTCCCGCATTCTTTTAGTCATCCTAACTATCCCCACATGGAGAAAACCGCGTTAAAATGGATGGAACATTTGGGTCGTGAAGCTCATAAGCATAATACACTAATCGACATCTTATGTGCTGGTACATGTCCTATAAGAGTTCCTGTTTTACAGCCTCTTGCAAAAGCATCTGGCGGGATCTTGATACTGCATGACGATTTCGGTGAGGCTTTCGGTGTGAATCTTCAGCGAGCGTCTAACCGCGCAGCAGGTTCTCACGGTTTGATGGAGATACGTTGTTCGGATGACATTAACGTATCTCAAGTTATAGGCCCAGGGGAGGAGGCACGTACAGATAATCATGAAGCTTTTAAGAATGATAATTCAGTTTCAATACAAATGCTAAGTGTGGAAGAAACACAGTGTTTTGCAGTGTCAATGGAAACACGTGGAAACATCATAAGTGATTACGTGTATCTTCAATTTGGGATTCTGTTTTCGAATATGTACCAAGCGGATATTACAAGGGTCATTACTATTAGATTGCCGACAGTCGATAGTGTTTCGGCTTATCTTGATAGTATTCAAGATGAAGTGGCAGCAGTTCTTATTGCTAAGAGGAGTCTTTTACGGGCCAAAAATTTCAAAGATGCAATTGATATGCGGAAAACAGTAGATGAAAGAATTAAAGATATTACTAGTAGATTTGGATCCCAAATGCCAAAATCAAAGCTTTACCAGTTTCCAAAAGAGCTGTCTTATTTACCTGAGCTATTATTTCATCTTAGCCGGGGTCCACTTTTGGGTAGCATTCTTGGACATGAGGATGAGAGGTCGGTTTTGCGAGATATTTTCTTGAATGCATCATTTGATTTGTCTCTTCGAATGGTGGCTCCTAGATGTCTTATGCATCGTGAAGGAGGCACTTTTGAGGAGCTGCCAGCTCACGATTTGGTAATGCAATCTGATGCAGCTGTTGTTCTTGATCATGGGACTGATGTCTTCATATGGTTGGTAAGTTACTTGGGCTTATTGAAATCTCTTAAATTGCTTTAATTAGAAAGGTTAGATTAATGATAAAAAAATGTATATATATGTTGGCAAAAAAACAGCATAATATTAAGGGAGAATTACATATATCCCCTCTACAAACACCCTAAATTACATATATACCCAAACACATTTTTAAATTACATATATACCCAAATCCCTATTTTAAGTATACTAAAATTAAAAAAAAAACAGTAAAAATATAAATTATCAGAACTATATAAAATTTTCAGCCCAACAATTGGTTATATTTAAAATAGATAATATTTACTGTTTTTTTTTTTTAGTATACTTAAAATACGGATTTGGATATATATGTAATTTTAAAATGTGTTTGGGTATATATGTAATTTAGGGTGTTTGTGGAGGGGATATATGTAATTCTCCCTAATATTAACCTCTTTACTTCGTCAACATAATAACTTTTAGTATGGGCAAAATCACATTCTGTATATGTTTAAGAATGGTCTGAATCTTAATTGTTGGTGAGTTGTACTCAGGGTGCGGAACTTGCTGCTCAAGATGGAAGAAGTGCAGCAGCATTAGCAGCCTGCAGAACATTGGCGGAAGAACTTACTGAGACGAGGTTCCCGGCTCCTAGAATTCTAGCATTTAAAGTAATATTTGTATCCCTTTTTTTCTTTAAACCGTATAAGTATTAGATACGTTATTTTAACGTTTTATCTGGTTTCTAACAGGAGGGCAGCTCTCAGGCGAGGTATTTCGTGTCTCGGCTTATACCTGCACACAAGGACCCTCCTTATGAGCAAGTGAGTTGACTATAATACGTAGAGAGAACACTTTTGATCTCAGTGCTTATGAATGTTGATTTGGGTGATTTCTATAATCTCGAACCGGTCAAATGTGAAATTCAGTTAAAAAGGGAAACGGTCAAATGGGATGAACAGGTCAAACGGTATAAAAGTCTTGCTTAGTGTATTTTTAAAGCATCAACCTCTTAAGTTGTTTTCAAAGATTAAAATTATTGTTGAAAAGACCGTTTTTTGTAGTCATTTGTATTGCAGCAATCATTTATTCAGGATAAAGAAGACAGAGAAATGTGTTTCAGGTCAACCCGGCCCGTTTTTGACCCTTACTAAAAGACCCTTTTGGAAAAGTTCTCCAACCAGTCCAACCCTCCCATCCGGCCATCTAGTTTTCTTGTAGGTTTGGAACTTTGGATCCCCATCACTCCTGTTTAGGCTTTTCTGTTGAAAAGTTGCAATAGAATCTTCAAGGGAAATTTCAAGACACATTAGTCAAAAAGAGGGAATATGGGTTCATTATATAGATTACAAGTCAAATGGTAATAGATTTATGTAGTACTAATATTTTGACATTAGGCAACATGCCTGAACCACCAAGTTTGTCACCTATGAAATAAACTAACGGGTGAGTGGAAACCTTTGTTGACAGGAAGCAAGATTTCCGCAGCTTCGAACTTTAAGTGCAGAAAGAAGGATAAAATTGAAGAGTAGTTTTATTCACTTTGATGAACCTAGCTTCAGTGAATGGATGCGCAGTCTCAAAGTATTAGCACCCGAACCAAGCTGATCATTCTGTTTTTGGTAAGGCAGGTTTAGCTGGCTGGTTTCAAATCCAGTCGTCAACAAACATCTTTGGTTTTTCTCCCTTTCCTTTTTTTTAAGCAGCCGAATGGTGTTTAGTTTTTTTTTCTTTCTATTGTTTACATTGGATTTGGATGCTGAAATGCAGCAATGGAGCAAATAAGTTGGAAGAAAAAACGAGTTACTTTTTGTTGGTTCAGAATTGTGGCTTTCCAATGCAGTAATGAAATCAAAAAGGGAAGTGTGATAAATACAACAAAATAATAGATTCATACAACAAATTTGTGTTGTGATATGTATGTACTGAAAGCTTTAACTGACAGTTCGTTGTATGAAACAATTTGATTGTTGTATATATCACTTCTCCATCAAAAATGCGTTTCGCAAGCACTTTAAAGATCTGTTCTTGCTTCCCGGACTCCGGGTCACCTATTTATGATTTTATGCATATATTTAGCAGCATCTGAGTCGACAAGAACACCTTTAAAGTGTTAGAAACTGATTTCCAACATATACCCTCAAACGGAAAACCCCCTGAACTTTTGCAAGTGTAAAGCGTATTCCGCACTATGGAAGGGTAGTAATCGGAAGGGTTCAAGCTCAACGCCTTTTGTGAAATGGACGTTTTGCATAATTTTCGTAAATTAGTAATCCATAATTATATGAAGTCAATATTTAAACATTTTAAAAGAAACAAAAATCTCCATATACGTAGATCAAAGAATAAAAGAAATCCATATATGAAAAGCAAACAAAAATAAAAATATTAAGGTCTGTATCAAATTTGAAATTTTTAACTTTCAAGAACAGTTTTACATCCAAATTTCTATAAAAAGTATTTAGAAACTAATTTTGTCATTTATGTGGTGAGCTAACAAACAATACACATAATTATATATCCCAATATTATTCCATTTAGCATCTCTGGGTTGTAAATACTAAATAGTGACACATAAACACGTGTTATTTATGACAAATTTCAGGAAACAAACATATACATACAAAAGAAAAGATGATATTGCCACATCCTGATTTTTGTCCCTTTATTTGTTTGTTTGGCCTCAAACTACTTTCACGTCCCCCTATGCTCTCTTTCAGCCACTCCATTTTCACTCTTTCACACACTTAAAAACACACAGACATACACATGTATCTCGTGCAGATTCGCCTTTATCTTTCCACCTATGATAATGATTCATACACAATTACATTTTTTTTTTTATCATACACCATTAAATATAATTTACAAAGTTACTAAAATACATTTTAATTATACACCATCATATATGCTTTATAGAGTATAGTTATATTGTACAATTCTATAAAACACATTTGATGATGTATACCTAAAATGTGATGACTTTAGGATCTACCATCCTTCTACCTTTTCCTTCCACCTTTGGTGTGCTCCACCTCCAGCTTGTCAAACAATAATATTAAATTATATATAAGAAACATCATATGATGTCATCAAATTATCAATCAGCCAATTAAATTCCTTAATTCTGTCCAATTAGCTAAAATTTAGGATACAATGATGTCATAAATAATATAATAATAATTAAATATAGGATGAGAGCTATTTGACTATATCTAGGATTCCTATTTTATTCTTAACAATAATCGCATATGGATTATTATTTTATTTTTCCCTCTTTCAATTATATCCTTACTTTTAATCACCAAATTAACTAATGAGAACAAAAAAATTATAATTTTACCTTACATAACTCGTGTATATACACGGGTTTAAAGGCTAGTAATCACAATACGACACACACTCTATATATATATATATGTATATATATACTATACTACGGATTATTATTATTATTATTATTATTATTATTATTATTATTATTATTATTATTATTATTATTATTATTATTATTATATACTACCTCCGTCCCACTCAAAGTGTCATGTTTTGACTTTTTGAAGTATTTCTTTTTAAACTTTGACTTTAAATATATTTGTTTGAGTTATATAATACTTGATGCAAAATATATGAATGAGTTGGGTTTCTAATGTATTTTCATTGGTATAATTTTTATCGTATATTATATAACACAAACAAAAATATTTAAGGTCAAAGTTGAAAAGGAAAGACTTTGAAAAGTCAAAACAGGACACTTTGGATGGGACGGAGGGAGTACATCTTATGAAACTTTTAATGTAATGTACATACCCTTACAAATGAAATATTAAATAGAACTGATGATGTAATTTGTGTTGTACTACATATTGTTAACACCACAAAAAAGTTACGTACATTATTGTGTGCAACTTGTTGAAAAATATCTATATTTAACACCATTGGCCTTTTCAGGGACGGATGTAGTTAGGGGACCCGGGACAAAGAGCAAATGGCCCCTCAAAAATTTTCAAACCGTGGTAAATTTGATTTTTACTTGAATACTACCGGAATGCAATTTACTTGCTATTAACATAGTTTATCTTACCCTTATAAATATCCTTACAACACGTTAAATACTTATAATTATTTAACGACCATTTTATACAAAATTTAATAATATATTATATATTGTAATCCTATCATATGTGTAATATCAAAGTTTATATAAAAACATATAGGTATAGGTATATGCTGCTAGCTCAGCTGTACGCGTTTTATGCTAAACTACAATTTGATTTGAAGTCCACTCGAAATCCTAGATGCAGCTATATATATATTTTACAATACAATTCTGTATCTACAATTGCTTAATAATACTATAATAGTACCTAATGTATATATATACTCCATCAGAATCAGATCCTCCGTCTCTGTTTTTCGATTTTACAGTAAGTTTAACTTATCATTTTGGTTGCAGTCTAACATAAATCAATTATTTACAGGGGCCTATTAAAGCTACCCCTGGTCCACCCTTTTTTCCTGCTCCTACCCCTGGCCCATCCTTTTTTATTTTATTTTTTTAGGTATACCCCATCTCAGCCTTCTGTTTAGTCTAAAACTGAAACTGATTCTGTACTGAACTAGATCAAATTTAAATAAAAGTAGACCGAAATGGTGAGCCAGGGGGTAGATCCAGACTTTTTGGGGTGTCTTTAGATTCCCCCTTATTTACAGCTGCTTTATGCGTGTATTACATTACATATTACATATATATATATATATATATATATATATATATATATATATATATATATATATATATATATATATATATATATATATATATCTATAAATATAAATATTAATTAATCTATAACTATAATAATGATCTTCGATCAACGTAGCTTCATCTATATCGCTCGATTTTTATAAGCATAATCATAATCAATTGTATATATATTTATATGCATTTATATCTATCTATCTATATATATATTTATATCACATTCTGTGATTCACCGTCTGACGTGACCAACCTGCTCGTTCTCTGAATAAGACCATCTGTAACGCACACATGTGGCAAGCGTTCTGAAGCACCACAACGCCAGAACGCCGGTAATGCGGCGTTCTTGACGGCGTTCTGGACGGCGTTCTGGGTCATATAACGAGGCGTTTTTGAGCGTTTTGGTGGGGTCCACACGGTTTTTTTTTCTTTTTTCCTTTTTCTTTGCCTTGTTTACGTAAAAAAAAAAAAGAAAAATGTTTTTTTTAAAGTGGCGTTCTGGTGTTATGATTAGGGGCGTTCTGGTGTTATAGTTTGATGATGATGTGGCGCTGATGTGGCAGCTGAAAAAGTGGCGTTCTGGTGTTACGGTTACGGATGGTCTAATTGTACATCGCTTTCCTACAGTAACTTAATATTCAATTACTCCGTATAATATTTATACATACACTTGCTGCTTTTTGTATGTATATATATATATATATCTAGTTTTATATCACATTCACCGTCTGATGTCTTCTCCGTCCCTCGATTTTTACAGTAAGTTTTTACTCATCAAATTCTGTTAATTTTTATCATCTAAGTTAGCATGAATGCATGATCAGTACTTTGCTGATTTATCAGGACGTTAATTTCGATGTATGTGAATATCGTCATCAGTGTTTAAATTCTGTTAACTTTTCCGATGTTAATTTCCATGAATTTCGAAGCTTCATAATCTGTACGGAACGCAATAATCACTTGTACGGTTTATGATGTTTATGTGTTTAATTATGGATGGTACTGTTAGCTAATTTGGTTGTACAATGTCGTTACTAATTTAAATTGTTGATGCCTATATATCAGGGATATGAATCATTCTGAGTTGTCAATTTTTGGTTATACAATGAGCTATTTTGGTTGTACATTGGTATTAATTGTTGATGTCCAGTCCACATGAAACTGAATTAGGGGTTTTAAGCCGTGATGTGCTTCCAGTAGCTGGTAGCCTATATATATCTTTTAATGTTAGGGCTTTTATGCATGCAATTGATGTATATGTGAATTTTTGATATATTTCCATGTTTTTAGTCGAAATTGAGGCTTCATATGCGTGAAATTGTATGTAATACTGCCGTTTTTTTAAATTTTATTTCTAAATTTCATTTGATTCCAGATTATGATGCGAGTTTAACACCCGCAATTCGTTTAATTGGATCTGTTAATATTTGTGTTGAAATTGTTGAGAGTTTATCTCTTTTCGTGGAAGAATTCGTATATGCTCAATTGTTTGTAATCAACGTGTTCGATGAATTGTTTACACTAATAAATGCGTAAACTGAATGAAAGTTTGAATCTTGATTTGTTCTGAATAATTACTTGAAAATGACGCGTGTTATGCATTTAATAACATGTAAATGTTTGATTTTCTGTAGTTGATCATGTGTTTGATATGATGACTCAACTATTTTTGAACAAAATGCAGATAACTGAACCTATAGATCAATATTGCATTCGAGAATGTCTGTGGCATCAGGGGATTTGACGCAAAACGAAAGTTTGAGTAACGGTGACTGTGATAATGATTTCGATTTCTCTAAACTACAAGATAAGCCCAGACTCTTGAATTTGGAAAGACAGAAATCTTTTGATGAGAGGTCGCTTGCTGAGGCGTCACCCCGTTATTCATCACGGGTGGAAAATGGCCAAAGACAAGTAGACATCGAGAGCATTTTTTCACCAAGTAGAAGATCATCCTTTAATACCCCTAGGTCTCAAATTGGGTTTGAACCACATCCGATGTTTATTGAGGCCTGGGAGTCTTTGAGGAAGACGATGGTGCACTTTCGTGGTCAACCAGTCGGGACCATAGCAGCACTTGACAATTCTGACGAGAAACTAAATTACGATCAGGTAAGCCCTGCTTCATACCAGTAGTTTATCGCAATCTTTTACTTGGTTATGGCCCAAAGGCCAGCTAAAACCAAGAATGTCCAATTTTAGAGTTGAAGCGTACATGTAGACAAAAAGATGTATGAGTTGTATTTGTATACTTCCACAGTTATATCTATTACACTATTAATGTTCAGTGTTGATCAAATATTACCAACATGGCAACATGAATGGTCATATGACTTTCACGGTGGCATGCGGCCCTTTGTTTTAATGTTGCATGAGGTCTCAGGTATAGGCTTTTAAGTTACTCTTAGGGTCATGCTATTCGCGGTCTGTTCATATCAAGGGGTGCTTTGCTGGAAACCCATGAACCGATTGGGCTAAAGGTGCCCCAGACCTTGCTTACAAGATATAGAAGTGAATGCACAATTTGGGACAATAGGACGCAGGATAGAACAATTTGACAACGAATTTTATGCATGCCACTTCACTTGCATGTAAACCAAGTTTTTATGCTTATGCATGTTTCTCTTCGTTTGTTTCTTGCATCTTATCAGGCCATGTACTTTGTTTACACTGTGCTGCACTAATTCCTTATGTTGGTCGTAAACTCTTTTATATATTAGTCTTTGTACCTTTTGTGGATGTTGTGACCAATTTTCTTCGTGTACAGGTTTTTGTGAGAGATTTCGTTCCAAGTGCTTTGGCCTTCCTAATGAATGGGGAACCTGAAATTGTCAAGAATTTTCTTCTTAAGACTCTCCGGCTCCAATCATGGGAGAAAAAAATTGATCGTTTCCAATTAGGGGAGGGTGTCATGCCAGCTAGTTTTAAAGTACTTCATGATCCAGTTCGTAATACCGAGACCTTAATGGCTGATTTTGGTGAGAGTGCCATAGGACGAGTTGCACCTGTTGATTCAGGATTTTGGTGGATCATATTGCTCCGAGCTTATACGAAATCGACTGGAGACGCTTCCTTGGCCGAAATGCCTGAATGCCAGAAAGGTATGCGGTTGATACTTGCGCTATGTCTTTCTGAGGGATTTGACACATTCCCAACTCTTCTTTGTGCTGATGGATGCTCTATGATTGATCGGAGAATGGTGAGTTTGTACCATGTGAAAGTCAATTTCCTGGATTCTTTAGGTTGAAATAAAAGTTGGAAAAAAAGTTGGAAACTATGTGAAAGTAAAAGCATGTTAAAAAATCTAAAGAGATGGAAATGTGGGCAGTTGGGCTGGTTAGATAGTGTTTTAAAATGGGTTTGGGTTGAAATAGGTCAATTTTGTATTGGTCGGGTTTAGGGGCCTTAAATCTGATCAGAAGTTATATTATTACCACAGTAATCTATTGTTTTATAATAAAATGATTCATGTGGTTTTATGCATTAGATTCCATTTAGGTGACTTTAGTTGCATTCGTACAAAATTTACGATATATATGCTATTCTGTCCATTCTCATGACAAGTAATCTGTATTGACCCATTTTTAAGTTAATGAGTCGAAATCACCACCTGTATTATGAATCATGAGGTACTATATTTCTATATTGTCTAGTTCTAGACTTGCATATACATATACATACATATTTAAACGTGCATTTGTATGCAGGGTGTCTATGGATATCCGATAGAGATACAAGCACTTTTCTTCATGGCATTAAGATGTGCTTTACTTTTACTCAAGCAAGATGTTCAAGGGAAAGAACTTATTGACCGAATTGTGAAGCGACTTCATGCTTTAAGTTTTCACATGAGAAGCTACTTTTGGTTAGATATGAAACATCTGAATGACATATATCGTTACAAAACGGAAGAGTATTCTCATACTGCAGTCAACAAGTTTAATGTGATGCCCGACTCCCTTCCTGAATGGGTTTTTGACTTTATGCCAACTCAGGGGGGATACTTTCTTGGAAACGTGGGGCCGTCGAATATGGACTTCCGTTGGTTTTGCTTGGGAAACTGCGTTGCCATTCTTTCTTCATTGGCAACCCCTGAACAGTCAACGGCGATCATGGATCTTATAGAATCTCGGTGGGACGAGTTGGTAGGAGATATGCCGGTGAAGGTTTGTTATCCGGCCATTGAGGGCCATGATTGGAGGATTATTACTGGATGTGATCCAAAGAACACTAGATGGAGTTACCACAATGGAGGATCGTGGCCAGGTACAACATTGTATTCATTTCTTTCTGTCTAATCTGGTCACCACTGTACTATGATGATGGAATTCTGATATAACTATACTCTTAGAGGTGGCAGTTTTGACCCCTTCACTTATAAATGGGTCAATACAGGTTATGCTTTATCTCAAATGATCAAACAGGAAATATAATGAAGATTAGTCTATAAGGAAAAGGGTCAAATGATTTGAACAATTAAAAGTTTCAAAAGCGTATTTTAATGCAAAAAACCTCCAATATCTTTAATTCAAAAATCATATATACTGAAATAATACAACTTTGGTAATCATATTTGACAGTCATTATTTATTAATTTCTTTTCTTTTGTTAAGAAAAGGTGTTTAGGTCAACCCAGCTGGGCCCATTTCAACCCGCACCAAAAGATTACTTGTTTTGCACCATTCCCCAATCACCCTACCCACCCATTTTGCCACCTCTACTGTACTCTCTCCTTGTTTGACTTGAAAGATTAATCAGGCAGTTTCAGATATTGTTATGAATATTTCATGTATCAATATAACATCATATCAGGTTGACAGTTGAAAAGTGATGTATATACCTTTCAAAACGTTGTCAATATAAGATGACTTAAGCTACAGTCTGTCTATGCAATTGAATCCTGATTGGATTGCTTTTCGTATAACACCTTATATTTCTGGAAGTCAAAGCTAGTCATTTCGGTTTCTGAATAGTCAAAAATATTTGAGGTGTTTAGCTACAGATTTGTTCCTATTTGTAGTACCTCTTATTTAGTTCTCCGAATGCATCAGAATTATATTTACGAATGCCAAAGATTCGTTTTGAAGTGAAAAGTACTCCTTTTGACCCTTGGAGTCAAATCCGTTCACATTTTTGTAAAATAGGTCTCATTCTTCCAAACTGGATTGTCTATTCTGTTCACGTGACAGGCTTGCTCTTGAAAATAACTATCCTCTTGTAATCAACTTTTTCCTACTTGTGAGGGATTTCTGATTTCCACAAATTACTTGCCAAAGTATACTAGAAATTGGAAAGCTCGTAACAATGTCAAAGTTGAAACGAATTTTTTGATAGTATATTCTAATTAGGTGACACTGGAAAAAGTAGTACTCTTCCAACTAAGTGTGCAACTCAATTCACGTCTCCTTGTTTCACATGTATCCGAGACTCCGAGTCATTGAAAATTTTCTTGATAAAATTTGTTGTGGTTGCAGTGCTCTTATGGTTGCTCACAGCTGCATGTATAAAGGTGGGACGCCCCCAGATTGCAAGACGTGCCATCGAGGTCGCGGAACTTAGGCTGGCAAAGGATGGATGGCCAGAATATTATGATGGAAAGATCGGTAGGTACATCGGAAAACAGGCTCGAAAGCATCAAACTTGGTCTATTGCTGGTTATTTAGTGGCAAAAATGATGCTAGAGGATCCATCTCATTTAGGTATGATAGCACTTGAAGAAGACAAACAGATGAAAACTATCATCAAAAGATCATCTTCCTGGACTTGTTAATTTTCATTCTTTACATATTTGTAAGATTCGGCTCTTTTCATTAGGGAGGGTTTCTGAGACATTGCGATTCAGTTCTTTTAGAATTTTTCCAGACAGAATTGATGCTGGTTTGTAGAAAGAGATGCAAAAATCAAAATAATTTGTCTATGGTATCTTTATTGAGTTTTAACTTTGTGTACAGTCTTGGGTTTTTCGATTTCTTCTGATTATTAAGATATTAGAATTTCGATTATCAGTCTGTGTAATTTAGTGAAAACTGTACGTAATATCCTATGCTAACACGGAAGAGAGCTATATCTCCTATAAGATTATTATGTGATTGTTAGAGTCATTACAAGTAATACATAAAACCATATGATACTATAAGATCATACCAGAAACATTTATAATTGTACATTGACGTAGGTAAGATGTTATTTCTAAATGTCTTGAGTGAAAGTAATACAATAAGCATATTAGTTATAAATTACACCATTACATTGACGATGGCTGCAAGAGTGTCGAAGCAGAAGTTAGTGGTTCATGCACAACTGAGTTTGTTGAAACTGAGATTGGGTTTCCTTCTAATTGCAGCATGATACTTCCCAGTAGTTCCATCAGCATCTTCTTGAACTCGTCTTCTTTAACAAGCTTTCCATCGTCCACATTAAACATCTTACATGATTCGCTTATAACCTGGTCCATCTGTACAGTAATTATGGGAACTATATATATTAGTAAAGAATTCTACTATTTTATATATCCAACTTTAAAAGTGTCTGTTGTATATATCGAACTTTCAGTTATTGCTATTGGATGTATCCGAGGACTTCATATCATCATAAAATAACTGACCTTTTGCTAATTTGACAACCATATTAGTTGTCACATCATCAAAAACCAGTGCCACATCTCCAATTTACATTTCATAAGACATCACGGAAAGTTTCATACAGATAATAGAAACTTTTAAAGTTAGATACATACATGCAACAGTAGATATTATGAAAAGCCTTCAATAATGTGATATAGACAGATGGTTTTAAATTAATATTAATGAGTCCAAGGATATGTATGTGTGTGTGAAACAACCGAAATAATGAATATGATTTGATCATTGAATACCTGATAAACAGCACCAAATGGTGGCAATCCAGCTGAAGAAGCAATAAGATCGAGCCCCAGACGCACACAGTCTTTGGAGATTCTCCCATTCTGATCTTTTGGCATTTGCTTCACTGCTGTATCTAGAGTCTAAATTTCAGATTTATGTTGTAAGAATATGAATTAAAGTAGCTTTAAACAATGTATAATTCTACTGTACCATTTTAATCCACTTGAATGACATCCAAGATTGACGATTGACTCTAACTATTGGATAGAGTAAATGATTTGAAATAAGGAATGTCACAAATTGTTGTGCCGATCACAGTGATAATTTCTACCCATTCACTTAAGAATGGGTTGGTTCGGGGTATGGTTAAACTCTGATGGGTAAAACGAGTAAAATAAATAAGATAGCTTACAGGGGGAGAAATGTTTTTGTTGCATCACTATAATTTTCATAATCATATTTGATATAGTATATACTAAAACAGAAGTCTAAATATTTGGACAAAAAGTATTTCACGTCAAACCCAATCCAGCCAGGCCCGTATTGACCCTTACAAAGAACAGAGGTTCTGAGCAATTACAAAAGCGGTCAAACCCGTCCATCTTGACACCAACCGATGTATAAACCTTAGTTCCATCATAGTTACTTAATATATGGATTTAGCGAAAGATTAAGAATAATTAGATTTTTAACCTTTTCCAGCTCAAACTTGTTAGATATAAGTCTCCTGATGCCAGTTCCATCAAAAGTGTTTTCACTGTGGGCAACAATAACAGGCTGCTCTTTGAGACGGTGAGCCACAGTTTCAGCTACCTTTTTAAATTCGAATAAGAACGTCTCGTGAGAAACAGGCTGCTCTTGAGCAACACCACATGACTGTAGTGCTGGCACTATAATATTGCTAGTAACCTGAAAATAAAATATCTCTGCATATAAATATTTGTGCAACTAGAGTTGACAATTGACATATTTACTTATGAACGGTTGACATGAGATTTATATATGGTTATCGCTAGAGGGAAAAGTAAAAAGATTTAGCTCAACAGAAACTGGTCAATCGGGCCAAAAGTTGCCAAAGTGTATTTTTAACACATAAACCCTCCGAACTCATTTTATACAGAAAAGTATGTTGAAATAATATATTTCAGTAATGGTATTCGACACACTAGCTATTATCTATAAGTAGTTTAGCCTCTTCTTTTTTTGAAAAGAAAATGTTTCCTTTAATCCAAGATGACCCGTCATCCGTGCCAAATATTACCAGTTTTGACCTGTTACCACCTGACCCGCCTATTTCGCCACCTAGTGCAAAACTTTACATTATAGAATCTACAAACAACCCTTAAAAGGTTCGATTTTGATGAAAAACTTACCCAGGAGTCTAAAACAGGAGGCATCCCTTTATCTACCGTAAGTTTCTCAAAAGCCTTGTTAATGTAGTCAGTAAGAGACCCATTTGGTATATCAATCTCTGAGAATATGGACATCATTTCTGGTTCAAAAACTGGGCTGTGAATGAACTCTAGTAGATCTTCTCCATCTATACGTAGAATAACAATAGGATCCCGCTTTAATCCAGCAGCCATCCCTATCAGAAAATCTGAAAGAACTCTTTTAAATTCCGTCTTGCTTACTTTGCGGTCTTTACCATGAGTGAACTCACTAAGAACCTGTATCAGAAGCTTTTAATGTCAATGCAAAAATCGTGCAAGTTAAAAGCTAAAGTTTACATATAAAAACATGCTTTCCATATAGGCTTACAATATTAACTGTTGTACTACATAAACACATTAGCCTTTTTAACCCATCAACAACTCGTTCTTTCATTACCTAGTTAAGACTAACGATTGCACATTGAGCAAGTACGAGTAAACTGATGAATATATAATGATCCAGAGATGTGTCAACTTGTTGCAAATTGGTTTTTTATTTGTTACTAGTAGTCTTGCTCTTGCATATTGGCATTTTAATAAAAAAAAGAAGAAGTTGTTTTCTTCTTCCTTTATTCTTGCATACCATTCTATTGTCTTACATGGTTGGATCTTGTTATCAGTAACATAAACTTGCTTGTTTTGTTACATATATAAACTAATACTACCACATCTGGTAGGACCAAAACATTCTTCATTTGTCTTAAGGCATTTAACTTTTAGCAATGCTTTATTGATCCAATCATTCTATAATTGCTTGACCATTTTCAATTTGTAATAAACTAAGGTACTACGCATGTCACCAACTTCTACATTACTATACGACATTTCTTGGTACATATATGTGCACAAACGACAAATTTGGTTTACCTAACAAGGACACAAAGTGATATCGACCGTTAAAAGAATAGACTTTTAGTTTTTTTACAGAATTCTTCCAACTATATTCCTTGCTTCAATCGAATGCAGGAAAAAAGAAAACGAGAAAATTACACAAATTGTCCTTTATGTTTTGCCCAAATTTCACTAACAGTCCTTTACAAAATTTAATTACACCAATCATCGTTTATTTTGAAACTTGTAACGCCAATAGTCTTTTAGACTAACGACCGTTAACTATTCGTTAAAAATGACCATGTGTGAAACTTTTCTCCTTTAAATTTAGGGTTAATGGCGCAGATAGGTAACAAACTTTACCTTTTTTACCGAGTTAGGGTATTAACTCAATTTATTACTCTGGTAGATAACGAACTTTCAAATTTTGTATCGATTTAGGTAACAAACTTTTTTTTGACTGACGTGTCGGTTTTTAAAATGTAATGTACGTTGTAAATGAAACCGGCACATATAAGTTTTTGACCGACGCATCATCTTATTTTTTACTTAACCGGTCAAAAAAAAGTTTGTTACCTAAATCGACACAAAATTTGAAAGTTCGTTACCTACCAGAGTAATAAATTGAGTTCATACCCTAACTCGGTAAAAAAGGTAAAGTTCGTTACCTATATGTGCCATTAACCCTTAAATTTATTTTCCTTTGAGTATGTTATAAATTATAAAATCGAAAATATGTGTAGACACATTATTAGGTGTACAAAACATCGTTTTTAGCTTTCCCATTTCACTTAATACAATTGTCACTAAATTCGATGCTTTTCTCCGGAGAAACATCAAATTCTATAGTCCACCACTATTTTTCACGACCCAAACGTACATTTGTGGCTTAAAGATTATTAGAAACATAATTGGTTTACATTTTTCGACGACGTTATACTTTGAAGTTAGGGTTTTTGTTTAAGATATTTTCGAGTAAGGAATGAATGCAAAAAAAAGAGGTGGCGACTAACAAAGTCATTAGCATATAAGATAGATAAGATGACTCGGTGATGGAGGGTCGCGGGGTGGTGAAAGATGCTGGTTGATTTGGGTGGTAGACTATAAATATCGATGTTTAATTGGAGGAATATGAAAATGATATTGGTACATGTATTTATACATATTTTAAATTTTATAAATTTTTATTTTTTACTCAAAAGAAAATAAATTAAAAGAAAAAAAGTATTACACACAGTCCTTTTTAACGAATAGTTAGTATAAAGGACTATTTGCGTAACAAGTTTCTATAAAAAGGATGCTTTGTGTAACTAAATTTTATAAAGGACTATCAGTGAAATTTTGACCAAACATAAAGGAGGATTTGTGTAATTTACTCAAAGAAAACAGCAGCCAGTGGGAAAGATTGTACTCCCTCCGTCCCAATTTTATTGTCACCAGACAAAAAGACACGCAGTTTAAGAAAATATAACTATCTCTCTCTTACTTTTTGATAAAATGACAGTTTTACCCTCTACTTTTTACCTATTTTTTTGTCTTATATATATACACTAGGGGTAAAAAAGAACTTTATTTCCTTAAACTTTCTATTTATGGAAGTGGACAATTAATTTGGTACACCCCAAAATGGAAATAATGGACAATAGAAATGGGACGGAGGGAGTATTACTTATTAGAACACAATAAAGTTAAAAAACCCCCTGCAATTTCTGCAATCTAAAAATCAGGCCCTTCAAGTATATTAAATATGCCAAATCCAATTTCTTATTTTTTCTAATTCAAGTTCCAAGCAAAAGAAATGTTGCTAACAATTTGATCCAACAGCTATATGGAAAGGGCGTAAAGGCCTGCAATCCTTAGGTGAGCAAAAAGACAACCTCAATCTCTGTGCTTAAATGTGTGTGTATCAATATGTAGGGGTGTCAAAAAAACCCGAACCCGAATAGATAACCCGAACCCGACCCGACCCAACCCGAATTCGAAGCTTATTTGGTCACCCGAACCCGAATAACCCGAACCCGAATAACCCGCTTCTTATTTGAGTCAGGTTTCGGATAAATTTTTTTCAATTCGGGTAACCCGAATAACCCGAATAAGCTAATAAATTATTTAATTTAAAAAATATAACTATATATATAAGTTATTTATAGTTTATCCATATATAATATACATATATAAGTTACTCATGATGATTTATATAAGCTATTAGTGTCATTTTGTAAAGTTCAAGTTTTATTTTAATTACGAAAATTTGGAATATCATTTTATTCGAGTTTAAATGAATAACCCGAACTCAACCCGAATAACCCGACCTTATTTGAATTGAGTTTCGGGTTAGATTATAAACTTGAAAAACCGAATAACCCGACCCGAATAACCCGAAACCCGAATAACCCGACCCGTTGACACCCCTATCAATATGTACACATAGGTAGGTAGTCAACAAAATGATGTCACAACAAAAATAATCTAAGTTAAAGCGCACATAATAAATAAATGAAAAAACCTTTAGTAGCTAGTATTATGAGAACCCAAGTTTTACTATCAACACAATCTTACCATATAAAGTCAAAGACATGATCTCAACCTGATAAGGTATGTATCCACATTGATGCACAATATTATTCAACAATTTGACCGTTTGACATCAATATAATGCAGAGCGTTGGGAAAGTTACAAATTTAGGGTTGATAAGGTGTTATGCCGAAATATCTACTTGATTTTACTACATTTTTAATTGGTGTACTAATACTAATTAAACACCGTTTTGAAATATTTCGAATCACTAGTTGGACTGTTGGAGCCAGGAGCCTAATATGATCTTATTCATCGATTCAAGTAAGTCGACCAGAAGGCTAATCGGCCATAAGGGCAGCTTGAGAGGATGATCATAGTGTATCAATATCCTTCGGCAAAATGGGTCATCTTAATATGGCCTGATAACTATGAATGCTACCTAACTACTACCATTTATGTTGTTTTATGATCAAAAATACTTTTGCAGTTGACACAAAAACATAAAATTTATATAAAATAAAAATGAAAAGGTTGTTTAAGTGTAATACTAGGCCTGGATATTCTGGATAATGAGATTAATGGTACAATAGGTATACCATCATTTATATCCAAACCCAATAGAGAGAAAGTGCATTTGCACATGGTAAGTTATTTATATTTAACCAAAAAACAAGTTACTCTATTATTCTTTTTGATAGTAGACCACACATTTTGGGTAACTTAATCATACATTTTTGGATGCTTTTACACCTCACAAATTTATGATGTGACCATTTACCATCATCTTCTTTTTTTTTTTTTTTTTTGAAAAAAAAAGAGAAAAAACATCAACTTCCAAATCAAATTTCTGATCATACCAATTCTCTTATACATACAACTCAACAAGTTATGTTTAAATATAAACTCTATTAATAGTCTCTTATCTTAGCATAACAAAAACACTGCAATACATACCAATATCTATCTCAAATTTGACAACATGCCGTTTTTGAAAGTGCGTTATATGTGACATCGTACAGAACCTTCAAATCTTCGCAATCTCAGAATTTACCACAGAGTTGTGCTACACGAGAAATTGGGATGTGATATATAGTTCTTACCATATTTTTTTAAGGGTAAGTACTTACGCATCCCATTAACTCGAATATAAACATTAATCCATGAATATATACAATTGTCCAATTCACAAGACTTAAACCCCCAATCTCATGGTTAGACGGGGTCACCTCAATACGGCTAGGCCAATGACTATTTGGTAGATCTTACCATATTTAATAAAAGTTTCTTATGGTAAATTTTGTAGACGATTTTCTCAAACCAAGAAACTAATGATTTCACACAATAACACTAATTATTTGGTAGCTGATGATCAACTATATATACGTTCTTGTTTTGTAAAGTTTATAAAAGTTGAAGGCACTGTGCAGTCGCACTTTCAATAGTAATTAGTATAGTATAACGAAATAATAATAAAACATACAAAGTGATATATAGATGAACCAAATGGATTGAAAGTATGAAGGAAAGAAAGAAATGATGAGCGAGCGAGCGTACCTCAGCATAAATATGATCAGAATCAGCAGAAGTACCCTGAGCAGGTAAACCAAGAGCAGCACCAATATCAGCAACAGCGGGTTGTAACTCTTTAACCGAAAGATGACCATCACAATCAATATCAAGATCACGAAACTTATGATCGATAAAGTTATCAAATACTTTTTCATTCTCAACTAACTCCATTATATCTGAACCATCCATCACTTCACTTTTTTTCTGCTCATCACCTTCCATTTTTCTATTCCCTTTTCTTTGGGATAAACTAAAGTTTCTTGATCAACCGTGAAGCTTGTGATGCTCAGAAAGTGACTATATATATATATGTTTTAATTACTAGTAAGTTTATATGTATATAACTATATATTGATGATATACTTGTTTTTGAGGTTGGTGGCTATAAATGCAACACAACTAACTCCATATGTGCATAGTCACAAGGGGACTTGTACCTTTATAATATATATAGAGGAGGTGCTTAGATGTCATGAAGAGAACTATAGAAGGATGATGATAAAAAGTTGTGCAAAGCTATGTAATGTTGGATATTTGTTTGTTAAGTTGCTTGGATTTACAAAAATGAAACTAATTAATTATATGATATGATTAAATCTTTGGGTGTACTTTTGATTAAAAAGAATTGTTACATATATACCTTTAACATTTGAAATATTATCTAATGTAAAATATTAAAAATGAAGAAAATCATATATTATAAGTTCAATAAGGGGGTGAAAGTTTAAGTGATATATGGAGTAATTAATTAATATATACGTATCATGTCTAAGCTTAATTAGAATATAAAAGTCTAGTAATAATAACTTCTTGAAGGTAAATGTATAGAACAAATATATAGAACAATATATTTATTTATGATATGTACATGTTTATTTGTATCAACCTATAAATATTTACATAGATTATATGTTCTAAATTGTAATCACAAACTTGTCTTATGGATATATAGCATCAACAGTTTTATTTGTTAGTTGTTGCATTTTCATTCGGTATTATATATATCATCGTGTTTCAAAGTGTATTCATGTGTACGGTGTATTTTGGTGTTGAGCATTAATATTCTTATATTCTAGCTTATAGAGCTTTAATCTTGCTTTTATTTTTCTTTCCAAAAGCTAAAACTACTAATATTGTTTAGATTTTTTTCTTATTGAAAAAAATAAACTATAAATTAAAAATAAAAGCTAGTTGAACTAGATTTTAAAATAAACTCATCGCTTATAAAATGATAAATTACATAAATATCTTTTATATAATTATTTATTATGTATTTTTTAGTCCTTTACATCAATTCAAAACTTACGGTAGCAGTTACTTTGTCAAATACTAACAAAGATAATAAACTTCAAAATTTTAGCTCTAAAAAATTAGCTTCAGTTACCAGTTAGTTTCAGTAAACTTACCTATAAGTTTAATTTTATTACAATATTTTATTTTCATAAATTTGTGTTTCAAATCCTCCAATTATAGAGATGTCTAATATTATTATCGTTAACCTTAGGCGGTCGGATGCGAATTTATTTCAGTATCGCATTTAATATGACTTAATATCAATATCTGATTTTTGAACGCGATTTGAAAGAAACATTTTAATTAAATAATAATTGGATTTGACGTATAACTTCTAGTAATTCATCCACACGATACTATTTAGTATTGACTTGAGAATATCTTAATAATATCAACACGTTGTACTTTTCCGTTTTAATTAATATCTAACCGGCCAATAACGATCACTACATTGTGAAAATTAAAGAATTGAAATTATTGGAAAGCTTTACATGATTTGATGTTTATAATTACCGGGGCTAATTATTTTTAGCTTATATATTTATGTATGTACTTAAAGAATTAAATTTAAATTCATTGAAGGTAAATAAAAAAGAATTAAATTTAAAGTAATAAAATAAATAAAATTAAAAATGAATACTGTAGTACGTGGGAAGTATTTGTTAAGATGATGATATTTCAAGAATATGTACTATTGCTATGTGTAAAGCATCAAATGCTCTACGAGTTTCTAAATAATACTACTACCTAACTTTAAAAATCTATGATTCATATCATTTTTATAATTATAAAATAAACATATGTCATCGTCAACCTTACCTACTAATTATTCGATAATTTTTTATAATTATATATATTTAAAAAAACGACTCACAATTTATTTAAGAACTCGATTTAACATGGTAATTATTCATCTACTAAACGTGATTTTTATCTACAAAACTATATAATGTTACACAATAAATATTTATAATGTCGACATCAACCCATAGTAAGTATAAGAATATATATATATATATATATATATATATATATATATAATAATAATAATAATAATAATAAAATTTGGTTGGTTATTACAAATCCTCTCTGATTTTACTTTACACTAGTTTATTTCTTTTCTTAAAAAAATATTTTTTATTTTAATGTTTCATTTATAATCTCTTAGACCACTGCCATCGGCATTCATCAGTTAGGGGCCACGAAGCCATGACTTTCGTCACCATTGGCACCACCGATTCTTTCCTTTCGTCACTTCCTCCTTCGTCGGCTAACCGAAGAAAGGAATGAGGTTTTCGTGCGGGGCACAACTTATATTTAATGTATTGTTATTTTTTGTTTAGTGTAAGTAATGTATGTATATTGATAAATGTGGGGCTTAAAAATTGAAGTGACGAAACTACCATTGGCACCCTTGTATCTTTCTTTCGTCGATTTTTGATGTGCTGATGTGACACAACTGACGAAAGAAATGACGAAACTACCATTGGCACCCTTGTATCTTTCTTTCGTCGATTTTTGATGTGCTGATGTGACACAACTGACGAAAGAAATGACAAAACTACGGTTGGGAGTGGTCTTATAGATGGACTAATACTATACTTAATTCACATAATGTGTTAGTTAGACATATGTAATTCACTTTATAAAACTTTGTTCTTTCCATTAATATATTTTTTTAAAGGGATTGGCTAACTTGTGCCCTAAGGGCATATGTTAAGCCTCATTAAATTTACTAAAACATTCCAAATATATCAAAAAAATCATTTATTAAACTCACTAATTTCCTATTATAAATGCATATTAATTATGATTTATATTATTTATGAAAAATTTACTTCATTAAATGCTCCCTAACGACTTAAGGGCAATAGTTAGATTTTCCCTTTTTTTAAATACGTTTTGTTACAAAAAGATTGATCAAGAAGATTCTAAAGATATGTAGAGAGGATTTTTTTGTTTGTTCCTTTCCTTTTTTATTTGGAAACGGAGTATTATGGAAGTAATTCTTTTTAGTGAGGATGGCCACATAAAACAAATGAGTCGACAAGAAGGACACGTGTCAAAAAGATAGACAAGGTAAGGACCGACCGGATAGGTGTGTACTAAATTCAATGGTATGGTCGGCCGCTAGGATAGTGACACGTACGTATAATTGTAGGCGAATCTTGTTGCTTTGAGGTCATGATTATCATGTGTACGCAATCTAATAATGTATGCGATGGCCCATGTCTCATTTTTCTTGTACGATGTCATGATTTGTACATTAGTTTTCGATTTTCTAATGTTTGTATATTATTATTATTATTATTATTATTATTATTATTATTATTATTATCATTATTATTATTGTTATTATTATTATATAGAAAAGGACCGATCTACTCGTATAGACTATATAGATTTATATATAAAGATGTTGTACTCCATCCCATTATACATCAAATTTTTACTTTTGAATATTGATTTTTCTTAAAATAAATGTTTATTTTACACTTTTAAACAATTAGAATGCTTTTCAAGAATCATTATTAAATTTTATTGGTGTACAATCATCACCTTTGTTTAAATTGTGTACAAATTTAAAAATGAACAATTAATTTTAGACGGAGTACTATTTTGTTGATTGATCACAAAGTGTTGGAATACGAGGTTGAATATTTTGTTCAACGAATTGGATCCGATATTCGTTACCACTAGCATTAAATTGAAATGCATAGGATTCCATTTCTGATAATCGGTGTAGCATTTTTGTAGGTACACGATATTATAAGCCCAATTAGATAGCCAGCCAACATACATGGGCTACATATTTTGGGCCAGCAGAATCAGCCCAACTGTATCATAAAATATACGCAACATTCTTTGGCCCATATTGAGTAGTTGTACTTGGCCAGCCACTTTATAACCCAATAAGTCATAAGTGTGAGAAGTGTGAGTAGTGACAGATTATAACCGTAACCTTTTTATTTGTCTACTCTTCTGAAATATATTACTCCAGAAAACTAATTATCATAAAATATATAAATGCAACAGATCATTTATTCAGTTTATGATATAGAATATACCAGGATAAAATTAATACATAGATGATTTATTTTGTTTGAAAAATATAAAAGTGATTAAATTATAGTTTGCACACATGAATTACATTAATTTTAATACATATAAATAGATTTAATATAAAGAGAAAAGAAAATACACGTAAAAATTCCGATATATTCAAGTAAAAGTATAATTTATATGGTGAGTGGGAAGTGGGAACGACCGAACGAGGCGAGTCACAGCCCGAGTAAAATCTCCATTTTGAGCCCAGCCCGAACCCGGTAATTAATGGGTTCATATTCATTTACCCAAAATGTCAACTTAAGTCCCTATACTTTCCCCTTTTTTTTTTTCAGAAATTACACCCCAAAAAATGAAATGATTTTCCATCTACAAAACCTCACACAGTCTCTCACACAAACACGTCCGGCGTACTGCAGAACCACCGTCAGTTTCTCCGTGCACCTTCGCCGTCGATAAATTCCGTCACCGTCAACGTAATTCTCCAAATCACAGGTACACACACGCATTCTATATCTATTGAACACTCTAATTACAAGTATAGATCTTCTTAATTGATTCAATAGCTATTATATTGTTCGATTCGATAAACAGAAATTAATACCTGATATAAATTGTTCCAATTATTTATGAAAAATTAGTATGATCATTAAAGTATTCATTCAGCTGTTTATGTGAGTTACAATTAAGTTACTGTTTTATTGCTCTTACATATTTGTAGTAATTATTATTATTATTATTATTATTATTATTATTTTTGAACAAAATATTTGTAGATATTTAATTGTTCTATTTAACAAATAGAACAGCAATTTTATCTTCTAAGTATATATATATGGGAAAGTTTAAATGAGAATCATGACCGTTTATATCCATCGTCGGGTCCTGAGATCAACTGATGTCATTCCAAGGGCAGTATCGTAAATAATGAATTTATATATGATGGACACATTATTTAGCTTATTAACTCACTTAATACTTTAAAACTGTATATAAAAAATGATAAGGTTTAACGACTTAGTTTTTGGTACAGAAGGTGGGATCGAACGAAAGAACACTCCTAAAATCTGCATAATGGCACTTGGAGGTCTCGTCAGCCCAAAACATACAAGTTAACTCGTTATCCTCACACTTGTAGTCAAAACAGAAGTTCGGGACATGCAGTTTTCGGTTATTCATCTTATCAACCAGCATTTAAGCATCTCTGTCTCCAATGTATCTATGCATGTTCGTACGAAAGTTCTTGAAAGCTGCATTTCCACGTACATTATGAGCGCCACTTTTCAGACAACTACTTCGTCTATGAGGTATAATTGTGCCGATATTCATTGTTGAAAGCCTTTGAATGAATTCTTGCTCCGGAAAAAGGTAGTTGTTTGTGTATCTTTGACAAATCCTTGTTTTCCTCATCTTCTAACATATGGTTGTGGGGCTCACCGAAACGGTACAAACGCCATAAACATCCCTGCAACACTTTTCACCTTAATCGGGCTTCACATCCAGTGACTTTAAAGTTGGAATACGTTTTAAAAAGATTCAGTGTCCAAAGTGTTAACATATATTTTCTTTTTGATGGGTTTCCCTGCCTTACTACACACAAACCACTTGTGTGTAACTTCACCATTCTTCGTTTTCTCAAAAGATCAACGTACACCAAAACCGGCCATTTCAGCATACGATATATATGTAGCATATGTTGCATCAAGCGATTCATATAGTGATCCAACAATGGGTTTTTGATCGTCTGGTTTGTTCGGAATCCATGATATAGTTTCGTGAAGGCTATATGCAATGATACTACTAGACTGAGATTCAGTTGATTCCCCTACACGAGACAAGAGGTAAGATCCATTACATAATAAGGGGCCCCACATAATAATGGACAAATTAATATACATCATGAATAATAACAACTTCATTTATACTTCTTACAACTCATCTATATTGTACTAGTAGTAGACTCGCACTATGCAGCGAAAAATTAAACAAAATGTCGAGTTTGTAGAGAGTTATACATATGTAAAGTTTTAGCATAATATAACGAACTCGTAAATTAAAAAGCATCACCATCATATATGTAACAAATTGAATGGTTAAGGAATATGGATAAATGATTTATATATTAGTATAGATAAATAAAATAATAACATCCGATGTGTATACATAAGTGGTTTGTGTGTAGTAAGGCAGGGAAACCCATTATAACATGTGCTAACACTTTGGACAATGAATCTTCTAAAGGAGTAACTTAATATTGATTTCTATACATCAGATGTTATTATCTTATTTATACAATATAGATGAGTTGTAAGAAGTATAAATTAAGTTGTTATTATTTATGATGTATATAAATATGTCCATTATTATGTAATGGATCTTACCTCTTATCTAGTGTTAGGGAATCAACTGAATCACAGTGTAGTGGTATTATTGCATATAGCCCTAATGGAACTATATCATTGGATTCCGAATGTACCATACGATCAAAAACTCGTTGTCGGATCACTATTTGAATCGCTTGATGCAGCATATGCTATGTATGTATCGTATGCTGAAAAGGCCGGTTTTGGTGTGCGTAAATCTTTTGAGAAAACGAATAATGGTGAAGTTGAACACAAGTGGTTTATGTGTAGTAAGGCCGGTAAACCCATCTAAAAAAAATAAAATAAAAAAATTCTGTTAACACTTTGGATAATGAATCTTCTAAAGAATGTAATTCCAACTTTGAAGTCACTGGATGTGAAGCCCAAATTAAGGTAAAAAGTGTTGCTGGAACATCAGCTGTCGTTTGTATTGTTTTGATGAGCCCCACAACCATACGTTAGAAGATGCGGAAAACAGGGATTTGTCAAGGATACATATACAACTACTTTTTCGGATCAAGAATTTATTTACAGAACTTCAACAATGAATATTGCTATATTGGCACAACAATAGCTCATAGGCTAAGAAGTTGTCTGAAAGTACTCATAATGTACGTGGAACTGCAACAGATTTCAAGAACTTTTGTAGGGACATGCATATATACATTAGAGACAGAGATGTTTAAATGCTTGTTGATAAGATGTATAATCTGGAACTGCATGTCCCGAACTTTTCTTTTGACTACAAGTGTGAGGATAACGAGTTAACTTGTATGTTTTGGACTGACGAGACCTCCAAGTGCCATTATGCAGAGGTTTGGAGTGTTCTTGCTTTCGATGTCACCTCCCGTACCAATAAGTAAGTCGTTAAACCTTATCATTTTTTATATGTAGTTTTATATTAAATATTAAGTGAGTTAATAAGCTAAATATGTGTGGATCATATATTAGGTACTGTATGTTATTCGTCCCATTCACTGGTGTGGACAATCATACATGTATGGGTGTGTCAGTCTGTGTATGTAGGTTATATTATGTTTTGAATTTATTGTTGATATGTAGAAACTAATGGTGCAGTTGAGACTTGCTTTGATTGGTTTTACATGTTATACTTCTCTATGCCTTTTCAGCTATGATGTGTTGGCAGCATTGGAACCAATTTCTAATGTAGCTGTAACAACTCAAGCATTGTTGAGGATTCATGATAAATCCTTATGATGTTTAAATCCAAGATAAAATGGGTAGCGCTTGGAGGTCTCGTTCTATCTTTCCTATCATTGCTTGTACATATGTTTCTTGCAAATACTAGTGCAGAACTAGTACAGTACCACGTGATGACTGGATTTGTCGAGGAATTAAATATCAATGTTGTGGGAAAACAGGTAATGTTTGTATTTGATCTGAAGTTCTGTAGATGTGTATATATATTGTCAATCATAACTGTAGCATTCGTAAGTTAATCATTCTTTTCTGTTCTGCCTGGTTGCTGCTGCAGGGTGCTGCATTTAAAAAGTTGTGGAAGAAGGTCAAGCCATTAGAGGCTTTGCAGCCATATGCAAATCCTAGAGATAGATATCCCGGTAATGAGCTCCCTATCAAGTATCAATTCAGTCATATGCTTACCGTAAGCTTTGGGAATAGTAGATATATAACTAAAACCCATATATAGAAGACTTAGGTCGAATTCTTTTTTGCAGTTTCTTAGTTCTCAGGTGTTAGAAGATCCTGTTCATGTGATTTGGTATAATTATTCATGTGATATCTAATTAGAAATGAAGAATGTATGAAGATGGTGTAAATGAACTAACCTGTTATTTACTTTACAAGCTCTCTTCCTCCACTTTTAAGTTGTATAAATTTTGTCACTACACAGTACACATCTGAAAAACAGTTTAGGGCTTGTTTTTCTGTTAAATGTATATTATTCTCACTCTTAGTATCAAGTATGCCGGGACATTATTTTACACATTTACCATATCCTTTCGTGATATTCCATTAAAATTTATTTGCATGTTCCAGTTCCAGTACGGCAAAATAACGGTTTCATACATGCCAAGATTTTTGGTGGATTTGAGAAAATCAGATCAGCGGTATGCTCACTCTTTTTTATTCTTTTTTGTTTTCTTTTTCTTTTACAGTTCTTGAGTAATTAGTGGTCTCTATTACTGAAGCTTCATATGGGTTTGCCAATTTGCTAGATTTGTGATCTTGTTACCATATCCAGGCTTCTCAATGCTAGTCTGGTCATACCTGAGCTTCAAGAAAGTACAAATTCAAAAGGCATCGGGTATATATATTTGCATGTACTGGGCAACAAATAGCAGCATTGTTGTATTTTATCTTCTAACCCCTAGGCTATTCCCATGATTCCATGCAGCTCCGAGTTTAGAAGCTTCTCATACGTTTATGATGAAGAACACTTCATACTTTCTCTTAGAAGTGATGTAATCATTGTGAAGGACTTGCCACCAAAGTTGAAGGAGGCAAGAAAACGTAAAGAATGTCCCATTTTTAAGCCCCGGAAGTCAGCTTCCCCCAAGTATTACATTACAGAAGTCTTGCCAAAGCTAAAGAAGGGGAATGTTATTGGATTGGTGGTTGTAGATGGAAGCTGTCTACAGGTACTAGTCAAACTGTTATTCCATCAAACTATTATTGTATCTTTATTGGTTCCAGTGTATAGAATATAGTTATACTGTAGCATTGTCAAATTTGGGTCCGAACCCTACGTACTCTACGTAGACTGCTTTTGATTTAAGAATGTAAAATTTGACTATTATATAGAATATAGTTATACTATAGCACATGATATATACTGTATGATGATATTTTGGTGAATCTGTCTGTAGCAATTCATTGCTTTGAGAATCCAAAGAGATTATAGGTCTTCAATATATGTAATGCCTCAACTAGCCGATAACCCGCGCAATGCGGCGGGAATATATTTGAAATTCGTGAAAAAAGGTGGTGAAAGAGCAGTTGAAAAATTGATATAAAATAAAATATACGGCTTAAATCAAGCAAATAATAATAATAATACGAAGTAATATGATGAACACCACTATAACAAATTAAAAAAACACTGCATGTCTAAGATGTGTGCATTATAAATGTCATATTCATATGATTACGTGAAAAAAATTATATAACAGATAATTGAAAATAAATTTAAACTTCAAATAGCAAAATCCAAACGCACATGAATAGATTAGTATTTTTTTCATGAGTACAAGTGTGTTTATATCGTATTAATTTTACTATGTTTTTTTGTGTGTAGTGATTTTGTAATTGATTGAGTAGTGAATGTTTTGATGTAATTGATTTTGTAGAGTTATTGTATAGTTGACTTGCCAAAATAAGTTGACATGTTAGGTGACAGCTAGTGTCAAAAGTTGGTAATAGAAAGAGTCATTTGTGTTAACATTATTTTTTTATTTAAGATTAAATAGAAGGGTATTATGGGGATTTCCCATATGACATAAGGTCAACACATGGGAATGCTTAATAAAAGGGTATAGATATATTTGCTGTTAAATATTTAACATAAACAATATTAGCTCATTAACAGAAGTCATTGTGCCCCTTTATCTATCAGCCTATCCTTCCGCCTGAGTTGGTTGAATATCAAAGGCTCAGATGTAGGGTAGCATTTCACGCACTTCATTTTCGTCCAGAAGTTTTAGCATTGGCACATCAAATGGTGAAAAGGTTTGCTAATCTTACTTGTATATGAACTTTGTTCAATCAAATAGAGATACAAAATACCAGGTGTAACATAGTGCCCCTGTTGTTTACTTGAGAGCAACATGAGTATCTTTCTTGCACAGGTTACGATCTTCAGGGCAACCTTATCTTGCATATCATCCTGGTCTTGTAAGAGATACTTTAGCTTATCATGGATGTGCCGAGGTTTTCCAGGTTAGTGAGTTAAAGCTTGTTTGGAACTTTAAGATTCTCATGCAATTTGCTAGGCGAAGCATCAATTAATTTAACGACACTCAAAATATAGTTTTCTACCTCTCAACCCTTATTATATATTCTTTATCAGAAAGACTTTTATACTAAAATCTTTGGTGAAAGCATAATATCAATGCTGACCTCAGATACATTATAGAAGTCGTCATGGCTGTTTCTAAAGTAAATTCTAACCGAACTTAGATACTTGAATACAGCTAGTCGTGTCTCCACTGGCCAGAATTTTTTGATTCTGGCTTTGAATTGCATTAGACAATAACAAATACTTAAAAAGCTTGAGATTCTATACAATATAAAAATGTAACTTGTTTAATTAGAAAATTTTCAACTGCACGTGATTCTCTCTTAATTGAATAAAACATCTAAACCTGAATCTAAATAAAAAGTGTGATAATTTGAACTATTTGTAAAGTAAACTCTCACATTTCTTCCATTTTTCTACAGGATGTCCATAGCGAACTTATTCAGTACAGGCGGGCACAAATGATTAAACAGAAAATTGTGCATGATGAACTAAGTGTTGACTCTTTTATCCGGAAAGTAAACGGATTGTGTCCCTTCATGCCTGAAGAGGTACATGAATTCATTTTTGAAGTAAATGGAAAGAGAAAAATTCTTACATTCCAAATTAGTTGGGATCAGACCCAATAAAAATTGTGAACATCTAAATTATTCAATTAATTATTCAAATTAGTTGGGATCAGACCCAAATTATTGATTTCGCAGGTAGGACTCCTTCTTCGGGCTATGGGCTATCCGCCAACAACACGAATCTACCTGGCAGGTTCTGAAAGATTTGGTGGTCAACGTGTGATGATCCCACTACGTTCAGTGTATACCAACTTGGTGGACCGTTCTAATCTATGCTATAAGTATGAGCTAAACAAATTATTGGGCACTGAAAGCCCACTTCTTTCAAATCCAGTGAACTACAGTCGTGTTAAAACAGTTGAAGAGTTAAAGAAAGAATGGAATGAAGCGGGACCTCGTCCTCGGCCTCTACCTCCTCCTCCGGGCCGACCCATTTATCAACATGAAAAGGAAGGGTGGTATGGTTGGATTGCTGAGAAAGATACAGAGCCCGATCTTTCACCAATTGATTTGAGGGACAAAGCTCACAGGCTGCTATGGGATGCCCTTGATTACGTTGTATCAGTTGAAGCAGATGCATTCTTTCCAGGGTTCAACAATGATGGTTCTGGATGGCCAGATTTTTCAAGCTTGGTCATGGGACATCGCCTCTATGAGATGGCATCTTTCCCAACTTATCGACCTGACAGGTGATATAATTCTTGATACTTTTACATGATTTTTTTAATGACGGTTACCTGCTTATAGTATGGTTTTATTCATATAACATGCCCAGTGTACCTTCTTTGAAATTGCAGTGTTTGGATATTTCACTTATTATTTTTTTATGTTTTTAGCAGAGTTGGAAAAATGGGAGGGTGTCAAAACGGGCAACTTTTTTATATAGGTCAGAACGGGCTGGGTCAGGTTGACCCAAAACAGTATTTATCCGATTAAATTTTTTACAGACGTAGTATTTCAGCGTTAATTAAATTTTCTGAATCAACCGTTTTACGAAGTCTTATGAAATACATAAACAATTGTGGGGGACATCCGACCCAATTTTTTTCAAGACGCTTTGTGTATTTTGTTTACGCATCTGACCCATCAGAGATAATCACTACTTATATCAACCTGTTAATATGTAAATGGGTTGAAATTGTCACCTCTAGTTTGTAGTGTTATCAACAAAATCATGATGCATGAAAAATGCCGTCTCTTTAATATTTTTCTAGTATGGAGTATAAATCATGCTTGATTGAATTCTGTTAAGTTACTGAGCGTTGTTTCTTGTCAAAACCGTCTTTATCTGGACAGGAAATTTCTTGCTGATCTGTTCAACAGCTCCCGAGACGATCTTTATTATCCGAACAGAAATTGGACCCTGGCAGTATGTAACCATCTAAACAATAGCCTCAGAGAGGAGGGACTCAAGAGACAATTTCTTAATTCAAAACCGATTTCATTTATTTCACATCCAATCCCAGAATGCTCCTGTACCATCTCTAAATCAATTGACGGCAACGAGTGTCCCAAATGGCTTAATGATAGTTTCTTAAAATCCAGATCACAAGAGAGTACTACAATAGATGAGAATGAACAACCCGATAATGAAACAGATGAAGGACACTTGGATTTTGAAGATGAAAGATCAAATTATTCGACTTTTGAACAAGATCAGGAACTGGATCCTAATGACTAGAGGCTTAAGAATAGATATATGCAGGTTTTTATTCCCTTTTATTATTATTTATTTATCATAACTTACATGATATTCTTTTGAATAGAGGCCAATAAAAGGAGACCCCGAGGCACTTCGCGGAGCATGTGTTGTCAATTATTATGACCAACACAGGTACAGATGTACTGATGTGTAAACAAAGACAAAAACATCGTATACTTTAGGTTTATAGGTTTATTCATTTTCAGAGCTTAATTGTATAATATAGAAGGCTTTGAGGTCATAAAAATGAGAACAATTTTGGTATGGATGCTTTATATGTTGACACAATAATACTTGAGTTCTACAGATCTCTTTGTATGTAGTTTTTGGCATTCTTTTTCTCTATACTATGGTAACTTCTGTAAGTCAAATATCCTGAGACAAACAAGGTGCAGCACAACTCAATTACAACCATCAACAATTGATATCTTTTGGGTATGAGCTAAAATGATGATAAAATTTCATCTCTTTCCCCTGCCACTAATAAACTTGATGAGAATGATGATGTGCAAGTGAAAAAATGTCAAATATAGCAGATTTCTGTAAGCATTATTCTCTGATTAAAACGCACAATGCAACTTCATTTTCTTTATCAAAAAGTATGGTTACGATTTCTATGTACCCATTGCATTATAAATAGTGATCAATGTATACAGAATGTCCTACGACCGATTTCATTATTCTCGGTCTTGACCCATTTTCCTCAACTAGTTACACGGTATATATCGTCCCTGAACTTAAGGGAATCCTTCCAGGAGGTAAATCTGAAAACTATATTATGTATGAAATAAATTAAAAAAAAAAAGAGACTTGGTATATATATATATATATCTGTAAATAAGGATATATCATGAAGATTTCAAAGCGGTAGTAAGCTTGACGAATTCATCTTCTTTGCAGGAAATGGATAAGCCTCCCATGGGGTGGTTAAACCCAAATTCTTCCTCAGATTGACGTAATAACACTTGGAACAGCGGTTGGTCCAAGTAAGATATTGGGACAACAAACCGCGTCTTTTGAGTTTCACCAACGTAGACTACAAAGTGACCTTTTGGCACATCCCTTTTACAATTTGTGTCATGAATGGAGTTCGATCTGCGAAAGCATGGCAATCGAGTAAGACCCATTTGTAGAATATCGAGTTGATGAAAAGATGTATTTGAATTAGAAGTTTGGAGAAATAGATCACAATTTGAATATATGGAGTTTGAAGCATGTATTTATAGCATTATACTCATCAACTTCTTTTCCAAGAATATGTACCATTAATTGTACCATATATATATTTTTAATATACTATATTTTAGTACGGAATCAATTATTGATTTGTAGCCAGTTAAGGTTTTCTTACAGCTGCCCATCAAATTGACCAAACAAATCAATCATTGCAAGTACTTCCCCATTTAGCAGAAAATTAATCTATACATAAGTTTTGATAATCATAGAAAAAATATAAAATATATGTTGATTGTTTTGACTTTGTAAAAGCTGTTTGCTACAAAATTACCTAATTACTTAGTTTGCACCTTTTACTATTCTATCAATCGAACTTTAAATATTTCTATTGTATGTATTGTACTTGTAAATATCGTCTATTGTATGTAAACTTTTCTTTTTTGGTAAGGTCAAAATAGGAAAGTTTCCTTTTTTGCCTTACTCAAAAAGGAAAATCGACATACAATAGACGATATTTACAAGTTGAATACATACAATAGAACAAATAAAGGTATGTCTCATACAATAGTAAAATGTGTAAAGTTTAATACATAACGAAACAATAAACCCTTACCTAAATGTATCTTGTAGTAACACACATGAAAAACAATGAATTTAGCCAATATGTTGTAATGACTGCTAATTAATTAGTTAATGGGTTTAGTAGATCAAAATAACTTTGAAAATGATTATCCAAAAATTATAGATTATATGCGTGTTTTCATAAAATAACCTATCTAAAACCTGTTTGTTGATTATTAATTATAGTATACGAAGATCAAATAATTGCAGTTGTTTGATAAATTGCATCGTATCTGCAGAGAGCTAGCATTCAGAAGCTCACATGCCAGGAGTACAAAGAAGCAGCGTAAAATTTTCAACATATATATATTACCTGGCAATTAATTATGTATATTTGAGGTGCATTAATTGATTAAGTATTCTTCTAGCTATCAACCAATTCAAGTCACACACAATTCATGATTGATATATAATTCTGTTCCCATTTATGATCAGTGTATAGTAGGGGTATTAATTAATGAAAGTTGAACAAGTCCATTCTGTTACTCGTTTTCCAAAAATGACGGTTTAAGATTGTGTAGCGGCACATGCATAGGTTGCAAATGAGTCAAACCTAATTTGAGTAACTCAAACTTGATTTTATTGAGGTATAGAGATTAAAAATTGTGCTTGAAGTATTAATGAGACGAGTTTGAGCTTATAAAAGCTCAGCTCGAGCTTTAACATGTAGGCGCATATATAAATATCAGGGTTGTGGGTTCAAGTTTCGTGGGTGGCAATCTGTATACCTGTATGTGCGAATGTATATAATGTGTGGGAACTGAGAAGAGCGGTTTAGATTTGTCTTCTCAATTAAAACAATAAAAAAGTTAAATATATATTAGCAAAATTGCCGCACGATATACTGCGAAATATACATGTCGTAAATAATGAATCGGTCATTGTAGATGACGGCTTGTTAATTTTAAGTGCCCCGTGCCATGAAAAAATTATAGAGCCTAAATAAATTAGAGGAGAATTTGAAAAAGGGTCTTCAATTCTTTCCCAAACCAGACCCACACATCCTTTATTAAACACATGTATAAAACTTGATTTTTTTGTCTACATTGAATAATTATCGTATTTAGCATCATAAAACTTTGTTTAATGGGATTGAAAAGTACAAAAACCAACTTACTTACAACCTAAAACTTAAAAATTTAGGCTACAAGAAAAATAGAGGCCCTGTGCGATAGATCACCTTACACACCCTCAAATCCGACTCTATCTATACTTTCTTTCTACTTCAGCGGTTAATTAGTCCTGATATATTAAATGTATTTAAATATCATTTTTAACTTGATCATGGATGCATGGGAAAGCCTCCTAGTGTGTAACATTCAGGGATTCCTATCCTAAGTGTCTTTCAAGGTATCACATTTAAGAGATCGTCCATCGTCGGAGTTATCTAGTGTTATTACTGACTGCCGTCTCCGAACATTCAAGAGACCCTCTTTAAAGATTGCCGGTTTACTAAAATGAATTTCTTTTAAGTAAGCTTATTATAATTTCTAAGCTTTAACAAATAACTTATTGAATTCCTTTTATATGTTGTTGGGTCAATAGTTGGATCGTATAATATATTATGTTAGCATTAAGATGCTTTTGATAGAAAATCGCGTAATAATATGTGTTAATATGCCTAATAATTTCCTACATTGTTTAAATACTGTCATCGTATATATTAGACTTATAGTATCACACTCTTTATAATAGATATGATTTTGAGGCCTTTGCGCACCCTCAAAGACTTATCACACCCTGCTGAGTCAACGCAAAAGGTGGACCTGTGCTAGCTGCATTTGTGTCCTTGAGTGCCCACAATGGTTCACTAGCTTGGGTACATTTCTGGCCCCAATAAACAAAGTGTTTGTT
Organism: Helichrysum umbraculigerum; assembly: GCA_949592205.1. NCBI lineage: Eukaryota > Viridiplantae > Streptophyta > Magnoliopsida > Asterales > Asteraceae > Helichrysum > Helichrysum umbraculigerum. The sequence continues at coordinate 173,502,885 of CATIUR010000001.1, forward strand.
ATTTTTATTTGTCTAAATTGATATTTTTCTTGTTGTAGGGCAAAGTAACCGACATTTAATTTTACACACATACAAATTAACTAAGGTGGTAAGTAAAAAAGATTAATATATCTAGGGTATTGGTCTACACAACGAAAAAATTAGCCAATGAAAATGCTGGGACTTTTTCATTTTTCCAAGTCAAAAAAATGCTATTTATTATAAAAAAATTGGGAAATCCCCTTCATAATTATACTAATTACACATTTTTTTCCCAAGCTCGATGTATATATATGTATGTCTCTCAAGAGATGTGAAGAAAATATATCACATCATATTTGATGATCTACAATATATCATGAAAAATACAATAAAGATGTGAGCTCGAAAAATTCATCTTCTTGGCAGCAAATCGTGAGGCCTCCCATCGGATGATCAAACCCGAATTCTTCCTCTGATTGACGCAACAAGTCTTGGAACAACGGTTGTTCCAAGAATGAAACTGGGACCACAAACCGCCTCTTCTCGTTTTCACCAACATACACCGCTAGATGACCTTTCGGCACATCCATTTGATTACTTCTCTTGCCATATGCATTCAACCTACTAAAACTTTTAACGTTACAAAGTAACGAAGACGAAAATCGCATAAGACCCATTTCTAGGAGAGTGATAGAATATATTATCTATAAGTTCTTGAAGTAATTACAAGATTTTTTTCTTCTTCTAGAGATGATAATGGATACAAGACTTGTATAGATTGAAAAAGTTTAGAGGCATGTATTTATAGGGTTGCTTGATATATAACTTGAAAGCTTGTATGGAAGAGTGGAGCCTCACATGACTTTTCTTATCAACATCTTTTCCAAGAATTTACGTACTTCATACGGAGTATTATTAATAATTTCAAGATCATTGAAAAAATTATATAAAAATTAGAGGAGACGCGTTTGACCCGGACGTTAAAGCAATTATTTGAGCATTTAAAGCTTAATAGTTACACCTCAAGTTGAGTGACATGATTAATTCATTATGGGCCGGTTCACATGTACTTCCTCCGTCACAATAAAAAGTTTCGTACGCAATTTTCTTATACTTTTAATATTTATTATTTTATATTATTTGACCATTTCAAAAATTAAAAAAGAATTTGCTAGTAATTTAAATCAGTAGCGTATTCTTTTTTTTTTTTTTTTTTCTAGTTATATTCAAGGCACTATATTTGAGGTTCATTAATTTTTGAGTCATAGATCAATAACTTAACTTGGTTATCAGAGAGAATCTAAGAAATTTGAACTGACGGTGTAAAGTATATTAAATTGTTCAACAAGTCAAAGCTAGTAACAAAAGCTTAGAATGCATACGTACATGGACTTAATTAGAACTATCAAGAGTGCATAAAGCTTTTATAATTCATACAACCATGTAAAGTTTGATGGATTATGTCACACATGAACTCTATATACTCTGTAATAGTTTCGTAGTTTCATTACATGATCGAGGCGAGTTTTCTTTCGATACAACTATTATACAACTTGTGTTACCGATGCTCGATCTAAAAACAATCAAGGCTTGATTATAGTTTCATGGGTGTGCACTTGCATATCAAATGGATACAACGTTTAAATTTTAACCGGAAAAATTTGATTAGAATAAAGCTGGGTGAGTGCCCTAGAAAAATGCTAGAGGCATTCGAAAAGTGAATACGTACAAGGACAGAGAAAGATAATCATGGATTACAAGACCACTAGGTCCAAGCAGTTAGCTTAATATTCCATAATCTTGATTTTATCATTAACTAGATACCTTCAATTTCATTGACACTGGTAATTATTGATAGGGTTTGACAGCGGAATCAAACAACCAACAATTATTAGTTGATCACTCTAATACCTGTTGATAATTAACCAATCCAAACAACACTCGTGTAAACGAGGTTACACCCACAAACAATAAACGAATAAGCAAACAAGATAAACGAGACAATAAAATCGTAAGAATTTAACGTGGTTATGTTCAATCTTCAACTTGGAGATTGGTTTAGTCCACGGGGCCAAACCAGAGAGTTTTTTACTATAATTTTCGGAGTCCAAGGGTTACAATTACATGGGGTTAACTTATATAGGGAACACATAACTTTGGGAACAAGAAAAATCAGTTTTCCGCCGACATACAACTTAGCGTCGCTACGCGATTATACATAGATCGCCGCGATATCTAACACGGATCGCTGCTCGATCTACCCCCTTCGCAGCTAGATTTCTCGTCTTCCCAAATTTAATCTTCATTCCCAAGGATTATCTGTGGTTAATTTTCTACATCTGCAGCAAAAACTTGTGATGATATTATCATCATAAACATCAATGTCCAAACTTCTTGGTGGATATTAATCCAGTCAACAACTTTGACTAGTTCTCATCTTCTTAGCCTTACCAAACTTAAAAGCCTTTTGAATTTAAGCCATATCTCACATCTTAAATAATAAAATAATAAGTTTTTCAGCAATAGTGAAATTAAAGCATGACTCCATCGACTATAACCCTATAACTGAATAAGAACAATAGTTGCAAGATTGCAACAATCCAAGTTAAAAATGAAGTTATAGTATACATATTATTCTGTTACAGAAACTGATTTCGAAGCTTTGTTCAATATCTTGAAGACGTATGTACGTGAAACTGAACATTAAAATTATAAAAAAATAAAAAAATTAAGGAGAATTTGTATACATTTCAGAATTTGGAATCCCCCTTTCATATATCTTTATACACAGTATAACATTTCAATCTGCTAATTACAATTTTTTGCCTTTGGCTCTGTCTATATCCCTCAATGGGGGTGAAAAAATGATATGACATATAATTTCGTCTACAGTATATATCATGAAACATACAACAGCGAGGTGAGCTCGAAAAATTCATCCTCTTGGCATGAAATGGTTAGGCCTCCCATTGGATGATCAAACCCAAATTCTTCCTCTGATTGACGCAACAAGTCTTGAAACAACGGTTGTTCCAAAAATGATACCGGGACCACAAACCGCCTCTTCTCGTTTTCACCAACATACACAGCTAGGTGACCTTTTGGCACATCGTTTTCATACTTTCTGCTACGACAAGCCTTCAGTTTACTAAAGCTTTTGACATTTGAAATCAGCGAAGTAGACAACCGCATAAGACCCATATCTTCGAGATAAAGTAACAAAAAAATGTATGTAAAATTTCTACTAAAAACACAATTGCGAAGTAGCTTAGTTATAAAGATGGTATTAATTGTAAGGTAAATGACTTGTAAATCAAAGAGGGTTGGAGACATGTATATATAGCTTTCTGCATTTGCAACTTGTGTGGATCAATGGTGGATCCTAACATGGGTTAGCTCATCAACATCTTTTCCAAGAATGTACTAAATATAGTTTTTTAAAGTTTATAAAAAAATATATAAATCTAAAGATCGAGGCGCGTATAGTATAAATGTGATACAGAAGCAATTAATTATTTGAGAACTTATAGCTAAGGAATCTTTACAGTTACGCCTCAACTTAAGCAAATGAATTGTTTATTGGTTCACCTGTACTTACTCCATCAGGAGATATATAAAAGTGTTGAGAAATGTGAATATCGTACAAAGGAATTGAAAAATTGAGATTGGAGCTGAGATCCCAATGGGATCATGATGATCCCGGTGGGAGAATTAAGAGGTTCTGGTAACAGAAGATATGATCCCGGTGGGATGGCAAAGGATCCAAGTGGGATCGTGTGCGTTGTGAGTAGATCCCGGTGGGATCTCAAGGGATCCCGGTGGGATCGCAAGGTCGGCCAGAAAACTTGATTTTCAAGACTTTCCTTTTATCGTTTGCACTATATATTGTAACCCCTACTCTTGTAAACCCTAAGCTACGAAATTAATGCAAAAAACTCTCTAGTTGGCCGTGGAGTAAAGCGATCACCCCGATCGCATATAACCACGTTATTTCCTCGTGTCAATTTACTTTTTCGTATTACTTTATCCGTTTGTTGATTTGTGTGGTTACAATTGTTCAATTGTTTGTGTTGTTTGGGCTCGTAATACTTAACAACTGGTATCAGAGCTTCAAGGTTTGAAGTTTTGGGATCAATGGTGGACGAAGGTAAGTTTAAAATTGACAGATTTGATGGGAAGGATTTTGGGTTCTGGAAGATGCAAATAGAGGATTATTTGTATCAGAAGAAACTACATCAACCCTTGTTAGAGCATAAGCCAGAAAGTGTAAAAGCTGAGGATTGGGCACTTTTAGATCGTCAAGCTTTAGGTGTGATTCGATTATCACTCGCGAAGAATGTTGCATACAATGTTGTGAATGAGAAGACAACTTTTAATTGTCTTAAGGCTCTTTCTAACATGTATGAGAAACCTAATGCTGCAAATAAGGTTTATTTGATTCGACAGTTAGTTAATACGAAGATGAAGGAAGGGGCAGATGCAACTGATCATATTAATGAGTTCAACAATATTTTGTCGAGATTGGTTTCGGTAAATATTGAGTTTGAGGATGAGGTGCAAGCACTTCTATTATTGTCTTCATTGCCTGAAAGTTGGTCGGGTACAGTTACAGCAGTCAGTAGTTCATCTGGGACTACTGCACTCACGTTTGATGGGATTCGAGACTTGATTCTAGGGGAGGATATCCGAAGGCGGAATTCTGGTGAATCGTCGAGTTCTTTATTGAGTACAGACAACCGCGGCAGGAAAACTGAAAGAGGGTCGAATCAGAAGGGTAGATCAAGATCCAAGAAGAGGAATAACTCTAAGAATAGGAAGAATGTCACTTGTTGGAATTGTAATCAGAAGGGTCACTATCAATCTCAGTGTAAGAACCCTTCTGTTGAGAAGGCTAAGGATGTAAATTTGGCTACTGATGAGACGGATGACGCATTAGTTGTTCTGTTGAGAATGCGGCTGAGTCTTGGATTATGGATTCAGGAGCTTCGTTTCATGCCAACCCATACAAGGATACGATGAAGAATTTCAGGCCGTATCGTGGTAAGGTCCGATTAGCTGATGACAAGAGACTAGATATTAGAGGCATTGGAGATGTGGTATTAAGGACTTCCCTTGGTACTAACTGGACTTTGAAGGATGTGAGATATATTCCGGATCTTAGACGGAAGCTTATCTCTATTGGTCAGTTAGATGAAGAAGGTAGTGATGTTACCTTTGGAAATCGCCAATGGCGTGTGGTTAAGGGAAATCGTGTGATAGCTCGTGGACATAAGAGGGGAACACTTTATATGGTTGAGGAACCTAATGATGAGAATGGGGTACATGCTACAGTTGATGTAGGGGCTGAATCTACTCTATGGCACCGACGGCTCGGGCATATGAGTGAGAAAGGTATGAAGATGCTTGTTTCTAGTGGGAGGATTCCGGATTTGAAAAGAGTTGAAGTTGGCTTTTGCGAACCATGTGTCTATGGTAAGCAAAAGAAGGTTACTTTTGGTAAATTGGGATCTACACCGAAGATGGAGAAGCTTGAGCTAGTTCATACGGATGTTTATGGACCTACATCGGTTCAGTCTATTGGTGGTTCTCGGTATTATGTCACCTTCATTGATGATTCCACTAGAAAGGTATGGGTTTATTTTCTTAAATATAAATCTGATGTTTTTACTACCTTTAAGAATTGGAAAGCTGCTGTTGAGAATGAAACTAACTTGAAGGTTAAGTGTTTAAAATCTGACAATGGAGGTGAATACAGCAGTAAGGAGTTTATTGACTATTGTGCTGAGACTGGTATTAGGATGTTGAAAACAGTTCCTGAAACACCTCAGCAAAATGGTGTTGCTGAACGCATGAACAGGACTTTGAATGAGAGGGCAAAGAGTATGAGGTTGCATGCAGGTTTGCCTAAGATGTTCTGGGCCGATGCGGTTAATACAGCAGCTTATTTGATTAATAGGGGACCCTCAACACCGTTGGGTTTCAGAATTCCAGAAGAGGTATGGCTTGGTAAGAAGGTAATCTACACACATCTTAGAGTTTTTGGTTGTAATGTTTATGTGAAAACTAAGGATGTGAACAGGGATAAGCTTGATGCAAAATCAAGGAAGTGCACATTTATTGGGTATGGTTCGGATGATATGGGTTACAGGTGTTGGGATGATGATTCTAAGAAGATTATCCGCAGCAGAGATGTCACTTTTGATGAGAGTACAGTTTATAGTGGCAAGGTAACGGTAGATCTGAAACATGATTATATTGTATGTGATGATATTCCTGTTGATGATCTTGCAGATCCTAGTGGGAGTTCGGGAAACCATGAATTGCCGGATAACGGTGAGGTGTCAGGTGATGGAGAAAGTTCAGAGACTGGAGAAAGATCTGAAGTGAGTGGGAGCTCAAGTAATGTGGATGACAGTGGCACGGATGATCCTGTCACACCTACACTTCCTACTTTGAGACGTTCCACTAGAACGCCCAAACCTGTAAAAAGGTTCTCTCCATCAGCAAACTATCTACTTTTAACAGAAAATGGTGAACCGGAAAATTATTCTGAAGCAATGCGATTGAAAGAATCCATACAGTGGGAGCTTGCTATGAAAGAAGAGATGAGTTCACTTGAGAAGAACAAGACCTGGTCGTTAGTAAATCTACCTCGTGATAAAAAGGTTTTGCATAATAAATGGGTGTACAGGATCAAAGAAGAACTTGATGGTAAAAGGAGATACAAAGCAAGGTTAGTGGTCAAGGGTTTCCAACAGAAAGAGGGAGTTGACTATAATGAGATCTTCTCGCCGATTGTGAAGATGACTACTATTAGATTGGTGCTTAGTATTGTCACTGCTGAAGACTTACATCTAGAGCAGCTAGATGTGAAGACTGCGTTCTTACATGGGGATCTTGATGAAGACATTTATATGGCTCAACCTGAGGGCTTTGAGGTAGTGGGTAAAGAGAAGATGGTTTGCAAATTAAAGAAAAGTCTGTATGGGTTGAAACAAGCGCCACGGCAATGGTACTTGAAGTTTGATGACTTTATGAAGAGGAGTGGATACATGAGATGTGACATGGATCATTGCTGCTACTTGAAGAAATTCAAGTCCTCCTATATCATATTGTTACTTTATGTTGATGACATGTTACTTGCAGGTTCTGACATGGCGGAGATCAACAGGTTAAAGAGACAACTGTCTAAGGAATTCGAGATGAAAGAATTGGGAGCTGCAAGGCAAATTCTTGGTATGAGTATCGTCAGAGATAGAGTTGAAGGTTCTCTAAAATTGTCTCAAGAAAAGTACGTTGAAAAAGTGTTAGAGAAATTCAGCATGAAAGATGCCAAGACACGTAATACGCCTTTGGGTAGCATCCTAAAGTTATCTAAAGATCAATCACCAAAGACGGATGAAGACAAGGAAGAGATGGCTAAAGTTCCGTATGCATCGGCAGTTGGGAGTTTAATGTATGCGATGGTCTGTACGAGACCGGATATTGCTCATGCAGTGGGAGTTGTTAGCAGGTTTATGTCTAATCCGGGTAGAGAGCATTGGGAAGCGGTCAAGTGGCTTTTGCGTTACTTGAAAGGTACTTCTAGTATGGCATTATGTTTCACTAAGAAGAATGTCATTTTGAGAGGTTATGCGGATGCTAATTTGGGTGGTTGTGATGATTCGGGTAAGAGCACTATGGGGTATGTGTTCACAGTTGGTAAAACGGCAGTTAGTTGGATGTCTAGACTTCAGAAAAGTGTAGCTTTATCAACCACAGAAGCAGAGTATATGGCTGTAGCGGAAGCTAGTAAAGAGCTTATTTGGTTGAAGAATTTTCTAGAAGAGTTGGGCAAGAAACAGGATGATTGCGTTTTATACTGTGATAATCAGAGTGCTGTACATCTCGGAAAGAATCCGGTGTTTCATAGTCGTACGAAACACATTAATTTGAGGTATCATTTTATTCGTGATCTTGTGAATGATGGTACACTGTTGTTGAGTAAAATCCTTGGTTCGAAGAATCCTGCGGATATGTTTACTAAGGTGGTCACAACAGAAAAGTTGAAGCTTTGCATAGCTTCAACTGGCCTTCTGATGAACTGATGACAGAAGGTGTCGACTAGAGAGTTAGAGGGTTTTATTTGGTTCCTGGATTTCAATAGGTGTAGTTGAAGGGCCTTTTATCGAAAGTCTATCTGATTCGTGTTTAATCAGTGTGCGTGTCCCAATTGGTATTGGCGGTATGGAGAGGCGGATTCGACTTGATTGAAAGGGAATATTTGAGGGTTTAATAATATTTGGTTTGTCCGATCTTCAAGTGGGAGATTGTTGAGAAATGTGAATATCGTACAAAGGAATTGAAAAATTGAGATTGGAGCTGAGATCCCAATGGGATCATGATGATCCCGGTGGGAGAATTAAGAGGTTCTGGTAACAGAAGATATGATCCCGGTGGGATGGCAAAGGATCCAAGTGGGATCGTGTGCGTTGTGAGTAGATCCCGGTGGGATCTCAAGGGATCCCGGTGGGATCGCAAGGTCGGCCAGAAAACTTGATTTTCAAGACTTTCCTTTTATCTTTTGCACTATATATTGTAACCCCTACTCTTGTAAACCCTAAGCTACGAAATTAATGCAAAAAACTCTCTAGTTGGCCGTGGAGTAAAGCGATCACCCCGATCGCATATAACCACGTTATTTCCTCGTGTCAATTTACTTTTTCGTATTACTTTATCCGTTTGTTGATTTGTGTGGTTACAATTGTTCAATTGTTTGTGTTGTTTGGGCTCGTAATACTTAACAAAAAGTTCCATACACATTGCGGTAAATCAGATCGATGAGTAATGGAAGGAATATAATGAAACAGCAATTTTAGGGTTAAAGTTTTTATATATTTTAATAGCAAGATGTAATATGATAAGCAAATAATTGTTAGTAAAAAAGTCAGCTGCATTCAGAAGCTCACATGCCAGGAATTTGAACCAGTGTCTCATTTCTTTCTTCCATATCTATTTGTCATGTACTACCATATTTGATCATTTGATGCGTGTTGATTAATTAGGTTTTCAAATCTTATTCAAATTCAACCATTTGACTTGGCTTGATCTTATAATAACCCAAGAAAATTATTTACTAACTGAAGTAGCTATCATTTTTCTATATATCGATGATATATGGTGTACATTAGTAAATGGATCGAATAATACACAAATAGGTCATACTTTACGAAAATGTTCATATGGGTTACTAAACTTTGAAAATATTCAATTAGGTTATTGTACTTGTAAAAATGTTCAAGTAGGTTACCAAACTTTAGACATAGTTGCTATAGCTAAGATGATGCCGTTTACTAAACTTAAAAATGTTCAATTGGGTCACTATTTTTTTAACCGAAATTAAGCAAAATAGGCGGGATGACACCAATCAACAAGTACTATAGTGATCCAATTGAACATTTTTAATGTTTAGTAATCCAGATGAACATTTTCGTAAAGTATATACAGTGACCTATTTGCATATTATTATTATCCCTTAGTAAATTAAAAAGGCTGACCAAGAAAATGAGATCTAAATAACAGTTGAGGATAACATCTTACTTGAATCATATATTAATTAGTTTGTTTCCATGAAAGAAAAGACATATAGCTAGCGTGAAGTGGCGGATCCAGAAACAAAGATTATTAACGGGATAATTCATCGAAACAAATTTAAGTCCAAACGAATATGAGTCATACCACGTCAAAGGGAATATATAACCTAGAGTTTATATTTAGCTAAAGTTATAAACTTATGTATTTTACAATCATCCCCTTTATACAGATTGAAGCTTCTCTATTCGTGGTTATGCAAGATTATCTTATCTTCTGAAATCGGTCGACATGCCTATGTATAGTAATGACATTTTATCTTATATATGAAGTACGTAGTATATCTTTAACTTATCAATACAAATGCTAATCTTTTTATATATATAGAACGGAATATTATAGAGGATTTTGAACCCTTGATTAGACTCCATAATTATAAATTAATGGTCTAGATTAATTCTAAATAATTATAATCAACACCCCTAATAATAATAAATAAATAAATACATATATTTTTTAACTTTAAAAACACAATTCTATCCATCCGGCTATAAAATAAAACTAATTAAAATATTAAAGATTTTATCTATCCGGTTAAAAAATAAGATTAACTAAATCAAAATATTAAAATATAAAAGATAAAATCGGGGTGCATTATAATTGGGAGAAGGAGTGTAATATTAAAAGGAATAATTGTTAAAACAATATTGACCGGCCTTATTTAATTCTTTAAATCCTATATATACTACGCATAAAAGTTCTTATTCGTCACAATTTTTTTTCATCGTTTCAAGGCATTTGATCTTGCATCCAAACCAGAGGGAAGTGGAATGGCAACAAAAGGGGAGACCTTACTTCCACAAACTAGTACTCGGTTTTAAGAATCAACTTATGAACAATTAGTTCCATCAAGGAGTACGCAAGAATGTTTGCTATATTAAAGAATGGTCGTTTTGTTATGACATGTTTAATTCTTTGTAGGGACCGAGTGTCAATACCGGATACTAGATGAGTTGTAATAAATTCGGATATATCTTAGGTATCAATCATCCTTGTCATACTTATATACCCTTGTGTTCTCTTGATACTATGTTCTAGCACCGATTTGATCAGAAGTTTACTCGGTCCAATTTCTTTCAAAAGAAGTTTGGTTCGGCCGGCTTGATATTACAAGATGAATGAAAGTCGATGATGTGATAGGAAACATACAGAGCCAACATGCTAACATATGTGAAAAGACTAAAAAGTAACGAGGGAACTTAAATTGAAAATACCTGTTTGGGATGATAAAAAGAAATAAATAAACCTAATTTAACACTCGTGTTAGAGGTTCAGAACCTGCATCAAGATATTTTATAAACATTTCCTACGCAAATAATTTTTTCACCCTTCCAGCCACATCAAATTCAAGTTGGTGGCCGGTATATCTAAATTCACAATTTATATTGAAATAAAAAAAAGTCAAAACAATAACATATTTACAACTTTAACTAAAATACATGTTACATTAAATGTTGAATTAACACTCTTGATTATGAAACCTTATATTAAAATTGATTTACGTATTGTATCATACATTTAACAAAACTAATAACCAACTTTTTTATCTTAAAAATTAAAATTTACAAAATCAAATATCGTAACCAGTGTTATCGCAGGTCCTTTACCTAGTACTGTATAAATAGAAGTTGAATCCATTGTCCAGTAATATAATATCATGACTGAGAATGTGCAATTAAATTATAACAGTTCAATTTAAACTAACACATGCATAATAAAACTTCTACACATGCACTTTCAGGAATATATAATGGGAATGCCCCTTTTATAAATTAAAAAAAAAATCAAATGATTCCTATATACTAATTACATGTTTTTGTTATACAACGACTATGCATATATATCCCCGAAGGAAAAGTCTAGACTTACATAAATCTTACACAAGAATATATACATAATGAGTTGGCAACATATGTGGACCAATTACATGAATTTGTACATTCTCTCACTTCATTCTCTCTCATGTTTTAATTGGTCCACCTAATTATGTAAACAAAATTATGTAAGCTTTGTGTAAGTGTAGCATGACTCAATTCATCTTCTTGGCAAGAAATTGTTAAGCCTCCCATTGGATGATCAAACCCGAATTCTTCCTCGGATTGACACAACAAATCTTGGAACAACGGTTGTTCCAAGAACGATACTGGGTCTTCTGGTTTTCGCCAACGTAAACTGCTAGGTGACCTGTTGGTACATCTTTTTGATAACTTCTACTACAGTAACTGTTCAGTCTGCTAAAATTCTTCAGATTAGCAATCAACGAGGAAGACACTTGCATAAGACCCATGTCTAGAAATGTAACAAAAAAAGATGTAATAAGTTTTTAATGAAAAAAGATTTCAAAGTAAAAGATTTGATAGAATGAAAAAGCTTATAGTATGAAAGAGGGTTTAGAGCATGTATATATAGCTTGCATGATATTTAAATAGATTTAATTATTATATTATATTATTATATATCTAAATAAAAGATACGAGTATAACTCGGATACAGAAGCAATTATTTGAGTAATAATAGTTTGAGGCATCTTTACAGTTACACCTCAAAATAATCAACACAATTTATATAAATTTGTTCACATATCCTTCCTACGTCACACGAAAAAGTTTCTTACGTATTTATTCTTAAAAAAAAAAATTTATTTTATAATTTACGAATTATTTGTATATACGTACGTACTTAATATGTATAAAGTTATACAACAATGAACACCTTCATAAAATCATTATATAATGACTCTATTTTCATTTTGTACATTTTGAATATAGTTACACCGGTCAGCAGTGTCAGATTCAGAAATATGAGGTTGGGTATACATAAAAATACCAAGTAGAATGGACGGATTAAATTAGCCTTTTAGGGGAAAAGTTAAAAGTGTTTATCGGGTCAAGTTTCGATTCTTCGATTCAAATTTTTGGTTGTAAATTTTTTTAAATTGGTTAATCAAAATTGAACTAAATTGCTTTTAAACAACCAAACACCTAAAATCGAATTTGTTTTAGCTGCAACTTCATAATTACAATCTTAATTTAAATTCAGAGTCCTAATTTTTGAATTTAGTATAGAAATTGAAACTTATTGTTTCAAAATCTATTAAGTTTCACACCTTATCTATCATATGACTCTATGAGATGATATTTCAAAATTCATATTATATCTGTTAGGTTCTAAATTCTAAAAGCTTTATTATATTGTAAGCATTATACTAATTACTATTGTATGTATAAAACTTAAAAACGAAAAAGTTATAGGAGATATCATTTGTAATGATGTGTAGAAAACACAACAAAAAGTACGAAAATATGGTTACACAATTAAATACGTACAATACAGATTTTCAAAGTTTAGCTCATAGAATGGTAACAAAAATGTAACATTTGTACACTTGGATATGGATTAATTATGACTCACTCCATTCCATTTATATTAAACACCTTTTGGTTATTGTTTGTCGAAAAAAGATGGAAAATTGCAAAAAATAAATATAGAAAATCATTAAATTATTTATTACGCTCATTTATTACTTTTATTCATTTATTTTTTTTAAAATTTTCAGTTAAACTTGCATCGAATATAAGGGCATAATTAACTAACATTTGTCTGATCTATCTTAAATTCAACAAAAAGTAAGTGGACAATATAAGTGGGATGGAAAAAGTAATAAACAAGCTACTAGTTTAGTTGAGTTGTCACTTGTTATATAATTATAAATTTTATAGGGTGTTCACCCCTTTATAGAAACTCTACTAAACATACATGAAAAAAAATTATTTTTTGCACTACACATAAGAACTCAAGGGTATACAAGTGCATACCCTAAAGTATATATACATCCGCACTTCCGGTCGGTGTCGTCATGAACTCATGATTAAAAAATTAAAGACCATAACGTAACCGAGGGATGACCGTACATGCAACATTTCTAATTTGAAATTGCTCGAGTTCAATTGAAGAAGAAGAAGAAGTCAATCTATTTAGCTTCGTATGTCTAATAGTTTTTTGAACAAAAGAAGGGCTCGAGGCCATAAGAATTTATCTATTAGATTGAATCACTCCTTGCAATCGAGGTAATTTCAATAGGAAAGTTAACATCCCAAAAGAAGTTATTGTTTGAAATAAAAGCAATTTTTAGCAACTTTGTGAGCCGCTAAATTACAATCACGATTAACCCATGAAAACGTATGTCTAATATGAAAATAAAATTAATAAGTGTAAAGAATATTTAGTAGTTCACATGCTTCTGCAGAATATATATGGAAATAGTGGCGTATTTCTTTCCTTACATATTGCCGCCAGGCGCTATATTCGAGTCTTCGTTTTCATGAGTAGCATCCAAGAAAATTGACGTATTCTTTTTCCATTAATATTTGTATAAAATGACGATCGATGTTAATTTGTGTATCGATCTACCAGGTACTACCCATACCTTTGTGAAAAGAAACGTATAGTACACTCGATCTATCACTCCGACAAACATGTTAATTATTCACACTAATTTATTCACGTTTTTGAAAAGTGTGAAAAATAATCAAATGTGTATAACGTGTTCACAACTATAATCATGAACAAATATATACGGAAAAAAATGTTCACGCTCACAAGTGTGGAAAAATTCAAAATTTGCAACACCTAAAAGCATGAAGATTATATTCTGACACTCAATTTCTTCTCGTTAGAAAATTAAACGTGAAGAAATTGAGTGTTACAAAATGATTTCCACGTATTTAAGTGTTGCAAATTTTAAAGTTTTTGTACATGAACTTTGTGAAAAAAGAAGTATCCTTATCACATATTATGGATCTTGTGAAGCTTAGAATTGAACTTTGGGTTAAAGCTTTGAGTAATAAGTGCTCTTGTTCTCGATCTCCCTGAATAATCAAGGAAGTATAAAGGCTTCTTCCAAGCTGCAATAGTGTCCTCCGGCTAATGGTTTCTTAAAATTTAATGTAGATGGTTCGACGAGGGGTAAGCCAGGTTTGGCCGCTGTTGGAGGTTTATTACGGGACTATTCAGGGGATGTTATAGCTCTTCTTTCAATTCCCGTAGGAGTGATGGATTCTAATATTGCTGAGTTATTAGCCATTCGAGTTGCGTGTTGTAACACTGTAACATCCACTATAAGGGCCCAGGGGTAATACGGTAATTTCTTGCTTTTTTTATTTAAATGTTAGAAATAATTTTATGAGATGTTTATATGTTTATTATGATAATTAGGAAATAGGTCAAATGACTTATTGTGGCTAATAGTATATGACTTGTTACAATTTGTTACAGTTGTAAGAATAATAAAATAAGGGGTCTTTTGTTTTTTCTGGATGCTGAAAGCTAAAATCTTATATCAATTCTGAACATTAAGATTTAGCGTCTGAAATCTGAATTCATAATCATTAATGCTATTTGATGTATAAAGTAGTAAAACATCTTAATATATATTATTCATTCTTTTCTTTTCTTCATTTGTAGTTGAGAGTGTTAAAATTACTTATTTTAATCAAGTAATACCCAAATTTAAAATAAAAATAAAAATATATCTGAATATAAAAGCTATAAAGTATAAACTAATACGGAGTATGAATAGTCAAGCACAAAATGATAAGCACATTAAAAAAAAAAATTATGACTCATCAAGTTCGATGTAATGATTGTAATCAACCTCTATGCACTTGCTGCAATTTTATTATTTATTATTAATTTTTAGTCTCACTTTGGACCACTAGAAAATGTTGCTTCCACATGCTTCAAAATGTTTTTATTATCCCAGGATCACCTCGTTTTATATCACTGAATTCGGAGATGAAGTTCACGAAGCTGATATTTGGAAGACATTAATAAAGAAATGAAAGGTGGTGGATGTATTCATTGCAAAAAGAAAGAACAAAGTAGGGAAAAGATTCGGATTTGCTAGATTTCTGGATATTAAAGATGCTGGAGCTTTTACTAGGTCGCTAAGGGACATTACGGTGAAGGGTGGAAGAATTATCATTAGCTTGGCAAGATTTAAACGAAACACGAATAAGAACTTACGAGGAGGTATGAATCAAAGTAACACAGGAAGGAAGAATATCGGAATACATAATAATGGTGATGTAAAAGGAAATAAATCTTGGGTATCGGGGTCAAAATCTTTCGCAGATGTCGTTCGTGGAAACCAAGCTCAAGCGGTGCTTCGATTTGAATCGTCAAAAGTAATCTGGGACTGGGCTAAGAGTAATCTGATTGGGAAGGTTTCGTCTTTCGCAAACCTTTGGAATCTTGAAAACCTTAAAAATGCTGATGGGTGTTCAGAGATTAAAATTCGTTTCATTGGCGGTTTATACGTGTTAGTGGAACTGGAGGACGAGGTTTCGGCTATTGATTTCTTGTCAAAAGGTTCGGACATATGGGGAAGCTGGTTTGAAAGTTTAACTAAGTGGAATAAGGAATTCTCGGTTCCTGATCGTTTGGTTCCTGATCGTTTAGCTGCTATTAGAATCGCTGGCATTCCTCCACATGCTTGGAACTCGGAAACGTTTGACGTGATAGCTAAAACTTTCGGGGAAGTAGTTAAATCGGAAGATTGTGATTTTGATTCTGATAACTGGGACACCGGGAAATTAGTAATTCTCACAAAAGAAGTCGGAAAGATTGATCAATCATTAACAATTGCGGTTGATGATGAAGAATTTCAAATCCGTATATTCGAAGATCAATCGGAATCGGCCCCTCTCGTTCCTGGTTTTTATAAGAATACTTCAAGTTGGATTAACAGTGATTCGGAATCAGAAATCATTAGCGAGGACGACACTGATTCGGAATCAATACCGGAGGAAGAACTCGGAGATTACTCGCCGGAATCAGATGCAAATGGGGCGGAAGTCAAAGGGACATCGATCGAAAAGTCAGGGGAAGTGGAAGAGTCTATTGACGCTTCAAATATCGGGAATCCACAACTTGTGGTGGGAAATTTGAATAATTCAAAAAATGATTGTGGGCTAAATGATAATATGGATAACACATCTACTGGGCCTATCAACTGTCCAACAAAGTCGAAAGGAGATTACAACTCGGACTCAACGGGCCTGGAAGACACTGCTAACAATGGGCCGTGTCAAATGGAGGGGGATTTAAACCTGAATGTGGAGAACATGGGCTTGGATCAGCCTTCTCACAATCATACGGGAGATTCAATTGAAAATTCGACGGATCAAATTAGTAAAAAGAAAGTAACAGGAGTATTAAATTTGATCAATCGAAAAAAAGGCAAAACTGGAAAGAAAAGATTCGACCTAAATAAAATCGCCGGTTCACACTTCTCGCACATAATCTCAAGTTCATCGAAGTTGAGTTCCAAAAGTGCAAACGTATCTTCAGGCGATTCTATTGAAGTTCAAGAAACTATGGAAATCGGGGAAATGCTTGGATTCGATATGAAGGGGAAAGAAGAGATGGTTAGGAAAGTTATGACGGAAAGCGGTGCCATGAATGGGTATAAATGAAGATTCTGTCAATAAATATCAATGGGGCGGCCTCACTTGCGAAACAAGAATGGGTGAGAAAGCTCAGGAAAAGTAATAAAATCGAAATAATGGGAGTGCAAGAAACAAAAGTTGAAGCATTAGAGGAGAGAATGGTTAATGCTTTATGGGGTGGTGGTGGAATGGAATATGATTGTGTGGATTCAGACGGAGCATCGGGTGGAATACTCACAATATGGGATAAAGCTATGTTCGAGAAAAAGATGGTTATTCAAAAACCAGGGATGTTAGCAGTAAGTGGCAATTGGAAATCGAATGGAACAACTTGTGGCTTCATTAATGTGTATGCTCCTCAAGAGCTATCAAAAAAGAAAATATTATGGGGGGATATCCAACTCACTTTACATACGTACCCGGATGTTCGATGGATAGTATTTGGCGATTTTAATGAAGTGAAAAAGGAGGAAGAAAGAAGGGTTCGAAGTTCATTTACAACAATGCCAAAATCTTCAATGAATTCATACATCAAAGCGGTCTTAGTGAGGTTAAAAGTGGAGGTAGAAATTACTCTCGGTATAGCAAGAACGGAGGAAAACTCAGTTTGCTCGATAGGTTTCTAGTAAATGACAAGCTGTTGGAAGTGTGGCCAATCCCAAGTGTAACAATAATGCCACGGGGCATCTCCGATCATTGTCCGGTATTTTTTAACTCTGATGTAAAATATTTCGGCCCTTCGTACTTCAAACTATACAATTCATGGCTAGAGGTAAACACATTCAAAACAATGGTTGACAAGACATGGGTAAAGAAAAGCTTTCGACAATCTTGTACCCCAATACGTCTATTTATGTCCAAGCTTAAGGAAACAAAGAGAATGGCAAGAGAATGGAACGAAAAGCAGAAAAGCATGACAAATGGTGAAAAAATCAGTTTAAATAAAAAAGCAATTGATTTTGATCTGTTGGTCGAATCCAGAAATCTCAACGAAGCAGAAATAAAAATGAGAATGGAAGTTGACCTGAGGAGATGGGAGTTAGAGAATCGGGAAGCTAAAGATTTGAGGCAAAAGGCGAAAATTAGATGGGTTATAGAAGGAGACGAGAACTCAAAGTTCTTTCACGGTATTATAAACAACAAAGCGAAACGGAATTTCATTCATGGAATCAATTATAATGGCCAATGGACGACAGATCCTAACAAGATCAAAGAGGTAGCACTCTCTTTTTTTTCAAGCAAATTTGAAAATAAAATTGATTCTAGACCTTCTTTTTCTTGTAATAATTTCAAGCAATTGTCGAACATACAAAGAATTGAACTTGAAAAACCAATATGTGAGGATGAAGTTAAATCTGCCATTTGGTGCTGCGGTGATGAGAAGTCACCTGGTCCAGACGGATTTTCACTTAGATTTTATAAGCTTTTTTGGTATAAAATTAAAGCTGATCTCATGAAGGCTATTAGACATTTTGAACGCACTGGTAAGATAGACGAGGGCTGCAATGCTTCGTTTATTTCACTAATTCCAAAAGTTGACTGTCCACTTTCCTTTTCGGATTTTCGCCCCATAAGTCTGATCGGGTCATTGTACAAGGTAATCGCTAAGATTCTTGCATATCGTTTAAAAGGTGTAATAAGCGGTTTGATCGGAAATGTCCAAACTGGATTTCTCTCTGACAGAAGTATTTTAGAAGGTCCCCTCATTGTGAGCGAGCTCATTTCGTTGGTAAAAAAAAGAAAGTCGCAATCATTCGTTTTTAAAATCGATTTGAAAAAGATTTTGACACTGTCTCTTGGGAGTTTATAGACGAAGTAATGTGTCAAATGGATTTTGGGCAGAAGTGGAGAGCATGGATTCGGGGGTGTCTCGAATCATCGTCGATTTCAGTTCTCATCAACGGGTCACCTACGTTGGAATTCAAACCGAGAATTGGGGTGCGTCAAGGTGATCCGATGGCGCCATTTTTGTTCCTTATCGCTGCCGAAGGGTTAAATCAAGCCATGATAAAGGCAAGAGATCTAGGAATTTTTCACGGTATCAAAACATCGCATTCAGGACCGGAAATAACGCATTTGCAATATGCCGACGATACTATTTTTGTAGGATCAATGGTCTTCGAGAAATATAAAAAACTTGTTCTGTATTTTAAGGTGTTTCCAATTGTCTTCGGGGCTTTGCATCAATTATTCTAAAAGCAATCTATTTGGAATCGGGGTAGAGGTGCCAAATGTTCTTGATATGGCGAATGGCCTTAACTGCAGTATTGGAAATCTACCGTTCACTTACTTGGGCTTCCCCATCGGTGCTTCAATGAATCGTTGTGAGTATTGGTCCCCATTGATTAATCGCTTTCGAAGCAGGCTATCTTCATGGAAAGCCAATTCTTTGTCGATCGGTGGAAGATTACAGTTATGTAAAAGTGTTTTGGGTAGTATCGGCACTTATTATCTATCGTTATTTAAAGCCCCATCGAAAATAATTAAAGAGCTTGAAAGTCTCCGTGCTCGTTTCTTTTGGGGTGGTAATGACGATAAGAAGAAAATCTGTTGGGTCATGGTAACGTTTGGGGTGAGGTGATAAAAGCAATTCATGGTAAAAGCGGTGGGTTGGGCGATAAAATATCAAATGGAAAAGTTCCTGGGTTATGGCGAAACATCTTAAAAGCGGGTATTGATTTGGGGAAAATTAACCTTACGTTTTCATGTTTATTTCAAGTTAATGCAGAAATAGACCATCATAGCTACATGCCATGTTCTTGGAGATTGACATCATCAGGTGTATTCACTGTTGCTTCTCTTAGATATGCATTCGATGATCTGACTTTATCACCTTGTACGATGGCTGTTAGTAAATGGGTTAAATACATGCCAAAGAAAGTCAACATACATGCTTGGAGGATTGCGATGAAAAGAATACCAACACGGGTGAATTTGGAAAAACGTGGAGTGCAAATTATTTCAAACTTATGTCCACTGTGTAATGCTCACGAAGAGGATAAAGAACACGTTTTTTATGCTTGTAGATTTTTGAAGGAGGTGTTAAGTTTTATAGCAAAATGGTGGGATACTAGTTCACAAGAAATAGATAGTGTGGATCAACTATTACAGTGGGCATCGAAAGTGGGCTTTAAAGGAAAAAGAGAAGAATTATTCACAGGATGTATCTACACATTCTTATGGCTCATCTGGAATTTCAGAAACGAAGTATTATTCAGAGGGAAGCAAATGAATGAATTCAACAAGGTTCCATTTCAAGTGATTAGTAAATCATATTTCTGGATAAAAAATCGAAGCAAAGGCAAGGAATCAAGTATTCAATGGATAGATTAGGTTGGAAATCCTTGGACATTGAGCGAGTAAACGTAGAATGGCGATGGATAGATACGACATGGCAGTGATGTCACGTGAAGAGGAGTAACACAAGTATTGGCTGGAATAGAGCAACATTGATGACTTAAGCATAATGATAGGATTTGTAAAGTAGAGTAGGTTTAGTAATGATTTTGAGCCAATTGGGTGGATGCGCTCATATGTAATCTTCTTGTAATCTTTCTAGCATCTTGCTAGTCTCGTTTATAATATTATGGGGTTCGGGTCAGGGGTGATGGCGGAGCCGAAGCTTCTCTCCCGTTCCCTTTGATTTTGCTGTTCAAATTTTTTTTTCTCTATCTAGCTATGACAACCTATGTACGATCAGACGCAATAAGTTAAATAATATTGCTTATTCGGTAAGTGAGTATTAAGAAATTTTAAGACTTTTTATATCTTAAAGGGAAAAATTTATCAAACGAGCTTATTATTGGAATGTATGATCGAAACAGACATAAGGGGTATTAAGGGGTTCTTAATGGAAAACAAAAGACCCCTAACTGTTTTCGCAAATGGTTTTTAGGTTCCAGACAATTGACTTAGAAGGGGACTATATTAATGAAAATAAAGATTTGGGTCGGTTTGAGGAGCCGACCTCTATTCCCTGATTTTCCCAATGGTTGGTTCCTTTCACTCAAAACTAACCATACACACACTTGCAAAATCATAAATAAGAAATTATAACAAGAACTAGAGCTGTGATCTTAAGTTCAAATTCATCATCATCTTGTTTATTATCTTGTTCCTTCCATTGTAAGTGTAAGTTTTCTTGTTTTGATATTTCATGAACTTATTTGATTAAATTAGGTTGAGTTCTTGAATTATGCATGAATTGAGTTGAAAGTTGATAACATCAAATAATATGATATTTATATACTAATAAATTGTAACATCCTCGAAATGGACCTAGTTGTTTATATATTATTTCTTGATTTAAATATGTATTTAAACGTGTTTGGAAATAATATTGTTTGAAATAGTTGAAATAATTGGAATAGGAGTCGAATATTCCAATGTGATAAGTAAATTATTAATTGTTGTAAATTAATATAGCTGACGGTGCAATAAAATGTTTGAACTCGCAAATGGTTTTCGGGTTCCAGACAATAGATTGAGATGGGGTATTAAATTATACCCGTATATTGAAGGCGGTTTAAGTTGAACCGACTATTTATTTAACTTTCCCTTTTTGGAAAGTTTATTTCAATTCTTCAAATCCTCTCAAAAACCTTATGAAACTCAAATCAAAACCATAAATTGAATCTGGAGCTGTGATCTTGAGTTAGTTTCATCATAATCATGGTGTTCTTCATTCAAATTTGTAAGTAAGTTTGATTTAATTTGATTATGATTGAAATATTAGAAATTATTGATTTGATGTGAAATCAATGTTAGAAACATGCTAGAAGTGTTACATATTGATTACCTGAGGTTTCTAGTGGTTTAAATCGATTTGAAATCGAGTTTTGAGTGTTTTGGGTTAAAACCCGTAGGTTAGGGTTTGATCAGGGATGAAGATGAGCTGAAAAAGGCTCAAACGCGATCCCAGAACCCTAGCCAGGATCGCGTTCGTTAGTTATAAAAGGAAGCGGACGAGTTTTGTTCTTGGGAACGCGATCCCAAGAATTTGTCCGGATCGCGTTGCCAAGTGTAAAACGGTGACAGAACTTTTTCTGAGGGTGAACGCGATCCAGCCATTACTACCCGGATCGCGTTTGCATGAGAAAAGTTTGAAGGATTTTGCAAATTTTGAAAATGCATAAGTGTTTAGAAGGTGGTGTTTTTAGCGACACTTGAAATTGACAAATTTTCATTAACTCGGATTGGGTTGAAATTTACATGGTGACTCGAAAACGGCCCAATGATCAAAGCTCTATTCTAAGAGTCTAGATGATTTTTGGCCTTTCGGGGTCGTTTAGGGGTCGAAAATGGCATTTTACAGTTTTTGGACCTTATTTCGGGACTTTTTGATTATGTTCCGAATTGAACTTTTGTTGCTGTGATCTTAGGGATCACTTGATACATGTAATTATGTTATGATTGTGTAACGATGTTAATTACATAAGTATTATCAGTTGATACAAGTTACTAACTCATTGTTTAATTGATTGTATTCTCAGATGTGGAGAAGGCTCAGTAATATTAGACTTCTGAGCTTGCGGCTGAGGTAGTCGGTGAGTGGATCTGTAACCTCAGTGTGATTTAGTTGTAATGATTTGATTTACAACAAGTAATTTATAGTATTACTTTGATATGATGAATCTGTTGAGATATCTTGCCATGTTAGTGTGGTGGTTTGCTTACTTGGCTGTTTGAGCTAGTATGTAAGATTCTGAGGTCAACTTGACTTGACAGTTGGACTTAGTTGTTATTGTAGACGACAGGAGATCTTGAAACTTGAAATGTTGGTTTATAGATCTAGGTCGTGTGTAATTAACAACTGGTTACCGGTAATTCTGTATAGGCCAATACAGATGATTGATAAGAGTTCCTTGAGTACCAAACCGGTATTAGGGTGTCTCAGGAGCCACCGGTCCTCATGACGGTTGATAATGCTTGATTAGAAGTTGTGTGAATTAGTGATTGATTGATTCTCTGTTTATTATTAATTTGATGTAAACAGATTGTTATGCTAAGCTGTACTGTTGCTTATAGTTTCATTCACTTAGCTTTATGCTAACCCCACCACAGTTCTTCCTGCAGGTTAAATAGATGGGACATATCGGGCAGGGCAGGAAGTAGTTTGGAACTGAAGGAATGTTTGACAGGCTGTTACTCTGATGTTATTTTGATAATTAAAGTAATGTTTTGAATTATATAACACCGAGTTTGTTGAAATGTCATGTATTGAATTTGAAAAAGTTTATTGACATTTTACGTAATGTAAAACATTGATAGTATGTTTTGAAATATACGCTTCCGAGTCGCAATTATTATATTATTGCTTATAATTAAACGAGGGGTGTTATAAGTTGGTATCAGAGCAATTGTTTGGGTGAATTGGACATGATAGAATGTTCAATCCTAAACTTTGATTGAGTTGAGTCAAACATTCCAGTGGGTGCGGGTTTAGTTGATTAGTTGATGTGTGAAAAGTGATTAGTTGAATATATACTAACCCTTAACAAGTTGTGAAGTTGTTGTTTGATTGCAGAGACGGAGGAACATGAGTATCTGACTGGTATATTTCATGTTTCCTCAACACTCGTGGGCTTAAGATTTCCAGGTAATCTTCGATAAGCCTATGTTAATTTACATTAACTTGAATTGTTTACTCTGTTATGTTGAGTAAGCTTTGTTGTGAAGTTAATTGAGTCAGACTGATATGATTCCCCAGTTTTGAGTCAACTAATGATTGTTATAGGTTGACATAAGAATAGAAGTGATAAGTGAGCTGTTTATTGTTGCTCATTGTTGTGAGTATTTATGATTGAATTAAAAATGCAGAAATATGATTAAGTATGCAGAAAAGAGTTGATTAAGGTTCAACTGGATTGATGTTAGAACCTAAGAGTGTCTTTATTAGTGAGACAAAATAATTGATAGTATTATGTTAATGGATTGATCACAAAGTGTGATCTAAATCCTTGTTAAGGAAGGTTGTGTCATTTGAATTGATAATGACTGCTATTTGAGAAAATATGTATTTATGTGACTATATGATATGTGTTAACTATAGTTAAACACTTGATCTAAACCATGACTGATAGGTTTATAAGAAATAGGGCTTATGATAAAGCTAAATTGATTTGGGAAGTGATAGATCTTTCTGGTCAATTGTGAGTTAAGAAATGAAATGTTTTATAGTAACATGATTGAATAGGCTTGTTGTGACAGTGATGCTTGATATGTTAGCATATGTCAAAGTGATGAAAATTAATTAAGATGTGTCTTGAATTTTGGAGTAAATAAGGACATTGATTAGTGTTAAGTATTGAAACTATGATGATGAGTTATCATGTGTTTGAGGTTTCAGATAAGTGATATACTGAGTAATTCAGTTGTTGAAAACCAGAACATTGTATGAATATGTAAGTAGTAAGCTGATTTTAAGTGTGTATCAGCTGATAGAAACTATTAAATGAATTTTGATTGATTTGAAATCATATGAGATGAGAATAGATCACATTGATAATTATAATGTAGAGTAGCCTGAGAATGGATTGTGAAGAACATAATCTTGCAACGCCTGATCACCGTTGTTATATTATGTTGTGTCACATGAACTTGTTGAGGCTACTTGGTATAAAAGAAATGTAATGTGATTTTGGAAATAGAGCATGATAGTATGCTAAGTTGTTTAATAGTTGTTTTGATAAGAAAACAATCAGTTGATAGAACTGTGACCTTTAGACTGTAAAGGTGAGAGTGTAAATGATAGTTGTCTTTGATAGAGACTTTGATGATAAACCTAAGTGACTAATTTGATTGTGTTGAATATGTAATTGTGATTGATTGTGATAGATTACATGTAGGCGAATTTGATAGTGTTTAAATGAGTCACTATTTTGTATATGGCTTGTATGAAGCCAAAGTTGAAATAGGTTGACTTTGTCCTTGTAAAGGATTGATAAGATTATTGAAAGTAATAATTTGAAATATATGTTTGAAAGTGAACATATAAGATGAAATGGTTTGTTGTGAGTTAATATTGATAGTATGTTAACTTTGAAAGTCAAACCATGAATAGAGAATTGTGTATAAAATTAATTGCTTGTGATTGGTTTGAGGATATGTCAAACTTGAGAAAAGCAGTTAGAGGATTTTATTGATTGGTTGATTGAAATCAAAGTTGACATGTAGTCAACTGTGTGTGTTGAAATAGTCTAACATAGTATGTGATGTTATGATTTTGTGGAATATGATTGAATTCCTTGATTAGTTAAAACATGTTGAAATGGGTCATTTAAGATCCAGAGGAGATAGATGAATTGTCTAAGTTTGTGAAACTTGATTCATTACTTAAGGCTAGTATTAAGTAATTGAAATAGTGTTAAGTATAATTGAGTATTCAGTTGGGTAATATTTGATATTTGAACTGAATATGTGTTGAAGAATTATACAGATGTGAAGTCATGTTATGATATGACAGTTATAATTTGTTGAAAGGTGCAAATTAAGTTACATTGATGAGAATTGTGATAAGAAATTTCTTACCAGTGTATGAGGCTTGTGATGATAGCTTTGATTGGGTAAGAATGTAAGATAAGAAATAATTGAAAGTTATTATTAATAGTGGCATAAGCTGATTGGATACCTTATGGTGAGTTACTTAAGTATTGAAAGAATTGAATGGATTCTTTAGTTAATTGTTGATTGTATACAAATGAAGTAAGTGATAAAGTAGTAAATTGGAATTAGATCCAAATAAGAAATGATATGAAAGGATATCTGGAAGTTGAATTGTTTAAGTTATATACGAGTTGGTAAGTATATAAGTGAAACATAGAGTTGTTGATTGATAATTGTTCCATGTCCTGTGGTATGGATATATGATGATTGGTAATAATGTGAAGGCTTGATAAAAACTTTAACAGTCTGAATGGCCTAGGATATGGAATTAAATGGAATTGAGGTGTAAGTGTTCATTTTAGAGAGTTGCCTGAAATTGTGTATGTATGTGTGGTATACATGAAAATAAATGGCAGGATGAATTTTAATAGAATGAATTAAAATATGCCATAAGTTGTGTAAGTTAGTTAATTGTGATTAACTTGATGTAGATTTTGTTAGAAGTGTGTTGAAAAGTAGCACATTGTGATATTATGATGCTTGACCTGTAGTATCATAATATTGATTAATGTTGACTTAGCTGCTAAATTGATAGAATTTAGTACTAAGTGATTGGGTGATTAAAGTCATATAAATTCTAAAAGCTTGTGATTAGTAGCTTAAGATTGTAAAGTAATTAATTGGTTGCTAAGATAAGATTATGGATGTCTTACCAGTTTAAGTAATATATGAATTCTAACTTGATGGTTAGTTAGATTTTGAAAATAAATAGTAAGTATTGATAAGTGTACTGAAATATATAATCATTAGTGCTGTGATTATTGAGTGGACAACTGTTGTTGTTGACAATTGATAGGTTGTAATAGAAGAAGTTACAAGCATAAATAAGTCAATGTAGAGGTTGATTGAATGTAGGTAATATTTGATTTTAGTACTTTTGTTGATTGAGCAAAGTACTTGTTGAGTGTGGTTTTACCTACTGAGTTTGACCTCTGCTTTGCTTATTAAGGTGATATGAATCTGAATTACTTTTAAGTAAATTGAAATGATATGTGAATATGATTGGGTATTCAAAAGAGTATAGGTATGAAACTTTTGGATGAAAAGTTGACCTAGATTTGAATTTAAGATCTTTGATGGTAGAGATTTAAGATTATGATTTGTATATTAGGCTGATTGTTAGTCGTGAACTGAAATTAACTTTCAGTGTTGTTAAGTGTGTTGTGGTTCTATAACCACTGTTATTGTTATTGTTTCTGTTTTATTGTTAACAGTGATGAACAGTGAGAATAGGTTAAAGATTTTAGCATGTTGCTAATTTCTGGTTGCATAGACCTATTAAGTGATGTTAGGTTTCACTTGTTGAAGTAAGTGTTTGTCTATAAGATATATCTGATTGATGATATTGATTAGATGCACTGTATGTGTGCGTAGGAAAAGACAGAAGCATGTACATTTAGATATGTGCATGTGGAAAGAATTCAAAAATTCTAAGAATAGTTGTAAGTTGCTATTGAGGATTAATGTATGATAAGATATATGTGATTATATCACATTAGTCAGACTGATAGATGTTAGATTTCGGGGACGAAATCTCTTTAAGGGGGGAGAGTTGTAACATCCTCGAAATGGACCTAGTTGTTTATATATTATTTCTTGATTTAAATATGTATTTAAACGTGTTTGGAAATAATATTGTTTGAAATAGTTGAAATAATTGGAATAGGAGTCGAATATTCCAATGTGATAAGTAAATTATTAATTGTTGTAAATTAATATAGCTGACGGTGCAATAAAATGTTTGAACTCGCAAATGGTTTTCGGGTTCCAGACAATAGATTGAGACGGGGTATTAAATTATACCCGTATATTGAAGGCGGTTTAAGTTGAACCGACTATTTATTTAACTTTCCCTTTTTGGAAAGTTTATTTCAATTCTTCAAATCCTCTCAAAAACCTTATGAAACTCAAATCAAAACCATAAATTGAATCTGGAGCTGTGATCTTGAGTTAGTTTCATCATAATCATGGTGTTCTTCATTCAAATTTGTAAGTAAGTTTGATTTAATTTGATTATGATTGAAATATTAGAAATTATTGATTTGATGTGAAATCAATGTTAGAAACATGCTAGAAGTGTTACATATTGATTACCTGAGGTTTCTAGTGGTTTAAATCGATTTGAAATCGAGTTTTGAGTGTTTTGGGTTAAAACCCGTAGGTTAGGGTTTGATCAGGGATGAAGATGAGCTGAAAAAGGCTCAAACGCGATCCCAGAACCCTAGCCAGGATCGCGTTCGTTAGTTATAAAAGGAAGCGGACGAGTTTTGTTCTTGGGAACGCGATCCCAAGAATTTGTCCGGATCGCGTTGCCAAGTGTAAAACGGTGACAGAACTTTTTCTGAGGGTGAACGCGATCCAGCCATTACTACCCGGATCGCGTTTGCATGAGAAAAGTTTGAAGGATTTTGCAAATTTTGAAAATGCATAAGTGTTTAGAAGGTGGTGTTTTTAGCGACACTTGAAATTGACAAATTTTCATTAACTCGGATTGGGTTGAAATTTACATGGTGACTCGAAAACGGCCCAATGATCAAAGCTCTATTCTAAGAGTCTAGATGATTTTTGGCCTTTCGGGGTCGTTTAGGGGTCGAAAATGGCATTTTACAGTTTTTGGACCTTATTTCGGGACTTTTTGATTATGTTCCGAATTGAACTTTTGTTGCTGTGATCTTAGGGATCACTTGATACATGTAATTATGTTATGATTGTGTAACGATGTTAATTACATAAGTATTATCAGTTGATACAAGTTACTAACTCATTGTTTAATTGATTGTATTCTCAGATGTGGAGAAGGCTCAGTAATATTAGACTTCTGAGCTTGCGGCTGAGGTAGTCGGTGAGTGGATCTGTAACCTCAGTGTGATTTAGTTGTAATGATTTGATTTACAACAAGTAATTTATAGTATTACTTTGATATGATGAATCTGTTGAGATATCTTGCCATGTTAGTGTGGTGGTTTGCTTACTTGGCTGTTTGAGCTAGTATGTAAGATTCTGAGGTCAACTTGACTTGACAGTTGGACTTAGTTGTTATTGTAGACGACAGGAGATCTTGAAACTTGAAATGTTGGTTTATAGATCTAGGTCGTGTGTAATTAACAACTGGTTACCGGTAATTCTGTATAGGCCAATACAGATGATTGATAAGAGTTCCTTGAGTACCAAACCGGTATTAGGGTGTCTCAGGAGCCACCGGTCCTCATGACGGTTGATAATGCTTGATTAGAAGTTGTGTGAATTAGTGATTGATTGATTCTCTGTTTATTATTAATTTGATGTAAACAGATTGTTATGCTAAGCTGTACTGTTGCTTATAGTTTCATTCACTTAGCTTTATGCTAACCCCACCACAGTTCTTCCTGCAGGTTAAATAGATGGGACATATCGGGCAGGGCAGGAAGTAGTTTGGAACTGAAGGAATGTTTGACAGGCTGTTACTCTGATGTTATTTTGATAATTAAAGTAATGTTTTGAATTATATAACACCGAGTTTGTTGAAATGTCATGTATTGAATTTGAAAAAGTTTATTGACATTTTACGTAATGTAAAACATTGATAGTATGTTTTGAAATATACGCTTCCGAGTCGCAATTATTATATTATTGCTTATAATTAAACGAGGGGTGTTATAAGTTGGTATCAGAGCAATTGTTTGGGTGAATTGGACATGATAGAATGTTCAATCCTAAACTTTGATTGAGTTGAGTCAAACATTCCAGTGGGTGCGGGTTTAGTTGATTAGTTGATGTGTGAAAAGTGATTAGTTGAATATATACTAACCCTTAACAAGTTGTGAAGTTGTTGTTTGATTGCAGAGACGGAGGAACATGAGTATCTGACTGGTATATTTCATGTTTCCTCAACACTCGTGGGCTTAAGATTTCCAGGTAATCTTCGATAAGCCTATGTTAATTTACATTAACTTGAATTGTTTACTCTGTTATGTTGAGTAAGCTTTGTTGTGAAGTTAATTGAGTCAGACTGATATGATTCCCCAGTTTTGAGTCAACTAATGATTGTTATAGGTTGACATAAGAATAGAAGTGATAAGTGAGCTGTTTATTGTTGCTCATTGTTGTGAGTATTTATGATTGAATTAAAAATGCAGAAATATGATTAAGTATGCAGAAAAGAGTTGATTAAGGTTCAACTGGATTGATGTTAGAACCTAAGAGTGTCTTTATTAGTGAGACAAAATAATTGATAGTATTATGTTAATGGATTGATCACAAAGTGTGATCTAAATCCTTGTTAAGGAAGGTTGTGTCATTTGAATTGATAATGACTGCTATTTGAGAAAATATGTATTTATGTGACTATATGATATGTGTTAACTATAGTTAAACACTTGATCTAAACCATGACTGATAGGTTTATAAGAAATAGGGCTTATGATAAAGCTAAATTGATTTGGGAAGTGATAGATCTTTCTGGTCAATTGTGAGTTAAGAAATGAAATGTTTTATAGTAACATGATTGAATAGGCTTGTTGTGACAGTGATGCTTGATATGTTAGCATATGTCAAAGTGATGAAAATTAATTAAGATGTGTCTTGAATTTTGGAGTAAATAAGGACATTGATTAGTGTTAAGTATTGAAACTATGATGATGAGTTATCATGTGTTTGAGGTTTCAGATAAGTGATATACTGAGTAATTCAGTTGTTGAAAACCAGAACATTGTATGAATATGTAAGTAGTAAGCTGATTTTAAGTGTGTATCAGCTGATAGAAACTATTAAATGAATTTTGATTGATTTGAAATCATATGAGATGAGAATAGATCACATTGATAATTATAATGTAGAGTAGCCTGAGAATGGATTGTGAAGAACATAATCTTGCAACGCCTGATCACCGTTGTTATATTATGTTGTGTCACATGAACTTGTTGAGGCTACTTGGTATAAAAGAAATGTAATGTGATTTTGGAAATAGAGCATGATAGTATGCTAAGTTGTTTAATAGTTGTTTTGATAAGAAAACAATCAGTTGATAGAACTGTGACCTTTAGACTGTAAAGGTGAGAGTGTAAATGATAGTTGTCTTTGATAGAGACTTTGATGATAAACCTAAGTGACTAATTTGATTGTGTTGAATATGTAATTGTGATTGATTGTGATAGATTACATGTAGGCGAATTTGATAGTGTTTAAATGAGTCACTATTTTGTATATGGCTTGTATGAAGCCAAAGTTGAAATAGGTTGACTTTGTCCTTGTAAAGGATTGATAAGATTATTGAAAGTAATAATTTGAAATATATGTTTGAAAGTGAACATATAAGATGAAATGGTTTGTTGTGAGTTAATATTGATAGTATGTTAACTTTGAAAGTCAAACCATGAATAGAGAATTGTGTATAAAATTAATTGCTTGTGATTGGTTTGAGGATATGTCAAACTTGAGAAAAGCAGTTAGAGGATTTTATTGATTGGTTGATTGAAATCAAAGTTGACATGTAGTCAACTGTGTGTGTTGAAATAGTCTAACATAGTATGTGATGTTATGATTTTGTGGAATATGATTGAATTCCTTGATTAGTTAAAACATGTTGAAATGGGTCATTTAAGATCCAGAGGAGATAGATGAATTGTCTAAGTTTGTGAAACTTGATTCATTACTTAAGGCTAGTATTAAGTAATTGAAATAGTGTTAAGTATAATTGAGTATTCAGTTGGGTAATATTTGATATTTGAACTGAATATGTGTTGAAGAATTATACAGATGTGAAGTCATGTTATGATATGACAGTTATAATTTGTTGAAAGGTGCAAATTAAGTTACATTGATGAGAATTGTGATAAGAAATTTCTTACCAGTGTATGAGGCTTGTGATGATAGCTTTGATTGGGTAAGAATGTAAGATAAGAAATAATTGAAAGTTATTATTAATAGTGGCATAAGCTGATTGGATACCTTATGGTGAGTTACTTAAGTATTGAAAGAATTGAATGGATTCTTTAGTTAATTGTTGATTGTATACAAATGAAGTAAGTGATAAAGTAGTAAATTGGAATTAGATCCAAATAAGAAATGATATGAAAGGATATCTGGAAGTTGAATTGTTTAAGTTATATACGAGTTGGTAAGTATATAAGTGAAACATAGAGTTGTTGATTGATAATTGTTCCATGTCCTGTGGTATGGATATATGATGATTGGTAATAATGTGAAGGCTTGATAAAAACTTTAACAGTCTGAATGGCCTAGGATATGGAATTAAATGGAATTGAGGTGTAAGTGTTCATTTTAGAGAGTTGCCTGAAATTGTGTATGTATGTGTGGTATACATGAAAATAAATGGCAGGATGAATTTTAATAGAATGAATTAAAATATGCCATAAGTTGTGTAAGTTAGTTAATTGTGATTAACTTGATGTAGATTTTGTTAGAAGTGTGTTGAAAAGTAGCACATTGTGATATTATGATGCTTGACCTGTAGTATCATAATATTGATTAATGTTGACTTAGCTGCTAAATTGATAGAATTTAGTACTAAGTGATTGGGTGATTAAAGTCATATAAATTCTAAAAGCTTGTGATTAGTAGCTTAAGATTGTAAAGTAATTAATTGGTTGCTAAGATAAGATTATGGATGTCTTACCAGTTTAAGTAATATATGAATTCTAACTTGATGGTTAGTTAGATTTTGAAAATAAATAGTAAGTATTGATAAGTGTACTGAAATATATAATCATTAGTGCTGTGATTATTGAGTGGACAACTGTTGTTGTTGACAATTGATAGGTTGTAATAGAAGAAGTTACAAGCAGAAATAAGTCAATGTAGAGGTTGATTGAATGTAGGTAATATTTGATTTTAGTACTTTTGTTGATTGAGCAAAGTACTTGTTGAGTGTGGTTTTACCTACTGAGTTTGACCTCTGCTTTGCTTATTAAGGTGATATGAATCTGAATTACTTTTAAGTAAATTGAAATGATATGTGAATATGATTGGGTATTCAAAAGAGTATAGGTATGAAACTTTTGGATGAAAAGTTGACCTAGATTTGAATTTCAGATCTTTGATGGTAGAGATTTAAGATTATGATTTGTATATTAGGCTGATTGTTAGTCGTGAACTGAAATTAACTTTCAGTGTTGTTAAGTGTGTTGTGGTTCTATAACCACTGTTATTGTTATTGTTTCTGTTTTATTGTTAACAGTGATGAACAGTGAGAATAGGTTAAAGATTTTAGCATGTTGCTAATTTCTGGTTGCATAGACCTATTAAGTGATGTTAGGTTTCACTTGTTGAAGTAAGTGTTTGTCTATAAGATATATCTGATTGATGATATTGATTAGATGCACTGTATGTGTGCGTAGGAAAAGACAGAAGCATGTACATTTAGATATGTGCATGTGGAAAGAATTCAAAAATTCTAAGAATAGTTGTAAGTTGCTATTGAGGATTAATGTATGATAAGATATATGTGATTATATCACATTAGTCAGACTGATAGATGTTAGATTTCGGGGACGAAATCTCTTTAAGGGGGGAGAGTTGTAACATCCTCGAAATGGACCTAGTTGTTTATATATTATTTCTTGATTTAAATATGTATTTAAACGTGTTTGGAAATAATATTGTTTGAAATAGTTGAAATAATTGGAATAGGAGTCGAATATTCCAATGTGATAAGTAAATTATTAATTGTTGTAAATTAATATAGCTGACGGTGCAATAAAATGTTTGAACTCGCAAATGGTTTTCGGGTTCCAGACAATAGATTGAGACGGGGTATTAAATTATACCCGTATATTGAAGGCGGTTTAAGTTGAACCGACTATTTATTTAACTTTCCCTTTTTGGAAAGTTTATTTCAATTCTTCAAATCCTCTCAAAAACCTTATGAAACTCAAATCAAAACCATAAATTGAATCTGGAGCTGTGATCTTGAGTTAGTTTCATCATAATCATGGTGTTCTTCATTCAAATTTGTAAGTAAGTTTGATTTAATTTGATTATGATTGAAATATTAGAAATTATTGATTTGATGTGAAATCAATGTTAGAAACATGCTAGAAGTGTTACATATTGATTACCTGAGGTTTCTAGTGGTTTAAATCGATTTGAAATCGAGTTTTGAGTGTTTTGGGTTAAAACCCGTAGGTTAGGGTTTGATCAGGGATGAAGATGAGCTGAAAAAGGCTCAAACGCGATCCCAGAACCCTAGCCAGGATCGCGTTCGTTAGTTATAAAAGGAAGCGGACGAGTTTTGTTCTTGGGAACGCGATCCCAAGAATTTGTCCGGATCGCGTTGCCAAGTGTAAAACGGTGACAGAACTTTTTCTGAGGGTGAACGCGATCCAGCCATTACTACCCGGATCGCGTTTGCATGAGAAAAGTTTGAAGGATTTTGCAAATTTTGAAAATGCATAAGTGTTTAGAAGGTGGTGTTTTTAGCGACACTTGAAATTGACAAATTTTCATTAACTCGGATTGGGTTGAAATTTACATGGTGACTCGAAAACGGCCCAATGATCAAAGCTCTATTCTAAGAGTCTAGATGATTTTTGGCCTTTCGGGGTCGTTTAGGGGTCGAAAATGGCATTTTACAGTTTTTGGACCTTATTTCGGGACTTTTTGATTATGTTCCGAATTGAACTTTTGTTGCTGTGATCTTAGGGATCACTTGATACATGTAATTATGTTATGATTGTGTAACGATGTTAATTACATAAGTATTATCAGTTGATACAAGTTACTAACTCATTGTTTAATTGATTGTATTCTCAGATGTGGAGAAGGCTCAGTAATATTAGACTTCTGAGCTTGCGGCTGAGGTAGTCGGTGAGTGGATCTGTAACCTCAGTGTGATTTAGTTGTAATGATTTGATTTACAACAAGTAATTTATAGTATTACTTTGATATGATGAATCTGTTGAGATATCTTGCCATGTTAGTGTGGTGGTTTGCTTACTTGGCTGTTTGAGCTAGTATGTAAGATTCTGAGGTCAACTTGACTTGACAGTTGGACTTAGTTGTTATTGTAGACGACAGGAGATCTTGAAACTTGAAATGTTGGTTTATAGATCTAGGTCGTGTGTAATTAACAACTGGTTACCGGTAATTCTGTATAGGCCAATACAGATGATTGATAAGAGTTCCTTGAGTACCAAACCGGTATTAGGGTGTCTCAGGAGCCACCGGTCCTCATGACGGTTGATAATGCTTGATTAGAAGTTGTGTGAATTAGTGATTGATTGATTCTCTGTTTATTATTAATTTGATGTAAACAGATTGTTATGCTAAGCTGTACTGTTGCTTATAGTTTCATTCACTTAGCTTTATGCTAACCCCACCACAGTTCTTCCTGCAGGTTAAATAGATGGGACATATCGGGCAGGGCAGGAAGTAGTTTGGAACTGAAGGAATGTTTGACAGGCTGTTACTCTGATGTTATTTTGATAATTAAAGTAATGTTTTGAATTATATAACACCGAGTTTGTTGAAATGTCATGTATTGAATTTGAAAAAGTTTATTGACATTTTACGTAATGTAAAACATTGATAGTATGTTTTGAAATATACGCTTCCGAGTCGCAATTATTATATTATTGCTTATAATTAAACGAGGGGTGTTATATAAATCCCTATATTTTATATATTTTTATTGCGTTTCTATTGATTTAGATACTTAAATTGTTTATATTTGCAATTTAGGTGTGAAAGATAAATAATTGAAGAAAGAAAAGAAAATGAAGCTGAAATGAAGAAAAACCAAGAAGAATTGAAGATTTGAGAAGCTAGAGTTTTAAAAGAAGACTAAATTCGTATTATTGAAGAATGGGCCAAGATAAGAGGAAGATTCTGGAATAAAAGCAATTGGGCTTAAAACAAATACGTTATACGGGCCTAAAGTGAGGTAGATCTGAAAAACAACAAACTGCGTCGTGATTATATAACTTTTGCGTCGCTATTACGGGAAAACGCGTCACGATCCTATGCTAAACGCGTCGCGATTACAACTTTTTCATAAGTCGATTACGGATTATTCCAGAAGGCTTGGAGCGTATGAAAAGTAATTTCAAACGCCGGTTGAGCACTCCAACCGCCGGTTGGGAGTCGATTTCAGCTATTATAAATAGAAAACTCATCCAGACGATTTAGAATATACCATATACGATTTCAATAATCAAAATTTGATTTTAGGGTTTAAGGTTCGTTTAGAATACGAATTTGGAGGCTAAAGGAGCTAGGGTTTGAAGGTTTTTAACCCTAGAAGAACTTATTCATCATTAGGGTTTGGTTTATTTATCCTTATATTTTGTAAGTATACTACTTAATCATATTTTGGATATTGTTTACTTAGTTTTGATATGAATTAGGTTTCTTATTGTGTTTATTTAAATGAATGTTAATTGAAATTATGATTTGAATTTATGTTTACGTTGATATTGATTTATTGCTTATTTATTATACTTTCCCGATAATTGTATTGGTTATATAATTAAGTTGTTCTTACAGAATTTAGTTAAGATTATATATTATAATTTAATTAAGTTATGAGCTGGAGACTTCGGACCGAGGAGATAGTGGAAGAACATTAAGACTTAATAATATAACTGATGTGGTAATCATAAACGCTTGTATACTACAAGGTTGCCTACAAAGTTATAATAAATAGTTGATAGGTTTAACAGAATATTATTCTCGTGAGATATATTAAGAAGAGGAACCTCTATAGCATATACTTTTCTTTAATAATATAAGGTAGTTGGCTTTGTCTAAAGGAATTATCTATATTAGTCCGATAAGTTAATCAACGATAAAATAAATATAAAGGAGAATTATAAGATTAGGTTAAAGATAGTTTAAATAAATACACTTTTCTCTCTATAATTAGTATTTCTAGTTGTTCCTAGAAGATTAGTTGAGTTAGGTAATTGTAAATCAGTATCAATATAATTTATTCATACGGAATTAAAACGTACCCCCCTTATCTGTAATATTAATTGTAATTGTAAATATTAATTGTGGAATAAGTTAATTATTTTAATACACGTTCCCTGTGTTCGATACCTGGACTTACTTGTAAAAGCTATATTATACGAACATGTTATTCTTACCTGAATTGTGTGATAAAGTATAATTTAGTATTTCTTTGATTTAAAACTTGTTACGGATTTATTTGCATATACCTCACGCACATCAAAAGTTGTTATATAAGGTTTGTATGATGATGTTTAGTGTTATTTGAGCTGTTTGTGACTTTAGAATCTGTGTTTGTTATGGTTTTGATTTCAAAAATGGGGTTAGGGTTCGTACAACAAATTTCAGGTCTGAGCTCTATATCAAAACAGCCTTACGCGGTCCCAGACCTAAGCCCGGATCGCGTTCCATAGTTATAATTACTTGAAGTCGAGTTTTTGGTCTTGTGAACGCGATCCCAACCCCTTACCGGATCTCATTATCAAGTGTAAATTGGTTACAGAACGTTTTCCTCTTGAGAACGCGATCCCACCCTCATTTCCAGGATCGCGTTTCTCAGTGTTTTTCAGTGACATAATGGTTTTCTTCTTGGGAACGCGATCTCACACTTGTGTCCGGATCGCGTTTGCATGAATAAAATGAGTACATATGATAATTTGTGGAATTATGCACTTATGGCATTTAAGTAGTATGGAGTATATATATATATATATATATATATATATAATGTGTATTCATTTGTTAGGATATACTTGAATAGGTTATAACATATTATAAAATGAATTGTTAACTTATGTTTTGGTTATGTTCTCAGATCAACCGAAGACTCAGTAATATAAGATATCTGAGTGGAGACTGGGATAGTCAGGTGAGTGGATCTGTGACTCTCAGTTTGATTTAGTTGTAACAGGGTTGGTTACAAGGGGTAAACATAGTTTACTGTTTATATAGTGTTGGTTGACACATGCCATGATGATTATGGATTAAGTGTTTTATTCAGAGGTCAACGTGTGTTGGGCTTGATTGCTATTGTTGGCCGACGGAAGGTTCCTTGTACATATCGTTAATGGGAACCTTAGTCGTGTGGGGAATAGCATTTAGCTATCGGTTAACCACTGTATTGGCCTGCAGTTGGGTTTTAAGTGTTGCTTGGGGGCCACCATGGCATTAGGGCGCCTCAAGGACCACCGATCCTCTTTGACGCTACTTGTTATGCTAAGTTGAGTTGTTAGTTATATATTCCCTCACTTAACTTTGAGCTAATCCCACCACCTTAATACTTCTTGCGGGTTATTGTTTTGAGATAATGGATTGGGCAAGAAGTTGACTGGAATGGAATGTTTGACCAGATGTACTATGATGTATTTAATAACTTAAAGTCATGTTTGAATTATATAACACCAGGTTGATATGTTTTAGTTTTACAGTGGCATAACTTCTATGTACTAAGTTTTGTAATGACATCACTTTGTATATGTGCATATTATGTTATGAAAATTGATAATATATGTTTTGGACTAACGCTTCCGAATTGTGAAAAAAAAAATGAATATGAAATTAAGGGGTGTTATAAGTTGGTATCAGAGCATAGGTTTGGGCGAATTGGACATTTGTAAGGTGTTCAATCCCAAACCTAGACTAGTGTCAAGTCAAACATTCCAGGTTGTGGGATTTAGTTATGGTTTGAGAATTTGTTAGTATGTTAGGTACTAACAATTAACGAGTTGTGAGCTGTTATTTTGAAACAGATATGGCTGATAATGAACACCCGACCACTACTCTCAACAATGCCTCTAGAAATGACGTCCCTCCTTTTGAGACACATAATGATAGACACGGATAGTCTGGTACTTAAGTTACAACAGAGGAGGAAACTGACAGGAGTGATTATGTCTTGCAATTAGAAGATGAGTTACAGGAGCTTAGAGGTTTTAGACAGAGAACCTTACAGGCTGAATCTTCTTAGCAAATTTCTCAGTCACATCCGGTTATGAGTAGTATTCCACCTCCTGTGGTATCATCTTCACAGATTCCGATATCTTTGCCATTCAATTACCAGCAACAACCTCATGGTACAACTCATCAAACTTCAGTTCCTTTTTCATCTTCTGGACCTTACAACTATCAATTACTAGTGTTTCCACCATTACCTCAGTAGCAACAAAAGGTTTGTTCTTTTAAAACTTTTATGGCAAGTAAACCATTGGAATATTCTGGTAGCAGTAATCCTTCTGTTACCTTGGATTGGTTGCGAGATGTGGAAAGAAAATTTGAGGTTTGTAGGTGTGAGGAGGAAGTTAAAGTCCCATATGCTGTTCAACTTCTGAAAGGACAGGCTATGACTTGGTGGGATTCTATCACTGCAACTTTGACTCCTCAGCAAAAAGAATCCATCCGATGGTCAGATTTTCATAATGAGATGTGTAAACAGTTTTGCTCAGAATTTGACATGTCTAGATGAAACACCCCGAAAATTTTGAACCATTTTTTTTTTAAACCTTATTATGTATGTTAATTCATAGTGAAATATGAAGTTCTTATTCTTAAAGATGAAACGGATAATTAACGGGATCATACGAAAATGACTCTTGAACAACATAGACTTCGCACAGCGACCATATTCCCATCGTTGTGCGACTGATCTTCATAGCTCATCGCCATGCGACCATATTTCCGTCGCTGTGCGATCACCTGCAGTTCATACCACTCAAACCTCCAAATTCGGACTCGCATATCTCTAAATCTATGAATCCAATGACCATGAAATTTTGCACGCACGTGTATTATGACACTATAAACATTTCCTAAGTTTCACTTTTCGTAAATTCGCGTTTTATCGGGAATTGGACTAATGACCACATTATGGTCATTTTTGACCCATTCCTTTGACATACCAAATTACAAACTACTAAGCTTCAGACCTGGACACTTTCACCACATATTCGACACTATTTTTAAGACTTAGTTCAATGTTTACACTCGTCATACCATTACCACAACCTATTTTAGCCGTTTAACCATTAAGTGACCCATTTGGGCACTTTAATGACCCGTTTGGGTCTCAACCCATATGACCACTATTCCAACACCCATTTCACATTCCTTTGACTATTCTAAGTCAAACTAAGCTAGTTTCTCTAATGGATCCTCATTGTAACCATAGAACAACAATTTCTCATAAAACCATAATATTTACATTATTTACAACAAGTGTTCAATAGCAACCTTTCCAAAAATGTCAACGAACATACAACGACTCGTTGACTACTTTGACTTTCTTACTATACCAAGTTTGACTTTTACCAAAGTCTTAAACTTACAAACACCATATGACAAAACCTTGTTTCTTGATAAAAATGGGTGAACATATATATATCGAGAGCATGATTAAGAGAGTAGCTTGTTACCAACAACGAAACAAGCTCCACCACTAGCAACCTTCGGGCCTTTTGCCCGG
The DNA here is from genome assembly GCA_949592205.1 of Helichrysum umbraculigerum. Classification (NCBI taxonomy): domain Eukaryota; kingdom Viridiplantae; phylum Streptophyta; class Magnoliopsida; order Asterales; family Asteraceae; genus Helichrysum; species Helichrysum umbraculigerum. The sequence continues at coordinate 173,542,989 of CATIUR010000001.1, forward strand.
ATCCCTCTGGGTCCCACTCGTCTCACCTAAAAACACATAAACATAATAATATAAGCATAAAGCTTAGTAAGAAATGGGCTATCAATGATAATCAATATCATTTCAATCATACGTATATTAAGGATCCATAATATCATATGCTAATTCCCGCAGTAATTAGCATCTTCGGGCCAACACCCCGGTAAATAATCATAACTCATCAAGTAAATAACGCATCAATTACCGGTCCTTCCAAGTAAATGGAATACGCATTACTTGAAAAAAGATAGAATCATCCATTAACTTACCTCGCGATAGCCCACACAAATAATCACTTGTAACAACACCTTTAACACGTTTATCACCTAATCATATTATCATGTAGCCAAATATCAATTACACACTCAATATTCATTCATCATATTACACAAGTATCAAATTTTATAACACTTATTATTTCATTATATGTTCCATACACTTAAATGACTAATTACACATAAATGGGCATTTTAATATCACTTCTCAATCAAAATCATTAACTTACACCAAGAACACTATTTCTTAGTGTATTTTCACACATCTCATCATTAATTACCCATCTATGTATAATTATCATTCAGTAAACACAATTACTCCTAATTGAGCATACTTATCTTCATCAAACACCAATCTAACCATATCACATAAGGTTTAATATCATTTGTTTACTCAAAATCACAAGATTGTGAGTTCAATTATAAAATTAACACTATTTAAATATAATACATGGCTTTATTATGTGTATGAAACATATATAATTCGTTAAACCACTAATTCATAAAAATCAAGAATCTAGGGTTTAACTTAAATCACACAATTCATCCATTAAACAAGAAAAGAGTGTTAGTTATACCTCAAGGACTCTAATTAGGGTTTATAAGCCTCAATAATTGAAAACCCTAACTTCAATTTGCTTGATTTCTCTTGTTCTCACTTTTCCAATTCAGTACATAAAAGCTCAGTACGTGTTTTATTGTTTACAGTGTTTGAAAATAAGCTGGAAGAATACAGAAGATGTGTTTTAACATGAGAAATTTTATTTTAACCCCTCATATTTTCACAATTGGCATAAGTAGCCCCTCAAACTAATTAATTCATTAAGTGACAAATCCTATGGATACAATTACTTTACACAGTTAGTCATTTTTAACTTAAACAATTAAAATTGTATATTTTAAAGTTTGAACTTACGAAAACTGGGGCGTTACAACTCTCCCCCACTTATTCAGGATTGTGTCCTCACAATCCATTCCTGATGTATAGCTGGATAATATCGAATGATCTCTTCCTCGGGTTCCCATGTGAATTCTGAACCCTTTCGATGTTTCCATTGGACTTTGAACAACTTTATCTCTTTATTTCTCAACTTCTTTGTCTTTTCATCTAGAATCGTTACCGGTTGCTCAACATAGTTCAGTTGATCGTTGATTTCAATTTCATCCAATGGTACATAGGCGGCTTCATCAACTAGGCACTTCCTCAAATAGGACACGTGAAAAGTGTTATGTATTCCAGCTAACTCATTAGGCAGCTCGAGGCGATAAGCTACCTTTCCAACTTTTTCAAGAATTTTAAAGGGACCAATGAACCGAGGACTCAACTTTCCTCATTTTCCGAACCTAATGATACCCTTCCAAGGAGATACTTTCAACATGACAAAATCTCCAACTTGGAATTCAATTGGACCCCTTCGGTTGTCAGCATAAGATTTTTGTCGATCTTGGGCTATTTTCAACCGTTCTCTAACCTGATCAATCTTTTCTGTCGTCTTCTGGACAATATCAATACTGCCCAGTTCTCGTTGCCCAATCTCATCCCAACATATTGGAGTTCTACATTTTCTGCCATATAACATTTGATAAGGAGGCATGCCAATACTCGCGTCATAACTGTTATTATAAGAAAACTCAACTAACGGTAAGTGAGTATCCCAGCTACCACCGAAATCAATGGCACATGCCCTCAACATGTCTTCAAGCGTCTGGATGGTTCTTTCACTCTGCCTATCAGTCTGGGGATGATATACGGTACTTAAATGAATACGAGTACCTATATCTTTTTGGAATTTGTTCCAAAATCTAGAAGTGAATCTACTATCTCGATCAGAGACAATAAAGATAGGCATACCATGTTGTGCCACAACTTCTTTAACATATAAATCAGCAAGTGCCTCAGAAGTATAAGTTTCCTTAATTGGCAAGAATAGAGCACTTTTTGTCAACCGATCATCAATCACCCAAATAGTGTCATGATGACGTTGAGTTTTGGGTAATTTAGTGATAAGGTCTATGGTAAGGTGCTCCTATTTCCAAACAGGTATGTCCAACGGTTGCATTTTACCATACGGCTTTTGATGTTCTGCTTTAACCTGCAAACACGTTAGACATTGTTCGACATATTTCACAATTTCACGCTTCATCCCAGGCCACCAATAATCAACTTTCAAATCATGGTACATTTTTGTTGCACCAGGATGAATGGAATATCTAGATTTATGAGCTTCATCAAGTAGTAATTTCTTTAACTCCGGAGAATTGGGAATCCAGATTCTTCCATAACGGGTTTTAATCCCACGTGAATCATCAACAATATTTGGAATTTGACCCTTAATGCGCTCGGCTCTCCAAAAACCTTTTTGCCATGCATTTTGTTGAACTTCTTTAATTTGATCAAGTAAATCAGGAATAACAGTAATACGAAGAGATTTGACAATCAAAGCATGATGCATAGCTTTTCGGCTGAGAGCATCAGCTACAACATTAGCCTTTCCTGGATGATAAAGAATTTCACAGTCATAATCCTTTACCAAATCAAGCCAACGTCGTTGTCGCATGTTAAGGTCTCGATGATCAAAGAAGTATTTGAGACTTTTGTGACCAGTGTATATGGTACACTTCACACCATAAAGATAATGCCTCCATATTTTTAAAGCAAAAACAACCGCTGCCAGTTCCAAATCATGAGTTGGATATCCTTTCTCGTGTTCCTTCAACTGTCGTGAAGCATAAGCAATCACTTTACCTCTCTGCATCAGAACACAGCCTAACCCAATACGTGAAGCATCACAATAAACTACCATGTCCTCAGTACCATCAGGAAGTACTAGGACTGGTGCTTGACTAAGCTTTAATTTCAAAGTACCATGCCTGCATAAGCAATCACTTTACCTCTCTGTATCAGAACACAGCCTAACCCAATACGTGAAGCATCACAATAAACTACCATGTCCTCAGTACCATCAGGAAGTACTAGGACTGGTGCTTGACTAAGCTTTAATTTCAAAGTACGAAAAGCTTGCTCAGCTGCATCATTCCATTCATATTTAATATTTTTACGAGTGAGCATTGTGAGAGGAGTAGCAATCTTGGAGAAATCCTGGATAAACCGTCGGTAATAACCAGCTAAACCCAGAAAACTCCTAACTTCTGTTGCATTGGTTGGAGGTTCCCATTTCATCACCGCCTCAACCTTTGCAGGGTCAACCATAATACCTTGGTTATTTACAACATGACCCAGAAATTGTACCTCCCGAAGCCAAAATTCACATTTGGAGAACTTGGCATAAAGTTTCTCATTTCTCAAAGTTTGTAATACCTTCCTTAAATGAACATTATGATCGTCAGCAAATTTGGAATATATAAGAATATCATCTATGAATACAATTACAAACTTATCGAGCATAGGTCGGCACACTCGATTCATGAGATCCATAAAAGTGGCAGGAGCATTCGTCAGACCAAAAGGCATAACCACGAATTCATAATGGCCATACCTTGTCCTGAAAGCAGTTTTAGAAACATCTTCTTCTCGAACTTTCAATTGATGATAACCAGAACGTAGGTCAATTTTCGAGAAGAAACTAGCACCTTGTAACTGATCGAACAAGTCATCAATCCTAGGCAAGGGATACATATTCTTGATGGTTACCTTGTTCAACTCCCTATAATCAATGCACATTCTCATGGTGCCATCTTTCTTTTTAACAAATAGTATCGGTGCACCCCATGGTGAACTACTCGGACGAATAAAACCTTTATCAAGTAATTCTTGCAATTGTTTCATCAACTCTTGCATTTCAGAGGGGGCGAGCCTATAAGGTGTTTTGACAATTGGTGTGGCTCCCAGTACTAAATCAATTTGGAACTCGACTTGCCTATCAGGCGGGATGCCTGGTAGCTCGTCAGGAAAAACATCGAGGAATTCATTAACAACAGGGATTTCTGTGATTTTGGTGGTTGGTTTTTGAGTATCAAACACATGTGCCAAAAAGGCCTGGCACCCATGCGATAAATGGCATTTAGCCCTGGCGAATGTACAAATAGAAAGTGATGGTTTTCTTTTCTCCCCATAAATATCTATCACTCCCCCACTAGGTGAACTAACCCGAAATATCTTTTTCTCACACTGAATTATGGCATTATGTTTGCCTGACCAATCCATACCCACGACTACATCGAACTCACCCATTTGCATCGGGATTAAATTTATGGTGAAGGTTTCATTGTTAATCACTAACTGACAACCTCTATACACATTGGTCACAAAAATAATTCTATCATCAGCAACCTTCACATCAAGTGGAGCATCTAACTCAGTAAGAGGAATTGAGAAATATCGACAGAACTTTTCAGACACAAATGATCGTGAGGCTCCCGAATCAAACAATATATATGCAGGTTTAAGATTTACAAAGAAGGTACCTGTTAACACATCGGGCTCTTTGTGCTTCTTCTGCAGTAATCTGAAAGGAACGGTGTCTAGGCTTTGGTGGTTCCACCGTTTTCCTCTCTGTATTCTTGCGAGGGGCAGAAGAAGTAGGTTGAGATTTCAAATCAGGACAATCAGGTCGGATATGTCCCGGTTTCAGACAATGGTGACAAACTCTGGTTGGATTAGGACAATCTTTGCTAAAATGTCCCGGTCTTCCACAAGAAAAACAATTAAGAGTCCCGCTCTTACACTCCCCACGATGCCTTTTATGGCATATCTTGCATTCTAGGACATCGGATCTTTCATCTCTTCTTTCATCTCTTCTGTAATTTCCACTTGTTCTAAATTTCTTTGATGAAGTAGAAGTTTGCTTAGCTTTCCTTTTTGAAGAACTCTTCTCGTCCTTCTTTAACTCCAGCTCTTGAAATCGAGCTTCATCCACCATTTCAGACAACGTAGCACATCGCTTTGGATTGACAAACTGACGAATTTCCTTCTTCAGAATAGTATGGAAATGATCCATGAGCATTTTAGGATCAGCCATGTATTCTGGACAGAATTGGGCTCGATCCAGAAAAATCCCCACAAGTTCATTAATTGATTCGGTCCTTTGCTCCATAGAAAGGAACTCCCGACGAATTCTCTTTAAGTCTGCATCTTGAGAAAAATTATCCACAAACATCTTCCTAAATTCTTCCCAAGTCATGTTTTTAATAACTTCATTACCCAAGGTACGGCACTGGACTTCCCACCAAAATTTAGCTCGAGATTTAAGAAGATTTGAGGCATACCGTACCTGTAATCTTTTAGGGACTTCCGTAGTGGCGAATGCCACCTCGACCTCAGACAACCACCTATGACATTTAATTGGATCCATATCCCCCTCGAAGTCCGGAGGATTACAAACTGAAAAATCTTTATAACTGAACTTACGGTCTTCGTCACGATCTTGTACCACCCGTTGAACAATCGGTGTCGGGGGTCTTTCTTCATTTCTTCCTTCATCATGAGGAGGTCTTTCTAGATCAATTTCATTTTCATCATCTCGCCTTTGAAATTCATCGGCAACAGTCTCACGAATGGTTTCAGAAATACGGCTCAATAAGAGGGGAAGGGACGCCTCTTGAGCCTTTGCTACTTCAGCTGAGATTAACGTTTTTAACTCAATCAAAGATAACCTAGCATCGTCTGCTGGAGGTCTTTGTCTATCATTATCACCTCCAGTTCTTAGATTCTGAGCTTGGCCTCGTGGACGCGGCCCAAGAGTCAGTTCTATTTCTTCTTGATCATTCATCTTATTACTGAAAGTAGACACAATATATTTAATACAGACATATTCATCAATAAAATGTCTACTTTATAATTTAACTACACCTAATCACATAGCAGTCAACAATTATTACCAAGACTTTATCTTCTTAACACCTTGTGACTTCCTTGGCTCCATACAATTGCCATATGATAATTATTGTGGTGGCCAGTCACACGAATTATCATATCCCAGTTATATGTTTCCAAAGTTACCACAATACATTTCGAGTCAAAAATATTAGAAATCAAGTAACTAAATTAATCAAAACAGATAACAATTCAATATCATGCTCAACAATAATAATAATGGCCTAAGATCAAGTACCCACTAATGGTGGATACCCGAATCCCTTAAACCAAGCTCTGATACCAACTTGAAACACCCCGAAAATTTTGAACCATTTTTTTTAAACCTTATTATGTATGTTAATTCATAGTGAAATATGAAGTTCTTATTCTTAAAGATGAAACGGATAATTAACGGGATCATACGAAAATGACTCTTGAACAGCATAGACTTCGCACAGCGACCATATTCCCATCGTTGTGCGACTGATCTTCATAGCTCATCGCCATGCGCCCATATTTCCGTCGCTGTGCGATCACCTGCAGTTCATACCACTCAAACCTCCAAATTCGGACTCGCATATCTCTAAATCTATGAATCCAATGACCATGAAATTTTGCACGCACGTGTATTATGACACTATAAACATTTCCTAAGTTTCACTTTTCGTAAATTCACGTTTTATCGGGAATTGGACTAATGACCACATTATGGTCATTTTTGACCCATTCCTTTGACATACCAAATTACAAACTACTAAGCTTCAGACCTGGACACTTTCACCACATATTCGACACTATTTTTAAGACTTAGTTCAATGTTTACACTCGTCATACCATTACCACAACCTATTTTAGCCGTTTAACCATTAAGTGACCCATTTGGGCACTTTAATGACCCGTTTGGGTCTCAACCCATATGACCACTATTCCAACACCCATTTCACATTCCTTTGACTATTCTAAGTCAAACTAAGCTAGTTTCTCTAATGGATCCTCATTGTAACCATAGAACAACAATTTCTCATAAAACCATAATATTTACATTATTTACAACAAGTGTTCAATAGCAACTTTTCCAAAAATGTCAACGAACATACAACGACTCGTTGACTACTTTGACTTTCTTACTATACCAAGTTTGACTTTTACCAAAGTCTTAAACTTACAAACACCATATGACAAAACCTTGTTTCTTGACAAAAAGGGGTGAACATATATATCGAGAGCATGATTAAGAGAGTAGCTTGTTACCAACAACGAAACAAGCTCCACCACTAGCAACCTTCGGGCCTTTTGCCCGGATCCCTCTGGGTCCCACTCGTCTCACCTAAAAACACATAAACATAATAATATAAGCATAAAGCTTAGTAAGAAATGGGCTATCAATGATAATCAATATCATTTCAATCATACGTATATTAAGGATCCATAATATCATATGCTAATTCCCGCAGTAATTAGCATCTTCGGGCCAACACCCCGGTAAATAATCATAACTCATCAAGTAAATAACGCATCAATTACCGGTCCTTCCAAGTAAATGGAATACGCATTACTTGAAGAAAGATAGCATCATCCATTAACTTACCTCGCGATAGCCCACACAAATAATCACTTGTAACAACACCTTTAACACGTTTATCACCTAATCATATTATCATGTAGCCAAATATCAATTACACACTCAATATTCATTCATCATATTACACAAGTATCAAATTTTATAACACTTATTATTTCATTATATGTTCCATACACTTAAATGACTAATTACACATAAATGGGCATTTTAATATCACTTCTCAATCAAAATCATTAACTTACACCAAGAACACTATTTCTTAGTGTATTTTCACACATCTCATCATTAATTACCCATCTATGTATAATTATCATTCAGTAAACACAATTACTCCTAATTGAGCATACTTATCTTCATCAAACACCAATCTAACCATATCACATAAGGTTTAATATCATTTGTTTACTCAAAATCACAAGATTGTGAGTTCAATTATAAAATTAACACTATTTAAATATAATACATGGCTTTATTATGTGTATAAAACATATATAATTCGTTAAACCACTAATTCATAAAAATCAAGAATCTAGGGTTTAACTTAAATCACACAATTCATCCATTAAACAAGAAAAGAGTGTTAGTTATACCTCAAGGACTCTAATTAGGGTTTATAAGCCTCAATAATTAAAAACCCTAACTTCAATTTGCTTGATTTATCTTGTTCTCACTTTTCCAATTCAGTACATAAAAGCTCAGTACGTGTTTTATTGTTTACAGTGTTTGAAAATAAGCTGGAAGAATACAGAAGCTGTGTTTTAACATGAGAAATTTTATTTCAACCCCTCATCTTTTCACAATTGGCATAAGTAGCCCCTCAAACTAACTAATTCATTAAGTGACAAATCCTATGGATACAATTACTTTACACAGTTAGTCATTTTTAACTTAAACAATTAAAATTGTATATTTTAAAATTTGAACTTACGAAAACTGGGGCGTTACACTAGAATTAGAAGGGAGTTTACGGAATTGCCTGCTCTACATCTTCAGCTCTATAGTGATTGTAAACATTTTTAGTGATTGTAAACATTTTTAAAGCCCTAATTGTTTATGAAATAAGAGTATAAAAAGTTTAATGCTATTATGGACATTATGGATAACATAATATAAGAGGTACAAATGGTAGATCTAAGTTGGATACATGAATTCTACCTTTCAATTAAAACCAGAAATCTAAAGCCGGCAGACATGACTTTTGGGAAGGTTAGTGTTATAATTTATTTAATGTTGTTACATACAGCAGGAAGATACCTTGCTCAACAAACCTGGCAGATATCTTGTTAAGAACTATTTGTGTGTGTTTATATCAGAACCTTAACAAAGCTCGTTTTGTACATAAAACGACAGAGCTAACAAATGAAACTTACATAATAGCAGCCAAGCCAATTGCACCTCCATCCTCAGTTGGGGAATCTGTGGCAGGTAGTGAGCTTCAAGACCTTGCTGAGAAACATAAAAGTACAGTTTTAAGTAAAAGTGAGACGAGTTCCGTTAAAATTCGTTTGTAAGCTTAAGGCTTTTAATGCATTTACATACGACTACTGTATTCCTTTCAAAACTGGAACTGCATTTTGACTTTGCTTGTCAAACTAGATAGCTTTCAGATAGAGCAAACTTTATGTGTGAAAGATTTGTGGTTCATTACAGTAAGACGGCGTGAATTTACTTAAAACTAGAAAGCTAAAGTAAACTGAATAAAACAGAAAACAGTCAAGTACATTGCAGAAGGCTCTTACCTACAACATTTGTGATCACACTCGAACATTTTTGTATAGCAATGGCTTTCAACTGGTTATCGGTACCTACCAACAAGAAGCTTTTCATAAGCTGTTTCTGTTCCTTCGGGCTGCTGGTCTTCCCCAATGCTTCTTCAAAGCCAAGCAAATCTTGAGGTTCAATGCAAGTAAGAGACATCAAAATCTATGGGAATTCACAGGTTGAGCACTCAGAAAATATAAATCAATTGAAGAAAGTTAATCAAGGTTTGTTATAATGCAGAAATAACGATTACTAACTTGTATGGGTGCTGGATCTTCCTTGCAGAAGTTCACAAATATTTCACAATAGAGGCTAATTATTTCGCCACTGGCAAAAGCATTTAACTCGAGTGCTAAACCTTGATCATTGCAGAGAACAAATCTTTACAAACAAATTGTCGGAGTTCAAGACTGTTTGTTGAGATAGCCAGGAGAACAACGATTCCACAGAAGGAGCAGACTTTTATTGTAGCTTCACCATCTGTCCATCTAAAAGCATCTAAACACACATGCAAAAGGGGACTTGCTATTTCTTTGTTCTTTAGAAGAAACCTGCATGGAGCCACAATTATTTCATGTAAAAACTGATTAAGCATATGTTTTATCTGCAATGGGCAAAATGGGTGAAATAGAATTTTAGCTCTAAAGGAAACGGGTCAAGTGGGTCAAATGAATCGAAAGTTTCCCAGAGTGCATATGTAATGCATACTACCTCCCAAATCATTTTATTCAAATAAGTAAATTATTATTGAAATATCATAATTTATGTAATCTTTATTGAAGAGCTAGCTAGTTACTTAAATGTTCAAAGCTTTTGACATTAGGTGTTTCACGTCAACCTGACCCATACAAAAAGGTACACCAGCCCAGACCCATTCGTCACCTCTAATATAAATTTTTGGCCGTAAGGATGCGTATGTTATACATACCCAACTATGGAGCTTGACAGGACATAAGAATCTTTAGGTGACTGTTCAGGGAAGAGCCCAGAATTCAATCCCGGTGAACCTAAAACCAACAGCAGTGAGCAAATCTCACGGGTCAATATTCGAAGTAGCTTTTCCTCCATCACTTCCACTTTCAAATCAGATTCACCTAAAATTCCAAGATGATCTGGAACCTCGGCTCTTCCTTTCTCCAAAAGACCATACCATGAGCATCTCAGAGCTTCACTAGAATATAGAAGCAGTGGGTATAGGAGCCTTTTTAACCATACATCCCACAGATCTGATGGGAAACTTTTTACTAGTGGTATTAAGACTGAGTGAACAAGCTGTCTTATATGTCTGAACTCCATTGAATTAATATTCTCCATCAGCGCCAAGTTAACAGCCTCGATATCTGTGCTTCTGAACAATGATTCTCCGACTCTTGCTGATAGCCCCAATACATTATACCTAGTGGCAGTTGATGTGACGCAAAAAGCCATATTTTTAAGTACAATATTCCACACTTTTCGGACACATCTTTAGTGAAAATATTCCAAAATGATGATTATTTACTAAAATTCACTAAAGTGCTCCAAATATAGGCTTTGCTGCAAAAATACTAAAAATGTCCAAATAACGAGCAAATCAAGATGAATATACATGCACCAATTCTTCCGACCTCATTTACCTTATGGGATTCACATTCTAACCTCATCATATGATAATACAGGTAAAAACGAGTCCGAAAAATCAAGAATCATGCAAAAAGGTTAGAGAACGGAAAAGATACGACGATTACAAACACCTAAAAAGTCATTCAGGCTATGCCTGATCTCTACACATCCAATTTCCATGTGATTGGCATCATTAGAAGCGTAACGGAATTACGAAGCTGTTGGCGAAGGAATCAAGTCAAACGGACGTATAACGAAGGAGATACGGGCGTTTTAAGCAATGAACGAAATCAGACGGACACCGTATACGACCTTGGCAACCGTATACGGCCTAACCAAAACCTTATATGGCCTCTCACACACCGTATATGGCCCCCTTGGTCCCAATTGCTGCTTCGTTTGCTTGTACGTGCTGCTTCACGAGTTGTACGTGTGATTTTGAGCTTTACCTATAAATAGGAGTCACCTCCTCCTCAAAAAACACACTTCATTCTCACCTCATTTCTCACTTTCAACTTTCTCTCATTTTCTCTCTTTCATTTTGTCTCTCTCTACTTTCTCTCTATAAAATCTCTCTCTAGAGATCTAGAAGGGAATAGAGAGAGTTAAGCTTATGGTTCGAGTCTAGAGGAAGGTTTAACTTGGTAATCTTGTTGTAACGAGTTATTCAAGTTCAGACTATGTGTAATCCTCAGTATTACGCTGCTGTATTCCCGGTGATATCTATTTCTTTACTTACTGTTATAATGCTTGCACTTTATGTTATTCCAGTTTGTATTTTGATTATTGCCATGTTTATAGAGTAATTTAATATTGTGATTGCTGAAATGTAGATATTAGGAATAGGGATGATGTTAAATTAATGTTTTATTTATACGATTGGAGATTATTATGTTGTGTATCTAGTTAAACTTATCCTGAATATAGATCTAGTTTCTCACCACCCTTTCCAGACTTTCACGTGACTGTTACCTTAAGATAGGATCTAATCAACCCTAATACTAGGTAGACACAGTCATCTCCAGTTATAGTATGAAGCTATGAACTTTCCTTATAACGGCACGGTACTTCGTATAGCGTTGGAAACACCGCGGGTAGAGTACAAATACGTGGAAGCTAAGGAAATGCCATATGATTGTTTCATCGTGGATTACCTAGAAGTGATTCTTCTAGAACTGTGGTCTAGGAATCAAAGCTGTGGAAATGCTTGTTGCACTGTACATCGTTAGTACACTTAAGATCTGGAAAGGTGTGGAAATGCTTAAATGCCCAGTACACCGTCAGTACATCTAAGGGTTGGCAAACTGCCATGTACACCATAATTATTCCTAGGGATGAACGCCTGAATGTAAAGGAGGGTCTATGTTTATGACGGTTGAATATATGCTTTAATTAGACAAACACAGGGTTGTGTCAAGAGAGCAATAATGCTCAGACATGCTAAACCCTAATTAACCAACAGTTTAACATACAACGGATGCAATTAGTATTCACCATGATAAAAGTAAATAGACGATTAAATGTTAAGAAAGGTCAGTAGATAAATTGCAGTCTGTTGCCTTATGCCTGCACCCTAGATACTTTAAGGGTTACTTTGTCTTATTCAAGCAAAGTTCAGGGGGGTTTGAAAACAGTCTGATCTGATCAGAATCATGATAGCTTAGGATTCCAGTGACATATGATTTTAGGGTTTCACTTGAAACGTAGGGTCCTAGTGTTTACACCGAAAGTATGTTTATTAGTTGTCTGGTGAATCTCCGATCAAATTTATAATGAACATCATCCCGAAACCCTAACTATCAAAGTTTCAGTAATCACATCTCTACTTGTCTGCTTACTCTCTATCTTTTATTTCCGTTATTTACTTTACTGTATTTAGGATAATTTAGAAAACAAAACCTACCAAAAATCTATCTACCTTTCCCATCCTATTTGCGAACCTTATCTTTGGTGATCCGCTTCATTTCAATTCGCTCCGATAAAAGAATGACCTCGAGTTATACTTACTGCTTGCTCCCAAGGTAAGTAGTACTTATAGTTTGAGCCCCAACTCTATAAATTTAAAACCCACTACCATGAGTCCCGGTTGACGGGATCAATGACCGGTGTAAAAACCAACCGATCGTTGGGACCGCGACAGCAGTATACAAGCATCAGTTACTCCATGAATAATAACGAAGTGCATATTATGTAACAAGGATCACCATATGATGAATCCTCATGAAAAATGGTAATTGAAGCGAAATCAATTTTATATATTACTAAATGTTAGAGATACGATCAATATTAGTCTAATTTTATTCGGTTTTGGTATATTAGTATCCAAGTTTATTTTGTTTCATTGTAATTATCTATTTCCTTTGCTAGTCTTGTATGCAGTTATAAACAGAGAGTTTTACTTTTACCAATCAATGAAATTGAACACTAATTATCTTCCTTTGAATCTGTTGACACTTAACCAGAATATTATCTACGGACCAGGGATTAAGTGATTACAAGAGTGAATTCATGTTACTCTTCACATGCATGATCAGCAGGGCCGTCTTTGAGGGTGGGCGAGGTGGTCGACCGCCCGTGGCTTCTAAATTTCAAGGGCCTCCAGTTTTTTTCCCCAAGTAATGTGATATGTAATATATATGATGATTATATAAGAGATTGACACCTCTTTTATTTTGAACTAAGAGATCTTTGTTAGTAACTAGATTTATACTAAATATATATTTGAACAAATACATAGGTCAACTGAATGGTCCAAAATTGAAAATTTATACTGACGTGTTAGAGTTTGACTAAAAGAGTTAATAACCAACAACTGCGATTTGAGAGAATAAGTATAAAAGAAATAAATATGTATCACAGAAATAAATAAATTATTTGAAAATCGGATCGTTAAGAATTAGTTTCATCGAACCTTTATGTTGCTTGACATCTAGTTATAGGATCTCATTTCCGTAATACGACAACTTTGTCCAGGGCCTCTAAAAGTTCAGAGACGGCCCTGATGATCAGTAAATGCAAAAATAATAGTTACGACAAATGATACGCAGTTATGCTTTAGAACTTTAAATTAAATAACAACAGAGAATTAGCGAACAATATAAATGCATATAAACGAACTTCAGAAGACTAATTGTCCTTGACTAAAAGAAATGAGGTGCTTGCCAAAACCCGTACATCCCCAGCTTTTACCTACAAAAATAAGGCGGTTATAGTTTAGTAAGAAAAATGTACATAACATACAATACTAAATTCCCACATTAGAACAGCAAGTATATTTACAGATATCAACGTTGCGTAACAATATTCAAGAAATGCTGTAGCACAACCAGAAAAGGTTATAATATTTTCAGTTAGCTTTTTCTTCTTCTAATGTTTTCACTAAACTCACATTCACTTTTCTGCTTCTACTCTAATAACTAAGTTTCAGCTTTTACATTTAGACTTACAGTATTTGAAAAGGAAGCTACAAAAAGAAACCCTAGTACGCCCCACTATTTGTTCGAGATAAGTTGCATTTTATTCATTCTATATGCAAACATAACCTCCACTAATGTAGGTGGAGGACAATCGAGGTGGACTTACTGAACCAGAACAAAGCAAGCTACATGTATACAACTTATCTCAAAATATCATTGTAGCCTACACTCCTAGCAAGTAGCAACACAGGATATCATGTTCACATAGAAAGGCTGTGGAGGTGATGCACAGTAGATATTAGTGAACATTCGGAGGGGGGAAGTGGAATAAAATTATACAGATTCACCAAATCTCAAAGTTAAACAGCGAAAGAAGTTAAACCTAAAACATCTTATTGCCTCTCATTCAACGATTGTAAACGTGTTCTTTAGAAAGTTTTATTATAACCTAGTTCCTTTGACGGTGATCAAAAATCTAGTCACAATAATCTAAAAGCTCTATATTCCTCTCCGTTAACACGTACATTTTTCACATTAGGCATACATCATACGTGTAATTTACCACTATTCTCTTATTCATCTTGATGTTCCTATTTTAGCACTAACTAAGTTTTTCCTTCTTATTTCGCATTATTTTTCAACTTGATCATCGTCCAAGTTCCAAAGCATAAATTTGCCCAAAACCTTAGCAAAAACTTCTAAGAATTTGTATACATTTTTAAACCTAATTGAAAAGTGAAACATCACAAATCGCAAACTACAAATAAACCTAAGCTCAGACACTTACTCAATCTCTAATTACCGTAGAAATTTACAATAACATAACCTATTCATCTCATTTCCGTACATAACTTAACATATTCTTCAAAATAGTGCAATTAATTTCTATATGCTCGTAAATTAAACAGGTTTCGCAAACGAAACACAACACGAATAGCGTAGCTGAAAGTGAATACATTATAGATGCCGATTGATGCAATTAATTAACGTGTGAAGTGAAAATACATACAGATTGTAAGTAAGCACAACTCCAAATAAACTTAAACTCAGACACTTACTCAATCTCTAATTACTGAAGAAATTTACATTAACATAACCTATTCATCTTATTTCCGAACATAACTAAACATATTCTTCAAAATACTCATGAATTAAACATGTTTCGCAAATGAAACACACCATGAACATCGCAGCTGAAAATGAATACATTATAGATGCTAATTGATGAAATTAATTAATGTGTGAAGTGAAAGTACGTACATATTCTAAGTAAGCTTGCGCATATTGGATATCATCGGCGGAAGATTGCAAGCCAGGGGTGGCGGTAAATAGCTCGGGCAACATCGGTAGCCGTACCAGTACTGTCAATGTCCATAGTCATGGTGTGGTGTGGTGTGGTGTGAGGGTTTAGAAAGAGGAAATGTGGTGTGGTAAGAAAGAGGGAATGGTGCGCTTTCGGAAGAAATTTATATTTTAAATAATTTTAATTGTTATTATTATTTTGGTAACTTTCTTTCCAAGTTTTATTTCTTGTCTAAGCACTCCGAGTTGAATTCTATTTTTTTGGAATGGAGGAAAACCGGAAGACGCCACGTATCATATAATTCACATTCCCTATGTATTTTAAGATTAAATATCTTTCAAACGGTAAGTTGAAAAATCATAAAAATTGCACCATAAAAATCAGCATTTTTTTTCATTCGATTTATTATCTCGCAAGGTATACTATCGTCGACTTTTTTTTTTTAGTTTTACAAATTGTACAAAATTAGTAAGGGTCAATTACATTCATATCCTTGTAAAACTTTATAATTACATCTATATCCTTGCAAACTTCAATATTACTTCTATACAATGTTTTGAAAACCGGTTCTACCGGATCCGGAAGAGAGAACGAGTCAGAATGGACCGGTTTTTGACTTTTTTCCAACTCGGGTTAGACCGTTGACTTTTCCGGTTGAACCGGTTTTGGACGAACCGGTTGAACCGGTTTTTGAGTTGTTTTTTTTTTTTGTGTTTTTTTTTTTTGTTTTTATATTTTTATTATAACTTTATTATGTTATAGTTGTTGGAAACAAGGAAAAAATCTTAGAAAATATTATTTTTTTAAAAAAATACTTAGAAAAATGCATAAAACAAAATATATATATATATATATATTTTTTAATTGTGAAGCGGTCCGACCGGCCGGTTGAACCGGTTCGACCGGAATCGGTCACCTTTCCGGTTCGCTTAAAAAACCGAGTTTTAAAACATTGCTTCTATATCCTTTTAAAATGTCAAAACTCTCATGTATATCCACTTAATTAGTTTACCCATTTTTTAATTCATTTATATATGTACAATGACAATTTTACCCTTTAATCTCTAAAACCTGTCATCATCTCCTTTGCTACTCTGTAATACTAATTTTTGAAAACCCTAATTTACAAATATGAAATATGAAAGAAAACATATATCGTACAACAACAAAAATAATTACTAATCATCATCAATCATATATGAAGCATTCGATAGAATTAAACTTGACTACCAATTAATAAAGAATTGGCCATCCAGTTTGATCATAAACAATTGATATTAGATGGACAAATGTTATATGCTCTGTAATTTACATTACTCCATTAGTTACATCAATATGATTTGAGTGATGCCTTTCGTACAGGTATTATAGTTTGGAGAGTATGAGATGAAACTCGAAATGGGAAAGAAAACATTAGAAAGATCGATGCAATAAAATGGTAAAATGATCAGAGAGATTATTTGTGTACGTTAATAAAATGGTAAAATGAGCTTATAATCGGAAATTGCGTTTTGTAATGTTAACATAAAAGAGAGATTATTTGTGTACGTTAATGTAACATCCCATTTTCAAAGGTGAAAATCGGAGGTCACACAAACGATATACAAAAGAGCAAAATTCATAATATAAACGAAATCGTAATAAAGTTTCCCAAATTTCCATTCGAAAGTACATTGCAGAGTCTTCATACTCAATTGATCAATAAAAATGAGGTATTAACTAAATAGTCTAAAGCCAAACTATAACTAACTTCTTTCGCGCCGTGGATCTTTGCTCCCGACTAATTACATCTATATCCTTGCAAACTTCAATATTACTTCTATATCCTTTTAAAATGACAAAACTCTCATGTATATCCACTTAATTAATTTACCCATTTTTTAATTCATTTATATATGTACAATGACAATTTTACCCTTTAATCTCTAAAACCTGTCATCATCTCCTTTGCTACTCTGTAATACTAATTTTTGAAAACCCTAATTTACAAATATGAAATATGAAAGAAAACATATATCGTACAACAACAAAAATAATTACTAATCATCATCAATCATATATGAAGCATTCGATAGAATTAAACTTGACTACCAATTAATAAAGAATTGGCCATCCAGTTTGATCATAAACAATTGATATTAGATGGACAGATGTTATATGCTCCGTAATTTACATTACTCCATTAGTTACATCAATATGATTTGAGTGATGCCTTTCGTACAGGTATTATAGTTTGGAGAGTATGAGATGAAAATCGAAATGGAAAAGAAAACATTAGAAAGATCGATGCAATAAAATGGTAAAATGATCAGATAGATTATTTGTGTACGTTAATAAAATGGTAAAATGAGCTTATAATCGGAAATTGCGTTTTGTAATGTTAACATAAAAGAGAGATTATTTGTGTACGTTAATGTAACATCCCATTTTCGAAGGTGAAAATCGGAGGTCACACAAACGATATACAAAAGAGCAAAATTCATAATATAAACGAAATCGTAATAAAGTTTCCCAAATTTCCAATCGAAAGTACATTGCAGAGTCTTCATACGCAATTGATCAATAAAAATGAGGTATTAACTAAATAGTCTAAAGCCAAACTATAACTAACTTCTTTCGCGTCGTGGATCTTTGCTCCCGACTCCTTTTTTCCAATTGATCACCTGCCGTATGGAAAGAAATACAGATGAGCCAAAAGCCCCGTGCGCGAATACAAATAAAGCAGTACAAACAAAGATATTTGATGAACATAATAGCAATGATTTATCAACGAGATCTGAACAAACGAATTAAAGAGTCCAAATAGGTACGACAAACCAAGCTTCTAAACAAAACAAAAGTTCGAACGATACACAGACCTACAGATCCAATGTAACACCAAAGGTGAATGAGGCGTTGGGCACTACACCTCCATCCACAGTCAAACACAAAACAAAAGTTATGGTTAACCAATTCGCCTCTTAAAAATCCCTTATCACACCGCACAAAGAGGAGACGCCGTAACTAATCACATAGCTACGGAAGTGTGACGCTATCGGTGCCACAATGACGCCCCTATGGAACCCCCATATGTAGTAAATAGCTCGCATACCTAGAGTAGAATAAAGATCGTTGAACAAACAAATGGCCTATAGCAAAAGGTTCTAACAACAAAGTACTAACAACGAAATCAAATAGTCACATATGATAGGCCAATAGCAAGTCACGGATAATGTCAATGAATCCAGATCAAAGGGAAGCCAAATAAGCGTACGGAAGTCCAACGGACATTACTTAATTAAGGCCTTTTGATTCCTAATCTTATCATCTTAATTCTTATGTATACAACTTCAAACTCAAGCCTCAACCTATTTTCACAAGACAATAAGTAGAACACAGATTGCATAATAAAGAAAATGATAATAAAATGAGATTACAGAAATCATATCATGATAAAATTCCAATTCTAATTCGAATTTAATCCATTCAAAATCAAAATCTTACAAGAATTCAAATCCATAAACATTATCATCTTCTTTGTATCCGTAACGGATTCATGATCCAATTCCAATTCGACTTTAATCCAATCAAAATCTCACAAGAATTCAAATCCATAAACATTATTGATAACATCAAATAATATCATATATATACACTTATTATCCCTATAATTGATTAGATGATAACATTCGAGACCTCGAAGTTAGTTAACCTTAATATACGTTGAAGAGCTTAATCTTAGGATATTGAGCTGGACCAAGGCCTTTATCTACTTTTATATTTCAACATAGATCAATTGGCTAACAAAGATAAACATATAGGAGAATAACAATACAACATAGCTAGTCTAGATAAAATATATCTTCTATCTACCTTATTCAGCTTAAATAATTCTTTAATACTTTAATTGTCTTGTATATCCTAGTTCGATATCAAAAGTAAATATAAATATACATTCATACAGAATTAAAACGTACCCCCTTATCTGTAATATCAATTGTAATTAACTGTAATTGTAATATTAATTGTGGAATAAATTAATTATTTTAATAAATGTTCCCTGTGTTCGATACCTGGATTTACTTGTAACATCTATATTATACGAGCAGGTCATGCTTGCCTATATTGTGTGATAAAGTCTTATTTAGTATATCCTTGATTTAAAACTTGTTATGAATTTATTTGCATATACTTTACGCACATCAATTATCATCTTCTTTGTATCTGTAACAAATTCCTCAAACTAACGAACAAATTATGCCTTATATTCTTATACATCATAAATAATAAATGATAAAAATCATTATATATAAAACTTGAAAGTCGATTGTGTAATGAACTTCGGAGAGACAAGTACCTGTGTTACAAATTGCTTAAAACCTTCGATAAGCATCTTCCTAATCCAGCAACCGGTGATTACGATCGTCCGACTCTTCATCCGCCGCCTGATGCTACAGTTGCTCGGACCATCTCTACTCTTGCCACCGCTGATATTCAGGAGTGGTTTGTTAGGGTTCTTGATGAAGAAATTGAAAACATTTGTTGGTTGATGCGGGGAAAGAGTAGATTAATTCAATTGGGTATTGATTCGATTGGTGTAACACCCCCGAAATTCACTGTTTTGCGGAAGCATAGTTTGGGGTGTTACTAATCAAATATCACAGCACAAAGATAAAGTAAACGACATCTATATGCAACGTTTGTAAATTAGTTACATTCCATAGATATATTGTTTGAAAACTTAGTGTTTTCGTATACAAAAATGTAGTTTCCCTAGAGTCCGCGCGTGTAGCGGGAGATTCTATTACATAATCAAAATATACAAAAGATAATGCTAAGAATCTCCGTTAATGCAGTTGTGTTGAAATCATGCGACTCTAGCTAAAATCCTGGAGTAATCCTACTCCATCCGGGTACCTGAGAAAACATGCTAAAAAGTGTCAACCAAAAGGTTAGTGAATCTCACAGGTTTGTAAGTAATATCAGCTTTGAACACGAGATTTCATCAGTAATGCCCGCAGGCGTAAAATCAGCAATTTCAATCCAGAAATCGTAAAACCAGTATTTGCAATCCAGCAAATGTAAGTAAGTAAGTTTATACCGTTGCCATGAGGCTCATAATCGAAGCTTAACCCGTAAGTAATAAGTTTGCTCCCGTGACATGCTCGTAAATGAGCAAGCATCAGTAACGAATAATTAGTCACCCGTTTCTACGTGAAAATCAGTACGTGGCAGCGCTACTGCCCCGAGCGGGGAGGGTCATTTCCCTAATGGATCCATTAACTAGTGTTCGCGCTTAAGTCCATAACTAACGATATATGATGGAGAGACTTCTGTAAGTAGTAAATAACTCATGCAATTCCGTTTGGTATAGTAAGCAGTTTAGTACTTGTGTTCAAGAAAATCAGTAGCATGTATCTCCCCCAATAAGATAAAACAGTAAAAGTGGGGCCGTAAGACTCACCTGAGTCTTGTAGTAATCAGTTGCAATTAGCAAGTAGTAAGTAAAGCAAGTAGGTTCTCTGAACCCGTAACCTTCAAATGCCTAATCATATGAAGTTATGTAAGTATGCGTCTCACGAGACGTTTCGTTTAGTTGTACACAACTAGTATATCCAGTGTTTGTCCGTATGTTTGTAATTGTTTGTTTGTTGGAAAACATGTTTGGCCCGTTGGTGACGGTTTGTAGCAAAAATTCTAAAATGTTTACTTTGCTACAGTAAATGTGCTACATTGAATTGCTACAGTAAAATTTGACTTTTTGCTACAGTAACTTTGACTTTTCTATAGTGAAAATCCTTTAAAATTTCCAAGTTTTCTGTTTTCTACGACATAAGCTGCGACACAAGGATTTGTATGCGACACAAGGGTTGTGTCGCATGAAGGATGCGACACAAGAGCTCTGCGACACAGTGGTTGTGTCGCAAAAAGTTTGCGATGCTAATTCAATAGCGACAGAACGGTTGTGTCGTATTAAATACGACATAGTATGCGACATAGAGTGCGACACAATATTGTGTCGCAAAGGTTATGACACTAAAGGATTGGTATGACACAAGGTGCGACACAAACGGGTTTATGCGACACAACATGTGACACAAGGCTTGTGTCGCATGTATGAACACCAGCCCAGAAACTTTCGGGTTTCAAGAATTTCCGACCAAAAACGCAAATCTAACCCATTTTCGAGCTATAAAATAGTGTATTCTTCATGTATTAGGTTATATCTAAGTTGTGTACACATCAAAACATCAAAACATTACACCAAATTGAATAGATCTAAGATTTTAGAAATTTCTTACTTTTGCAAATCGAGCTAAATGGAGGATGAATTGATGAAAACGGTCTTGATATTCTTGCTCCACTCGTGATGGTGATTCCGAATATGTAATTTTCGTGGTCGAGATTTGATGTCGAAAATTTGGTGTGAATTGAGTTGAGAGAGTTTTTGGTTTGTGTGTGTGTTTAGTGATAATGAAAATGAAAGAAAAGAAGTGGGTATGGGGGGTGGGGTTGGCTGATTCATCAAGGAAGGAGGGGGAAAATACTCCCCAAAACACAGTGTTGACTCCGTGTCATAATTGTTTAATTACTCGTTTTTAATATTTAACCAAACGTTTACATTTTTAAAATGTAACTAGAGTATTTAAATAAAAATACCTTGAAATTAATAATAGAAACATTTGTCGCAGTATCTAAATTACTAATTCGCGTTTATTACGTTTTGTTGCATTATTTAAATGTCGTCGCAATAATATGTAAATAATGTTCGTTCAGTTGCGTATTTTATATAACAAAATACGTTCTTATTATTTAAGTAAATTTCTGTCACCAACGTTCAAATAAACTGTGTCGGACTCTGTCCGGTTAATTCGTACGATTCATCCAAATCGCGTAAGTACACACATATATATATAAATCACCATATATATACATACAAATAGAGCCTGTAATTAGTCCTATTACATACTAATTACAACTAGTTACAAACAATTAGGCATAATTAATTATCCTAATTATGCAGGTGTTACATTCTCCCCTTGTTAAAGAAATTTCGTCCCGAAATTAGCTTGAGTGCACGGACGGTGCGTTATCTGGGAAAAGATGTGGGTATTTCTGTCGTATTTGGTCTTCCCGTTCCCAGATGAACTCAGGGCCTCGCCTAGAATTCCACCTGACCTTTACGATGGGAATACGACTCTGTTTCAATCGTTTGACCTCACGGTCCATGATTTCCATAGGTTCCTCGACAAAATGAAGTTTATCATCAATTTGAATTTCGTCGAGCGGTATAATCAGTGTCTCATCAGACAGACATTTCTTCAAGTTAGAAATGTGGAATGTGTTGTGTACGCTGCTAAGTTCAGCAGGAAGTTGCAGGCGGTATGCCACTGGACCAATCCTTTCCAGGATTTCGAATGGTCCGATGTATCTAGGATTTAGTTTGCCTCGCTTTCCGAATCGAATGACACCCTTCCACGGTGCCACTTTGAGAAGTACCTTGTCCCCTACCTGGAACTCAAGGTGTTTGCGTCTCACGTCAGAATAGCTTTTCTGACGATCACGTGCGGCTTTCAGCCGGTTTTGAATACCAATGATTTTCTCAGTAGTTTCTTGAATGATATCTGGACCCGTGAGTTGGGAATCTCCTAACTCAGTCCAACAGATAGGTGATCGGCACTTACGCCCGTAAAGTGCCTCGAAGGGTGCAGCCTTTATGCTGGTATGGTAACTGTTGTTGTACGAGAACTCGCACAACGGTAAGTGATTTTCCCAAGAAGTACCGAAGTCAACTACGCAGGCTCGTAGCATATCCTCCAGTGTTTGAATAGTTCGCTCGCTTTGGCCATCGGTTTGCGGGTGATAAGCAGTACTCATATCCAGACGAGTACCAAGAGATTTTTGTAGCGATTGCCAAAAGTTAGAAGTAAAACGGCTGTCCCTATCCGAGATGATCGAGATAGGTACACCGTGTCGCGAGATGATTTCTTTGACATAGATGCGAGTCAGACGCTCCATCTTGTCGGTTTCCTTGATGGCCAGAAAATGAGCAGATTTCGTGAGACGGTCCACGATCACCCAAATGGTATCGCAACCACTCGAAGTTTTTGGTAGTTTGGTAACGAAGTCCATGGAAATCTGTTCCCATTTCCATTGAGGAATTTCAGGTTGTTGGAGCAACCCCGAGGGTCTTTGGTGTTCGGCCTTGACTTTGGAACAGGTTAGGCATTTACTGACGTACAAGGCAATGTCAGCTTTCATGTTAGGCCACCAATACAACCCTTTGACGTCGTGATACATCTTGTCAGAACCAGGATGTATAGAGTATCGAGATTTGTGAGCTTCAGCCATCACCAAATCTCGCAAGTTTCCGAATTTGGGTAACCACACCCGGTTAGAGAAGTATCGAGTTCCATCGGGTTTGATTTCGAATTGTTTATCCAAGCCTCGCAAGGCTTCATTTTTCAAGTTTTCGTCGTTGAGTGCTTCAAGTTGAGCGGTAAGGATTTGAGCAGGAAGCTCGTTATGAACTGTCATAGAAAGTGCTCGGACTCGAAGGGGTTTCACTCGTTCTTTTCGGCTTAAGGCATCGGCAACTACGTTAGCCTTGCCCGGATGGTATTTGATCTCGCAGTCGTAGTCACTAAGTAACTCAACCCAGCGACGTTGCCTCATGTTTAGATCCTTCTGATCGAATATGTGTTGGAGACTTTTGTGATCAGTGAAGATAGTGCTTTTCGTACCGTAGAGATAATGTCTCCAGATTTTTAATGCGAAGACCACAACACCTAACTCGAGGTCGTGGGTCGTATAGTTTTTCTCGTGGATTTTTAGTTGTCGTGAGGCATAGGCAATGACTTTTTCCCGTTGCATTAGCACACAACCAAGTCCTTGGTGTGAGGCGTCGCAGTAAACTACGAAATCGTCGGTGCCTTCGGGTAAGGACAAGATTGGTGCACTGCAAAGTTTGTTTTTCAATAGCTGGAAGGCTGACTCTTGTTTATCAGTCCAATCGAACTTCTTATCTTTCTGAGTCAGTGTGGTTAGGGGAACAGCTATTCTTGAAAAGTTTTCGATGAATCGGCAGTAATAACCAGCAAGACCTAAGAATTGTCTCACTTCGGTTGGAGTGGTCGGTGACTCCCAGCCCTTGATTGCTTCAATCTTGGCGGGATCAACATGAATTCCTTGGCTGTCAATCACGTGCCCGAGGAATTGAACGGTTCGAATCCAGAACTCACACTTAGAGAATTTGGCATATAACTCTTCGTGTTTAAGAAGTCCTAGAATGGTTTTCAGATGTTGAGCATGTTCCTGCTCGTTGCGAGAGTAAATCAGGATATCATCGATGAACACAATGACGAATTTGTCAAGATATGGTTTGCACACCCTATTCATAAGGTCCATGAATACGGCCGGTGCGTTGGTCAACCCGAATGGCATCACTTGGAATTCATAATGCCCATAACGAGTTCGGAAAGCTGTCTTTGGGATATCATTGTCACGGACTCGGAGTTGATGATAACCCGACCGTAGATCAATCTGTTGGGTCAAAACTGTTTCAGGTCTGAGTTGAAGTTCCGATGAGAAGACAGAGTACAAGTGATTAAAACTGTTTGCTTTGAAGGTTAAAACTGTCTTTATGAAGTTACAACTGATAGAAGAAAACTGAAGAGAAGATAAGTGTTACAACTGATTGAAGATAGATTACAACTGATAGTTATGTGTCTGTAAGTAGTTAAAACTGCTTATGTATTAATAACTGTTAGTTATATATGAAACAGTTAACACTGATTATATATTTGTACTTAGTCGTATATTACAATTGAAGCAGTTACCACTGAATGTGTAACAGTTACAACTGTTTACATCAGAATGGTAGTTAAAACTGTTTATGATTTTGTGATAAGTATGAGTCGGTTATGGAAGTTATTTTATTCCATATTTGTAGGAGATTGTATAGGACTCTATATGATATAAATAGAGATCCTTTAGACCTAGATAGGTTAATGATTTTTTTTGCGCAGCTTCAAGGTTTTCTGTAACCCTAATACATCAAGTGTATTCGTCTTATATCATTAATAAGATTGAAGCTTTCGGTATATTATTGTGTTCATTCAATTAATTAATATTCGTTGATCTTCTTAATATTATTGAGTGTGATTCCGCAACTTCTCAATAATATATTCAAGGCTTATTAAGTAAGATTGTTTATTAAGTTAAACAGGGACTAACAAAGTGGTATCAGAGCTTGTGAAGCTTTGAAGACAGGAAGATCTGGGATTATTAGTATTAGTATTTGAGTTTAGTTCAGATATTAAGTTTTGATTTCAATGGCGTCTAAAGGCAATGAAGGAATTCAAGCAACGAAGATACCAATGCTTAAACCAGATGAGTTTGACCTATGGAAGGTCAGAATCAGGCAATATATGCTTCTCACGGATTATCAGATGTGGGAAGTTGTTGTTAATGGTATACCAGTAACGCTTGATGGAGATGGAGTAAAGCAACCAAGAGCACCACCAACATCTGAAGCAGAGAGGAAAATCAGATCTACTGAGTACAAAGCACTTAGTACTCTGTTGCTTTCCATTCCGAATGAGCATCAGAGCAGATTTGATAATTGTGAAGATCCCAAGGTACTGATGGAGGCAATTGAGAAGAGGTTTGGTGGTAATGATAACACCAAAAAGAATAAAAGATCTCTGTTAAAACAACAATTTGAAAATTTTAGCCATGTGAAATCTGAAACTCTAACTCAAACCTTTGACAGGTTCACTAAATTAGTTGGAGAATTGGAAAATCACAAGGTTAAGATTGACAAAGAAGATCTTAACAGAAAGTTCTTGAGATCATTAGGTGATGAATGGACAATCTATACTGTTGGATTGAGGCAGAGTTCAGACATTGAAGTTAAGGAACTAGAAGATATATACAATGATCTGAGGAACTTTGAGTCTGAGGTGGAAAGTAAGAAACAAGCAACTGGATACAGTCATAATGCTGCTTTTATGTCTATGGCTGGAACAAAAGCAGAATCAAGTCAAATGGGTTCTACTCATGTTTCAGGAGGAGCAGGATCATCATCAAATAGTTCTAATGATCAAATATTAGAATCTTTCTTTGCAAGTAATGTGAATTCTTCACTTACTAATGAAGATCTGGAACAATTTGATGGTGATGATTTAGAGGAGATGGACATCAAGTGGCAAATTGCATTGATTACTCAGAGAGCAAAAAGGTTCATGCAGAGGACTGGTAGAAATAACTTTGCATACAAGAGGAATGATGCAAATTGGTTTGATAAGAGCAAGATTGAGTGTTTCAACTGTCACAAGATGGGACACTTTGCCAGAGAATGCAGAAACCCTAGGCAAGAGCAGAATGGTAATGGTCAAAGATCTGGAAGCACTGGAACACAGACAAGAAACATTCCAATTCAGGGGGCTTCAGCAAATGCTTTGGTGTCTATGGATGGCTGTGGATGGGATTGGAGTGATCAAGAAGAGCATGTTGTGAAGAATCAATGTCTCATGGCCATTGCAGAATCTGACAAAAAGTCAGAAGTTCCTACTGAGGTACAAAATAAATTATGTTCTGCTGTTTGTAAACAAACTGTTAAACACTACAGAGATCATAATATAAAAGTGTGTGAGGAACTAAAACAATGGGAAATCAAAAGTAAACACACCATAGCAGTCATTGAAAATCTGGAAAATCAAATAAAGGCATATGAAGTCAATGCAACACAGTTTAAGTATGACATTGAATATGCTAGGTGGGAGAGAGACTCTTTTAAAGATAAAGTTGATTTGTTATCTAAGAAACTTACTGAGGTCACATGTGAAAGAGATAGTATAAGGCTTGATGTAAGTAAATTAGAACATGCTTCAAAGAGTGTAAATAAACTTATTAATTCATAGATTCATGATAAACTTAAGACTGGATTAGGATACAATAATGTACCTCCACCTTATAATCACACCTACTTTCCTCCCAAAAGTGAAATTGATATCAATTCACTTAAAAGAGAAATGGTAGATGAGGTTAAAAAGGCTGATCCAATTAAAAGTTTATCTGATGATGATCTGTTTGTAGAAGGTGAAGTAAGTGACTGGACTGAAGAAGATGATCAGAGTGATAGGACATCTGATAGTGAGAAGAGTGTGAAATCTGAATCATCTAAGTCTGAGTCAACATGTGAGGATGTGAAGAGAGTAATTACTGATCTAGTTGTTAATCTTAAAACTGATAAACTAGAAGAGGGTAAGAAAATGTTTAAGGAAAAGGTTAAACTGGACTTAGAGAAGGTGAGCTTGAATACTAACAAATCTAAACATGGGTTAGGATATGTTAGTAATACAGTTAACTCAGTTACTAAACCTGTTGGTGAATCTGTTGTGAATAACTGTGTGAATTGTAAATGTAAAGCAAGTGCTTCTTCTTCACAAAGTTTTCAAAATCAAAAACCCAGAGGTAATCAAAGAAATTGGAATCAAATGATTTCACAAAAACTGGGTAATAATGTTACTGTGATTAAAGAAAAGTCTTGCTTTATATGTGGAAAAATGGGTCATCTTCAATATGACTGCTATCATAATCCTGAGAATGTTCAAAGGATTAGAAAACAGTCATGGACAAAAGCAAATATGATTAACAAACAAAATTTTCAATCAAAAGTTGATCATACTGCCAGAGTTCAGAAGATAAACTCAAAGGCTACCATGTTAAACACTGTTACAGGTAAATCTACTGCAGCAGTAATAACAAAATTAGCCAAAAGCTCAAAGACTAAAACAGTGGTAACTGATTTCAAAAACAGTGTTAACAAAATTAACACTGAATCTTCAATTGGTAAAACAGTTAAAACTGTTAAGCCAAAGAACACTGTTAAGTCTAAAATTAGTTGGATTTGGACACCTATTAAGTCTGATAAATTAACAGATCCAAATACCAACAGTGCTTCACAATCAATAATCTTTAAGAAAGTTGATTATGTGAATGCACATGGGAAACCCAAAGCCAAATTGGTTTGGGTTCCCAAGAGAAATTAATTCTCTTTTTGACTATTTGTGCAGGGCAAGCCTAAGAGCTTATGGCATATTGATAGTGGATGCTCACGGCACATGACTGGAGACAAAGAAAAGCTGCAGGACTTTAAATCTTTTGATGGAGGATATGTAGCTTTTGGAAGCAATCCAAAAGGAGGAAGGATCACAGGGAAAGGAACAGTTCAGAGTGAAAAGCTAAGTTTTGATAATGTTTATTTTGTGGAACAACTGAGGTATAATTTACTAAGTGTGAGTCAAATCACAGATAAAAAGAACCCAGTTCTTTTTACTGACACTGAATGCCTTATCTTGTCCAAAGAATTCAAAATACCAGAAAACATGATTTTGATGAGAATTCCAAGACAAGATAATGTATATAAGTGTGACTTAGTAAATATGACACCTCAACCTGATTTAAACTGTCTTATTTCTAAAGCAAGTGTGAATGAATCTGAACTGTGGCATAGGAGGATGTGTCACATGAATTTCAAAACCATTAACAAACTTGTCAAAAACAAGCTTGTTAGAGGTTTGCCTGAAAAGGTCTATTCATGTGATGATCATTGTGTTTCTTGTCAAAAGGGAAAGCAACACAAATCCTCATTTAAGTCCAAATCTGTGAACACAAATTGCACACCCTTACACTTATTGCATATGGACTTATTTGGACCAACCAGTATAAGTAGTATGGGGAAAAAGTCTTACTGTCTTGTGATTATTGATGATTATTCTAGATTTACATGGGTTTTCTTTCTTAGGACAAAGGATGAGACAGGTGAAATACTTAGATCATTTATAACTAAGATGGAGAATCAATTGGATAAAAGAGTAAAGATCATCAGAAGTGATAATGGAACAGAATTTAAAAATCATGAGATGGATAAATTCTGTGAAGTTAAAGGTATTAAGAGAGAATTTAGTGCACCTAGAACTCCTCAACAAAATGGAGTAGCTGAAAGGAGGAATAGGACACTGATTGAGGCTGCTAGAACCATGCTATCTGATGCAAAGCTACCTATGTCTTTTTGGGCAGAGGCAGTTAGCACAGCTTGTTATGTTCAGAATAGAGTATTAGTTGTTAAGCCTCATAACAAGACACCATATGAACTGTTATTTAAGAGAAAGCCTTCGGTTAGTTTCTTAAAATCTTTTGGGTGTCCTTGTACAATCTTAAATACCAAAGATCACTTAGGTAAGTTTCAGAGTAAGGCTGATGAGGGGATATTTGTTGGTTATTCTATTCAAAGTAAATCTTATAGGGTATTCAATCAAAGGACAAGAATCATAGAAGAAACAGTGCACATTACTTTTAATGAAAACACTGTTAATCCTGAGGGAAAAGGTCCTGAATCACTGTTTGATATTGATGCACTTAATACTGCTTTTAGATATACAAATGTGGATACTAGTGCAGGTACAAGTGCAGGAACAGGTGATGAAGAAGGTAGAGCAAAATCAGGAATATCAGTTGGAAAGAAGAATGATTCATTGGAATATATATTATTTCCAATTTGGTCTCCTGATCCTCCAGAAGTGTTTGATACTGATCAACCAACGACATCACAGGATGTGGAAACAGGAAAATCAGATGAAACATCATTTTCTCATGTTGATGATTCTGATAGACCTGTTATTGAAGACAGTACAGAAGACAGTGATGTGAGTCCAGTACAGAAGAATACAAAGGCAGGTGTGAATGTTGATCAGACACCTACAAAGCATCTTGACACAGAGCAGGAACATTTGAATTATCTACATTTGATGAGTTCTACTCCTTTGTCAAAGAGAATTGCAAGAGAAGTGTCAAGTAGTGAGTCTGGTCAAGAAGGAAATTTTACCAACTTAGAGGAGAGTATTCAAGAAACAGCAGCATCTAAATACATTACTCATAAAGATCATCCACTTGAGAATGTAATAGGAGATATTGAATAAGCTGTTAAAACAAGAAATCAAAGTCAGGTGTTTGAAGCTTCAGCAAATGAGGAAGAAGTAAATCTTGATACAGAAGCTGTAAATACTTCTTTGTTTGCCTGTTTTCTGTCTCAAACAGAACCAAAGAAGGTTACTGAAGCTTTGAGAGATCCTAGTTGGATTGAAGCTATGCAAGAGGAGTTGCTTCAGTTTAAGATTCAAGAAGTTTGGACATTAGTTGATTTGCCTAAAGAGAAGAGGGCAATTGGTACTAAATGGATTTTCAAGAACAAGAAGGATGAAAGAGGTATAGTGATCAAAAACAAGGCTAGATTGGTTGCACAGGGGTATTCACAAGAAGAGGGGATTGATTATGATGAGGTTTTTGCACCTGTTGCAAGGATAGAGGCAATTAGATTGTTTTTGGCTTATGCTTCATTTAAGGGATTCATTGTGTATCAGATGGATGTTAAGAGTGCTTTTCTGTATGGCACTATACAGGAAGAGGTCTATGTATGTCAACCACCAGGGTTTGAAGATTCTAAATTTCCTGATAAAGTTTTCAAACTGGATAAAGCTCTTTATGGTTTACATCAAGCACCTAGAGCCTGGTATGATACTTTTTCAGATTATCTGTTGCAGAATGGATTCAAAAGGGGTGCAATAGATAAAACTTTGTTTACTAAAAGAATTAAGAATGATATACTACTGGTTCAAGTTTATGTAGATGATATCATTTTTGGTTCAACAAAGGATAGTCTTTGCAAGGAGTTTGAATCATTGATGCATGAAAAGTTCAAGATGAGCTCCATGGGGGAATTAACATTTTTCTTGGGGCTACAAGTAAAGCAACAGAAAGAAGGAATCTTTATTCATCAAAGTAAGTATGTGAATGATATACTGGATCGGTTTGGGTACAAAGATGCTAAAGTTGCAAGCACACCAGTTGAGACAAACAAGAAATTACATGCAGATCTTGAGGGGGAGAGTGTGGATGAACATCTTTACAGATCAATGATTGGGTCTCTTATGTATCTCACTTCATCAAGGCCTGACATCATGTTTGCAGTGTGTTTATGTGCAAGATTTCAAGCTAATCCAAAGCTATCACATCTTCTAGCAGTCAAAAGAATTTTTAGATATTTGAAGGGTCAATCAAAATTGGGCCTTTGGTATCCAAAGTTTAATTCTTTTGATCTGATAGCTTACACAGATAGTGATTATGGAGGAGCTAATTTGGACAGGAAATCTACATCAGGAGGTTGTCAATTTTTGGGAGAAAGATTGGTTTCATGGCAATGCAAGAAACAAACCACTGTATCTACATCTACAGCAGAGGCAGAATATGTAGCAGCTGCAAGTTGCTGTGCTCAAGTGCTATGGATTCAGAATCAGATGCTAGATTATGGTTTTACCTTTCTTAATACTCCTATTTTTATTGATAATAGCTCTGCAATCAGTATTATTAATAACCCAGTTAAACATTCTAAAACAAAGCATATTGAAATCAGATATCATTTCATTAGAGATTGTAATGAGAAAAGACTTATTCAAATTTTGAAAGTTCATACTGATAATCAGTTTGCTGATCTGTTTACAAAAGCTTTTGATGTAGGCAGATTCACATTCTTGGTTACTAGTATTGGAATGATCAATTTGTCATAAGTTATTTCTCTTGTTACTGCTTTCTGTGAATAATATCTACTGTGATTTCAATTTGGGTTAATACTGATTTGTTAATTAAACACTGATTGTGTGTAATGTGTATTGTTATCACTGTTTCTTACTTTTATTATAAACAGTGGTAATAATCACTTCACCACTGTTGGTGTATAGTTAACACTGTATACTGTTATTTTTGTTTGGAATTACCACTGCAGGTTATATTGCTAGGTTTTGGAGTCTAACTTATGCAGGTGTTTATGAAGTTTCACTGCTTGTGGAGTTTGCTTTCGGTAAAAAAAAAAAAAAAAAAAAAAAAAAAAAAAAAAATTCAACCACTGCTTTGTTTATATGATTTTGCTAGAACTGAAGTACTACTTGTATTAAGTTAGCACTGCCTTGGTCGGTTGGTACTGCTTGTACAAGTTAGCACTGCTAGCTTAATTATGTAAATGATGCATTTGAGAAACCAAGTGTTGATTACCACTGATGGTTATTTTCACAGTTATCACTGAACGTGTTATTTTATTTACTTAACACTGTTTTAGTTATAATTGGGGATCTGATCAAATTAGGGCTTACAACTGATTTAATTTCAGTACTTAACTCTCAACACTTAGGGTTTCTCATTACGCTTTCAAAATTTCACATACAAACAACTGCGATAAGTCTCATTGATTTTCGATTCTGTAAAATCATCTTCGATTCTTCTCGATTACTTGATTTCTTATCATGGCATCGACTTCGTCTACTGTTCAACTACCGATTGGAAAAGATCACAATATGATTGCATTCTTAATGAAACCTGCAGAGGCAAACGAGTATGTGGAAATCATTGATTTCCTTCGTGCTTCACATATTCGTCATGCTCTCACTGTAGCACCCAGAATATCTCACGATCATATCAACAATTTCTGGGTGAATGCATCAATAGAAGAGGAACAGGGGATTAAAAGAATCGTTTCAGAAGTTATGGATACACGTGTTGTAATCACAGAAGCTACTGTTAGAGCTTCATTACAACTAGATGATGAGGCAGGTATATCTTTTTTAGAGGATACTGTTATGTATGATACTTTACGATTGATGGGTTATGAGGGTTCTTTTGAAATTTTTACTTTTCAGAAAACCTTATTTTCTCATCAGTGGAGATTCTTAATACATACAATTTTACACTGCTTATCATCTAAGAGATCATCTTTTGAGCAGTTTGGAAGTAACATTGCTTATGCAATTGCTTGTCTTGCAACTGGTCAAAGGTTTAATTTTTCAAATCTGATATTTTCTGGTATGCTTAGAAACATTGAGCAGCCAAAGATTAAGTTTTTGATGTATCCACGTTTTGTGCAGTTGTTCTTAAATGAACAAATTCCTAATATAACTGCACTTGAAAAGATTATTGGTATTGTCTCTTTTAAACCAAAAGTTTTTGTAAATATGAAGAGAGATACTAAATTTTCTGGGAAGGTTACAGCATTATTTTCTACAATGCTTCCTGCACCTTCCACCACAGCATCAGTACTACCAACTGAAGCTGAACCAACTACTGAGAGAATGGTTCCACCCACCATTTCTCAACCCACAGTAGTTGGGGGTACTAAGAGAAAACAAGGGACCAAAACAGCAAAATTTTCTAGAGCCAAAAAGGCTAGAACACAGATGTCTGAGGATCATGTTGCTCAGTCATCTCAGTCAATGGACAGTGGTCCAGAACAACATGTGGTCCATAAGGAGAGGGGTGACCATTCTGAGAGGGCTGCTTCTACTGCTTCTAGCCCACTGGCAGAGCAGGACAGAAGTAACATTAATAAGACCCAATCAGAGGCAACACATGGACATGATTCTACACCTGTAGATGATCCTAGTGGTCCCAGTACCAAGAACCAAGGGGACTTTGATGATCATGCTAGGCATGAGTCAGAGTTTAATGATGTCAATGATTCACCAAAGGATTCACATTCTGAAGGTGTTGAGGCTAGAACTAACTTGGAATTGACGAAAATGATTGATTATGTATGGGCTGAGTTTGTACAGGAGAGGAAGAAGAATAAGGCAAAGGATGAAGTTATTACTCAGTTGCAGAGGAAAGTGAAGCAGTTAGAGAGGATTGTTATTAACTGTTTGAAGAAAGGGAGGAAATATGTGATTCATGATACTTCAGAACCTGAGGAGACTTATAATTTTAAACAAAATGCTTTCAAAAAGGGGGAGAAGGTCTGGACGAATATGGGTGATAAGAGGAATGAGAATGAGAAGGTTGTGTCTGATGATGAAAAAGTTGATGAAGACATTGAAATGGAACAACCAGTGGAAACAGAGATGAATGAATCAGTGGCAGATGAAAATAATTCTGATCATACTGAGGTTGTTGGGTCAGTGGAGCAAACTACAGAGGTGATTTTGGATGATAAGACTGAGGAGTTAAAGATTGATGAGGATGATGGTGAAGAGGTGAGTAAACCTGAGATAGCAGTTGAAAAAGAAGAAGTAAAGACTGATGTTAAAACTGATGCTCAACAAGTTGAAAAGACCAGGAAGAAGAGCATTCCAGTTAAAACTGCTAAGATGACTGGAACAGGAAAGAAGGTTGAAACTCCAAAGAAGAAATCTACACAACAACCATCTTTGCCTGGATTTCAAATTAGAGAACCTGCTGCTGCTTCTGTTCAACAGAAGAAAGAGTTGCCAAAGATAGATCCAAAAGCTAAGGGCAAGGAAAAACTGGTAGAAGAACCAAAGAAGAAGAAGCAAAAACCAGTGCCACCAGAAGTAACTGCTCATGATACTGAATATGCAGAAAGATTACAGGCTGAGCTAAATGCAGAGGGCTTGATTGATGTTGAGGTTGAGGAAGGAAAATTTGTAAAAATGACAAAAGAGCAAGTGGCAGAATGGGATGAGTATTTGTTGAAAGAGCAGAGACAGGATGATATTGAATATTTAGTTGATTAGCTTAAGAAGAAGAAAGCAGAAGAAGCAAGAAAGAAGAAAGCTGCAAAACCACCAACAAAAGCTCAAATGAAGAAGAACTTGATTGCAAAGTTAAAATGTGGAATTATTCCTTTGAATGCATTGAAACATATGAGTTTAGAGAGATTGCAGGAGTTATGGGATAAAGATGATATGAATCCTGATGTGATTGAAAAGAAAGAAACAGAAAAGAAAGAAGCTGAGAAGAAAAGGAAGGAAGCTGAGAAGGAAAGAAAAAAGGCTGAAAAGGAAAGAAAATTGAAAGAAAAGGAAGAAAAAGAAAAAAGAGAAAAGGTAGAAGCTGAGAAGAGGAAGAAAGATGAGTTAGAAAGAAAGAAAAGAGAGTTAGATGAGATTCCTGATAGAGAAAGGAATATTGATGAATTGAAAGAGTTTATTTTGTTACAGCCTATGGAATCTGAGGTAATTAATGTTGAATTACCTGGTATCATTGATTGGTCTATAGAACAATTTGTCAATCCTGTTAAGATTCACAAGATTAAGATTGAAAGAGCAGATGGAAATATATCTTGGTGGAGATCTTTTAGGGATTTGATAAAGAGGATTAGTAGGACTGATTTGGTGAGGATGTATGAGATTGGAATGGAAAAGAATTTAGATTTGAAAAGATTTGATAATCTGGTTGAAAAAGTTACATGGCATTGGATTAAAGCTATGTTTGAGCCAGAAGAGTTTCCATTTCAGTTTGCTACTTTTAGCAAGGTCAGAAATTGGATTTATCATGCTAAACCTGGAGTACATCAGATTGTTATGGAGGATGCAGTGTTTATGTGGTTATTGACAGATAGATTTTATGATATCAATCTGAGATTTTTGATGGGTTTGAGAAATGCAAGGCTACAAGCTGCAGTGTTAGATGATGTAGCTCTAGAACTGGTATATATGGTGTTAAATCAGATTCATAAGAAGGAGGAGATTGATAGGAGGAAGAGAAGAAAAGACTAACAGTTTTGAAAGAATTTTGTGAAGCTTATAATGGAGGATTAGAAGAAACTTAATGCTGTGAAGGACATATTAAGTTTAGGGGGAGATTGTTGGGTCAAAACTGTTTCAGGTCTGAGTTGAAGTTCTGATGAGAAGACAGAGTACAAGTGATTAAAACTGTTTGCTTTGAAGGTTAAAACTGTCTTTATGAAGTTACAACT
Source organism: Helichrysum umbraculigerum (assembly GCA_949592205.1). NCBI lineage: Eukaryota > Viridiplantae > Streptophyta > Magnoliopsida > Asterales > Asteraceae > Helichrysum > Helichrysum umbraculigerum. The sequence continues at coordinate 173,579,501 of CATIUR010000001.1, forward strand.
GATAGAAGAAAACTGAAGAGAAGACAAGTGTTACAACTGATTGAAGATAGATTACAACTGATAGTTATGTGTCTGTAAGTAGTTAAAACTGCTTATGTATTAGTAACTGTTAGTTATATATGAAACAGTTAACACTGATTATATATTTGTACTTAGTCGTATATTACAATTGAAGCAGTTACCACTGAATGTGTAACAGTTACAACTGTTTACATCAGAATGGTAGTTAAAACTGTTTATGATTTTGTGATAAGTATGAGTCGGTTATGGAAGTTATTTTATTCCATATTTGTAGGAGATTGTATAGGACTCTATATGATATAAATAGAGATCCTTTAGACCTAGATAGGTTAATGATTTTTTTTGCGCAGCTTCAAGGTTTTCTGTAACCCTAATACATCAAGTGTATTCGTCTTATATCATTAATAAGATTGAAGCTTTCGGTATATTATTGTGTTCATTCAATTAATTAATATTCGTTGATCTTCTTAATATTATTGAGTGTGATTCCGCAACTTCTCAATAATATATTCAAGGCTTATTAAGTAAGATTGTTTATTAAGTTAAACAGGGACTAACATGCCTTGCCTCCAAGTTATCGTACCACAGTGAGGTTGGCAGGTACTTTATCTCAGGCTTTCAATCTTGCACGTTCGGTGGATAGTGATGTGAGGGCTCAAGGTTTGCAAGCTAAGGATAAGATTGATCAGAAATCTAGAACTGAACCTTCGGGAAAAGGGAAACAAAGATGGCAGGGTAATCGTCAAGGTCAGAAATCTGGTAACAAAAGTGGTTCCTCTGGTAGTTCCAACTGGTGTAGTACTTGTAGGTCTAAACATACTGGGCCATGTACACCTCAGACAAATAAATGTGTTAAATGCGGTGAGCTTGGTCATGAATTTAAAAACTGCAAGTATCCGAATTTTGTTTGTTGGAATTGTAAGAAAGAAGGTCATAGAGTTGGAGATTGTCCTGAGGCGAAGAAACAGGGTTCGGTTTCGGTCGGGAGTTCGTCATCTTCCGGGCAAAAGCGGAAGAATCCTCCGCCAGCTACGAGTAGGGCTTTTCAGATGACAGTCGATGAGGCTGTCCACACAGATGATGTGATTACTGGTACTTTTCTTATAAACTCGGTACCAGCACGTGTTTTATTTGATTCTGGAGCAAACTGCTCTTTTATATCTGTGTGTTTCTGTGATAAGTTGAAACTGATTCCTACTGTGATAACTAAGCCCTTAGAAGTAGAGATTGTTAGTGGCAAGTTAGTTCCTGTTACCACCTTGGTGACTGGAGCTAATATTGTAATAGATGGTCAGACTTTTCCAATTTCGTTTCTGTTAATGCCAATTCCAAGTTTTGATATGATTATTGGCATGGATTGGTTGAGTCAGTTTAAAGCAAGTATAGATTGCCACCATAAGTTGATTAGAATCCCAATCTTTGAAGAGTCATATGTTGTGGCTCGAGGAGAAGGGGAAGGTGAGTGTATACCTCTTATTTCCATGATGAAAGCTAGGAAGTCGTTGTCTAAAGGCTGTGAGTCTTACCTGGCTTATGTGATTGATGTGAAATTAGAAAAGAAATCCATTTCTGATGTTCCTGTTGTTTCTGAATATCCGGAAGTGTTTCCCGATGAACTGCCTGGTTTGCCACCAGTTAGGGAAGTTGAATATCAGATTGATCTTGTTACTGGCTCGTTGCCTGTAGCCAAAGCTCCCTATAGATTAGCTCCTTCTGAAATACGTGAAATGATGAATCAGATACAGGAGTTATTGGATAAAGGATTCATTAGACCTAGTTCTTCTCCTTGGGGTGCACCAGTTTTGTTTGTGAAAAAGAAGGATGGGTCTTTTCGAATGTGTATTGATTATAGGGAACTGAATAAACGAACAGTAAAGAATAAGTATCCACTGCCTCGAATAGACAATTTGTTTGATCAGTTGCAGGGATCTTCGTTTTATTCTAAGATTGACTTGAGATCAGGTTATCATCAAGTTCGTGTTCGTGAACAGGATATTCCTAAAACTGCTTTTCGAACCAGGTATGGTCATTTTGAATTCCTGGTTATGCCTTTTGGTTTGACTAATGCTCCAGCAGTTTTTATGGATTTGATGAACCGTGTTTGTCGGCCTTTTCTCGATAAATTTGTTATTGTGTTTATCGATGATATTCTGGTATATTCTAAATCTGAATCAGAACATGAAATACATTTGAGAATAGTGTTGGAAACTTTGAAAAGAGAACACTTATATGCCAAATTTTCTTAATGTGAGTTCTGGATTCGGGAGGTACAGTTTCTAGGTCATATTATCTGTAATGATGGTGTCAAAGTTGATCCTGCTAAAATTGAAGCTGTTATGAATTGGAATGTTCCAAAGAATCCTTCTGAAATTAAAAGTTTTCTTGGGCTAGCTGGATATTATAGAAAATTCATTAAAGACTTTTCAAAGATTGCTGGTCCATTAACCAAATTGACACGTAAAGATGTTAAGTTTCAGTGGGATGAGTTACAGGAGACAGCTTTTCAGACCTTGATCGCACCTCGAACGGTCGGTCAAGGAATCGCTTCCTTGTCGTTGCCGGACCTCACGCTCGAGGCGGGCGATCGGAGGGTGGTTTTAAATTTATATAGAGCTGGGGACCTAAGTTTTACTTATAACTATGGATAGCAGTAAGTAATGACTCAGGGTCGTTCTTAAGATCAACCGTATTGTGAAACCAAGCAGTCAAGACGATCGATTCAATTTAGTAGGGTTTGTAAACAAGAGATTTGATTTTTGGTTTTTAATTACTTAGGTCCTAAATTAGACTAAATAAACAGCAAAATAAAATAGTAGGTGATAATCAGTATGGAGAGGAGTGTTTATTGTGATTTCATTAGCCTTAAGGGGAAGATGATGTTTTGATTTATGTTTTGAAAACGTTCTTTCTAAGTATTTGTGTTCTACTGTTTTAGGTACTCTATGGAGTCAACACTATCACCCTACTATCTGATTCCTCAGATAGCATGTCACTGAGTACTAGGTTATCATGATTCTGATCAGATCGGGCTGCTCTACCCCCAACACTGTCTGTGAAGACAAGTGACCCGTCTTGGAGTTAACTCCTGGGCGCATGAATAAGGTAACAGACCGATATTTAATTTCTGACCTTTCTTTGATACCATAAAGTATTCTAATTCAGGTAGAGCATTTAAGACCTAATTCGGAAAGTGTCTGTTAACTTTTCATCGATGGTTTGTTAGGTTCAGAGCTGGTGGGTGACCCAGTGCTGCTCAGAATGTATACACCGACGTCCGTTCCATAGCTTGGGTGTATGGGAACCTTTCCCGAAGGATGATTCCGACACTTACACGAGGTACTAGGACGTTTTACGGCATTCCATGCCTTGCGCACTAATGCAAATTAGGGTGTATACACCGACGGCCGTTCCGTAGCTTCTATGCATTTGTACTACACCAAAGGTGGTTACAGCATTAAACTAAGTAGTAGGACGTTTTACGGTGTTCCACACATGTTGCACATTCGGATCACTCTGAACCCGTTTAAACTCAGTTTGTATTAAAGCGTACCCATCTATGATATAAACCCAGCTGACGCGCGACTAGCGGTCGGTTCAGGAATTGCTTCCTATCGTTGCAGACCTTTCCACTAGGCGCGTCAGGTGGTAGTTTTAAATTTATAATAGTCGGGGGAGCCTAAACCTCCGTACTACCTACTGGTACTGGTACGAATACCTTGATACGAGTATGCGGTAAGGATGATCCAGGGTCGTTCCTCACGACGGTATAATTGAAACAGAGCTCGTTCCGATAAACAAACTTTCAAGCTAGGGTTTGAATAAGTGGATAGGTGATTGTTTTTGGTTTTTATCTAGTTAAACTATTAAAACTTATAAAGCATAAAAGTAAAGGGAGACTAGCATATGTAACACCTAAGGATAACAAAGACGTGGTTCACCATGATTTAGGATAGTGTATGTGCAGAGATGATGATTATATGGGGACACATTCAGTTGACAAACAAATAAACTTAGGTGTAAACACTAGGACCCTACTTATTTAGTTCCGGTTCTAAATTAGTATGTCACTGAGTACCTAGGCTATGGTGATTCTGATCAGAACAGGTTGCTCAACCCCCCCAACACTGCCCTTATGACGGTATAGTGACCCTTGCTCAACTACCCTGTTACGGAATAGTGAGTCTCTGGAGATAACTCCGGGGTGCATGCATGAGGTAACAAACTGCCATTAAGGATACTCTGACCTTTCTTAACACCTAAACCTAAACGTGTCATCTAAATGTGTACTGGTTATTTTACTATGTTATTCTAAACTATCGGTTATGAAGAGTTAAGGGGTTTAAGCATCTGGGAATACAGCCGACTCCTTGCTTTCTTTTCAAAACTCATATTCTATTAGTTAAGCTCAAATACTTCCGTCTTGAATTAGACCCTCCTTTACAATCAGTCGTTCATCCCTAGGTATACTCACAGTGTACACTGCATTAAGTATTTCCACAGCTTGTATATATCTAAGTATACTCACGGTGTACAGTACTTTTAAGGTTTAGCATTTCCACAGCTTTATGTATCCTAGACCATGTTCTAGAAGGGTGACTTCTAGGTAATCCACGATGAGATGATCCTACGGCATTTCCTTAGCTTTCACGTATTTGTACTCCACACGAGGTGTTTCCAACGCTATACGAAGTACAGTGCCATTTAAGGAGTCTCATAGCTTTATACTGTAACACAGATAACTATGTTTACGTAGTATTCGGGTTTGCAAAGTCCTATCCTAAGGGCAATAGTCACGTGAAAGACCGGAAAGGGTGAACGATAAAGTCTATATTCAGGATAAGTTTAGACTGATAACAAAGTATAACAACTCCCATTTATATAATAATCGGGAACATTATTCCACAACGGATTGTGCCCACGACTTTCATAGCTTCCACGTTCCGTACTCCACACATTAGTGATGTTTCCGGCGCTATACAAATGAAAGCCGTATAACGTTACCTCCGTTGTTTCATAATTATAACACCCCTCGTTTCAATATAAACAATAATATAATAATTGCGACTCGGAAGCGTATATTTAAAACATACTATCAATGTACTCAAAATGTCAATAAACTTTTTCAAACTTATTACATGACATTTCAACAAACTCGGTGTTATATAATTCAAAACATCTCTTTAGTTATCAAAATAACATCAGAGTAAAAGCCTGTCAAACATTCCATCCAGTCAAACACTTCCTGCCCTGCCCAATATGTCCCATCTATTTCAACCTGCAGGAAGAACTGTGGTGGGGTTAGCATAAAGCTAAGTGAATGAAACTATAAGCAACAGTCTAACCTAGCATTACAATCTGTTTACATCAAATAACAATAAACAGAAAATCAATCAATCACTTGACATACAATCAATGTCATACACGCAACATCATGAGGATCGGTGGTCCCTGAGACACCCTAATACCGGTTTGGTACTCAAGGAACTCTTATCAATCATCTGCATTGGCCCATACAGAACTACCGATAACTTATTGTCAATCACACACGACCTAGATCTCTAAACCGACATTTCAAGTTTCCGAGATCTCCTGTCGTCTACAACAACAACAAGTCCAACCATCAAATCAAGTTGACCTCAAAATCTTACACACTAGCACAATCAGCCAAGTAAGCAACTAGTTAAACTATCATAGCAAGATATCTCAACATATGCATCATATTAAAGTAATACTATAAATTACTTGTTGTAAATCAAATCATTACAACTAAATCACACTGAGGTTACAGATCCACTCACCGACACCTCAGGCCTCCACTCAGTAGTCTAATATCACTGAGCCTTCTCCACATCTGAGAATCAATATCAAATATAAGTTAGTAATCATAATCATCGATACTAAACTTATATCAATCTTCAACATTTAGGAACTTAACACAATTAACATTTCAATTACTAGTTCCTAATTGTGTATTAATGATTACAATAAATCATTATCATATAATTACATGTATCAAATATAAACCACATTACTATTAACAATCAAACATGAAATGTGATTACAGCCTACCAAGCCGCCGGATTCCCTAAGAAGCCGCCGGCTTCCCACAAAACAACCTGAATCCGCCGGATTCCCTAAATCCGACCGGATTCCCCAACTTTTACTGAATCCGCCGGATTCCCGTGAATCCGACCGGATTCCCTCATTTCTGCCGGAATCCGCCGGATTCCCTCGTCGTCCCAGCCCAGTTCGAACTGTTCAAACCCTAACTCGCGGTTTTTATACCCAAATCACCCCAAACTCATTTTCAAACGGTTATAAACCACAAATATCATTACATAATCAATATGTAACACTTCTAGCATGTTTCTAACATCCAATTCTCTCAAATCATCAATTTACCCAAATTTAAATCAAAATCAAATTCTTAAATACTCAAGAATACTTACTGATTGAAGAATCTAACGATGGTAATCTGATGATTATGAAGTTTCACGATAATCACAACTTCCTGATTTGATTTCTAATTTGATTTGGAGGTTTTCAGAGAGTTTCTGTGAGTTTTGAAATGAAAATGAATAACTTTCCTAAATAGGAAAGTAAATATATAGTCGGTCCAACTTAAACCGCCTTCAATATACGGGTATAATTTAATACCCCATCTCAATCTATTGTCTGGAACCCGAAAACCATTTGCGAGTCCAAACATTTTATTGCACCGTCAACTATATTAATTTACAACAATTAATATTTCACGTATCACTTTGGAATATTCGACTCCTATTCCAATTATTTCAACTATTTCAAACAATATTATTTCCAAACACCTTTAAATATATATTTAAATCAAGAAATAATATATAAACAACTAGGTCCATTTCGAGGATGTTACAACTCTCCCCCCCTTCAAGAGATTTCGCCCCCGAAATCTAACCTCAATCAATCTGACTAATGTGATATAATCACATACATCTTAGCATACTTTAGTCCTCAATAGCAACTTACAACTATTCTTAGACTAGTTCAATTCTTTCCACATTCATATGTTTCCATGATCATGCTTCTGTCTTTTCCTATGCACACATACAGTGCATCCATCAATATCATCAATCATGTATATCTTATAAAACAAACACTTACTTTAACAAGTGAATCCTACAATCACTTAATAGGTCTATACAACCAGAAATTAGCAATGTGCTAAAATCTTTAACCTATTCTCACTATTCATCTCTGTTAACAATAAAACAGCAATCACATTATCACAACAGTGGTTATTAAACCACAATGTACCTAGCAACATTGAAATATAATTCAGTTCACGACCAACAATCAATCTAATATACAGATCACAATCTTAAATCTCTACCATCAAAGATCTGAAATTCAAATCTAGGTCAACTTTTCATCCAAAAGTTTCATACCTATACTCTTTTGAATACCCTATCATATTCACATATCATTTCAATCATATGAAATCTTTTACTTAGAAGTAATCCAGATTCATATCACCTTAATAAGTACAGCAGAGGTCAACTCAGTAGGTAAAACCACAATCAACAAGTACTTTGCTCAATCAACAAAAGTACCACAATCAATCTTACCTACAATCAACCCACCTTTACATTGACTTATTTCCATTTGTAACTCCTTTCATTACTACCTATCAATTGTCAACAACATCAAAGTCGACAACAACTACTGCTCAACAATAATCACAACATTAGTGATTATACATTCCAGTACACCTATTAGTACTTAATATTTGTCTTCAAACTCTAACTAACCATCAAGTTAGAATTTATATACTACTTAAACTGGTAAGACATCGAAATCTATTCTTAGCAACCAGTTATTTCAACTCAACCTTAAACTCTTAAGCTACTAATCACAAACCATTAGCAATTATACAACTTGAATCACCTAATCATTCAACACTAGATTCCATCAATCTAGCAACTAAGTCAATCTTAATCAACATATTATGATACTACAGATCAAGCATCACAATATCACAATGTGCTACTTTCTAGCACATTACTAACAAATCTACTTCAAGTTAATTTCAGTTAACTAACTCCACACAACTTATGGCATATTTTAATTCATTCTATTAAAATCTATCATGCCATTTATTTTCATGTATACTACACATACATACATAATTTCAAGTACTTTCTAAAATGAACAAGTACATCTCAATTCCATTTAATTCTATATAATAGGCCATTCAGACTGTCAAAGTCTTTATCAAACCTTCACATTATTAGCAATCATCACATATCCATACCACAGGACATGGAACAATTATCAATCAACAACTCTATGTTTCACTTATATACTTACTAAATCGTATATAACTTAAACAATTCAACTTAAACTTACAAGAAAAGCTTGGTGAATACAATCATCACCTATCAATTTCAAGGTTTCTCTTACTTTTTAACACTTACAATTATACACATCAGGTTTTTTTACCTCAAATTTCAAACAATCATTATTCTTAAACTATCGAAATAATGATCATTACACTTAATTACATACCTGATTTCTTAAAATATGAACAACTATTCAATTCATATTTCCTCAAGTTACCAACAAAGATCAGCTAGATCTTTAATACAATTCAACTTCCAGATATCCTTTCATATCTTTTCTTACTTGGATCTAATCTCAATTTACTACTTTATCACTTACTTCTTTTGTATACTATCAACAAATAACAAAAGAATTCATTCAATTCTTCTAATACTTTGGTAACTTACCACAAGGTACCAATCAACTTATGCAACTATTTATAATAACTTTCAATTATTTATTATCTCACATTCTTACCCACCACAAGCCTCATACACTGGTAAGAATTTCTTATCACAACTCTAATCAATGCAATTTAACTTACATCCTGATACACCTTCATATCATATCTTAGCAAATTATAACTGTCATATCAAACAATGACTTCATATCTGTATAATTCTTCAACACATATTCAGTTCAAATATCAAATATTACTTAACTGAATACTCAATTATACTTAACACTATTTCAATTACTTAATACTAGCTTTAAGTAATTTATCAAGTCTTACAAACTTAGACAATTCATCTATCTCCTTTAGATCTCACATGACCCGTTTCAACATGATTTTAATCAATCTAGGAATTCAATCACATTCAACACAATCATAACATTTCAATCTATATTAAACTATTTCAACACACACAGTTGACTATGTGTCAACTTTGATTTTAATCAATCAATTAATAAAATCCTCTAACTGCTTTTCTCAAGTTTGATCTATCCTCAAACCAATCACAAGCAATTAATTTTATACACAATTCTCTATTCATGGTTTGACTTTCAAAGTTAACATACTATCAATATTAACTCATAACAAACCGTTTCATCTTATATGTTCACCTTCAAACATATATTTTAAATTATTACTTTCAATAATTTTATCAATCTTTCACAAGGATAAAATCAATCTACATCAATCTTGGCTCTATACAAGCCATTTCATATTGTATGTTTACTTTCAAACATAGACTTCACATTATTGCATTCAATAATACTTAGAATTCCTTAAGCAAGCCAATATCAACCTATCTCAACTTTGGCTTCATACAAGCCAGCTACAACATAGTGATTCATTTAAACACTATGCAAATCCACCTACAGGTAATCTATCATTATCAATCACAATTACCTATTTAACAGAATCCAATTTGTCATTTATGTTTATCAACAAAACAACTATCAATGACAAACATTATTTTCACTCTCACCTTTACAGTCTAAAGGTCACAGTTCTATCAACTGATTGTTTTCTTATCAAAACAACTATTAAATCACTTAGCATACTTTCATGCTCAATTTTCAAAATCACATTACATTTCTTTTATATCAAGTAGCCTCAACAAGTTCATGTGACACTACATAATATAACAACGGTGATCAGGCGTTGCAAGATTATGTTCTTCACAATCCATTCTCAGGCCACTCTACATTATAATTATCAATGTGATTTACTCTTATCTCATAGTTATTAAATATTTCATGATTTCAAATCAATCATAATCTATTTAATAGTTTCTATCAATTGATACACACTCAAATCAGTTTATTACTTACATATTCAATCTTACATATGCTAGCCATCTCACACAATTTATTTTCAACAACTGAATTACTTAATATATCACTTATCTGAAACCTCAAACATAGGATAACCTATCATCATAGTTTTAATACTGAACACAAATCAATGTCCCTATTTATCTCAAAATTCAGGACACATCTTAATTAATTATCATCACCTTGACATATGCTATCATATCAAGCATCACTGTTACAACAAGTCTACTCAATCATGTTATTATAAAACATTTCATCTATTAATTCTCAATTTACCAGAAAGATCTATCACTTCCCAAATCAATTTTTACATCATCATACTCTATGGGTCTCATAAACCTATCAATCTCGGTTTATATCAAGTGTTTATCTATAGTCAAAACATATCATATAGTCACATAAACACATATTTTCTCAAATAGCAGTCATTATCAATTCGAATGACACAACAGTCCTTAAACAGGATTCAAATCACACCCTGTAACCAATTTACTAATATAATACTATCAATTATTTTGTCTCACCAATAAAGACACTCCTTAGGTTCCAACATCAATCCTGTTAAAACCTAATCTATTCTTTTCTACTTACTTAATCACATTTCTGCATTTACAATTCAATCAGAAATATTCACAACAATGAACTTTTCATTTAGTACCTCTATCCTCATGTCAACATATAGCAATCAATAGTTGACTCAAAACTGGGGAATCATAGCAGTCTGACTCAATTAACTTCACAATAATGTTTACTCATCATAACAAAGTAAACAGTTCAAGTTAATTTAAATTAACACAGGCTTATCGAAGATTACCTGACAATCTTAAGCCCACGAGTGTTGAGGAAACATGAAATATACAAATCAAATACTCATGTTCCTCCGTCTCTGCAATCAAACAACACTTCACAACTTGTTAAGGGTTAGTACATATTCAACTAATCATTTTCTCACACATTCACTAATCAACTAAACCCACACCCACTGGAATGTTTGACTCAACTCAATCACAGTTTAGGATTGAACATTCTATCATGTCCAATTCACCCAAACTATTGCTCTGATACCAACTTATAACACCCCTCGTTTCAATATAAACAATAATATAATAATTGCGACTCGGAAGCGTATATTTAAAACATACTATCAATGTACTCAAAATGTCAATAAACTTTTTCAAACTTATTACATGACATTTCAACAAACTCGGTGTTATATAATTCAAAACATCTCTTTAGTTATCAAAATAACATCAGAGTAAAAGCCTGTCAAACATTCCATCCAGTCAAACACTTCCTGCCCTGCCCAATATGTCCCATCTATTTCAACCTGCAGGAAGAACTGTGGTGGGGTTAGCATAAAGCTAAGTGAATGAAACTATAAGCAACAGTCTAACCTAGCATAACAATCTGTTTACATCAAATAACAATAAACAGAAAATCAATCAATCACTTGACATCCAATCAATGTCATACACGCAACATCATGAGGATCGGTGGTCCCTGAGACACCCTAATACCGGTTTGGTACTCAAGGAACTCTTATCAATCATCTGCATTGGCCCATACAGAACTACCGATAACTTATTGTCAATCACACACGACCTAGATCTCTAAACCGACATTTCAAGTTTCCGAGATCTCCTGTCGTCTACAACAACAACAAGTCCAACCATCAAATCAAGTTGACCTCAAAATCTTACACACTAGCACAATCAGCCAAGTAAGCAACTAGTTAAACTATCATAGCAAGATATCTCAACATATGCATCATATTAAAGTAATACTATAAATTACTTGTTGTAAATCAAATCATTACAACTAAATCACACTGAGGTTACAGATCCACTCACCGACACCTCAGGCCTCCACTCAGTAGTCTAATATCACTGAGCCTTCTCCACATCTGAGAATCAATATCAAATATAAGTTAGTAATCATAATCATCGATACTAAACTTATATCAATCTTCAACATTTAGGAACTTAACACAATTAACATTTCAATTACTAGTTCCTAATTATGTATTAATGATTACAATAAATCATTATCATATAATTACATGTATCAAATATAAACCACATTACTATTAACAATCAAACATGAAATGTGATTACAGCCTACCAAGCCGCCGGATTCCCTAAGAAGCCGCCGGCTTCCCACAAAACAACCTGAATCCGCCGGATTCCCTGAATCCGACCGGATTCCCCAACTTTTACTGAATCCGCCGGATTCCCATGAATCCGACCGGATTCCCTCATTTCTGCCGGAATCCGCCGGATTCCCATGAATCCGCCGGATTCCCTCGTCGTCCCAGCCCAGTTCGAACTGTTCAAACCCTAACTCGCGGTTTTTATACCCAAATCACCCCAAACTCGTTTTCAAACGGTTATAAACCACAAATATCATTACATAATCAATATGTAACACTTCTAGCATGTTTCTAACATCCAATTCTCTCAAATCATCAATTTACCCAAATTTAAATCAAAATCAAATTCTTAAATACTCAAGAATACTTACTGATTGAAGAATCTAACGATGGTAATCTGATGATTATGAAGTTTCACGAGAATCACAACTTCCTGATTTGATTTCTAAATTGATTTGGAGGTTTTCAGAGAGTTTCTGTGAGTTTTGAAATGAAAATGAATAACTTTCCTAAATAGGAAAGTAAATATATAGTCGGTCCAACTTAAACCGCCTTCAATATACGGGTATAATTTAATACCCCATCTCAATCTATTGTCTGGAACCCGAAAACCATTTGCGAGTCCAAACATTTTATTGCACCGTCAACTATATTAATTTACAACAATTAATATTTCACGTATCACTTTGGAATATTCGACTCCTATTCCAATTATTTCAACTATTTCAAACAATATTATTTCCAAACACCTTTAAATATATATTTAAATCAAGAAATAATATATAAACAACTAGGTCCATTTCGAGGATGTTACAATAATGATGTTATCCCAATATCATATATTTGAAGTAACATCATCACTACTATTTAAATCATGGCAAACATACAAGCAACTAATTACAAAGCATATCAATAAAAATTTCTAATATTAATAAATCACAAACATCAAACAAGAACATTATGACAAATTAATAATAGAAATGGTAGATAATACCGATACGAATTGTGAGCAGAATAACACTTGTATTTCTTCATAAAATCCGAGCATTACATAAGCTAGCCTCTACTAATTTATTACATAACTAATCTAAAAGTAAAGAAAAGGATTCCCCCACTAATCTTCTCACTAGTCCAAGGGTTAAAAACCCTAGCAAGAAACTAGAGAGAGAGACTAGAGAGAGAAAGTAGAGAGAGAGTGTGTGAGAGAGAAAGTGAGAAATGAGAAATGAGAATGAAGAGTAGAATGGTTGGAGGATGAAGGCCCTATTTATAGGCAAAGGGTGAAATCAGCCGTACAAGTCGCGAAGCACGCACGTACAAGCAAACGAAGCACGAACGTAGACCAATTGGCCTTAGGAGGGCCATATACGGGGTCAAGGGGGCCGTATACGGCCTTGTGGGGGCCGTATACGGTGTGCATGGGGCCGTATACGGTCTCCAGGGCCGTATACAGGTTCTGTCGGTTTTTGTTCGTTGCTTAAAACGCCCGTATCTCCATCGTTATGCGTCCGTTTGACTTGATTCTTTCGCCTGTGATCTTGTAATTCCGTTACGCTTCTAATGGTGCCAATTTCATAGAAATTGGGTGTGTGTAACTCAAGCATGTTTGGAATGACTTTTAACGATCTGTAGAAGCCGTATCACTTCCGTTCTTCACCCAATTTGCATGATTCTTGATTCTCCCGTCTCGTTTTTACCTATTACAACATATCATAAGGTTAGAATGTGCTTATCATAAGGTAAATGAGGGTGTGAGAATTGGTTGTTGTTTATTCGCTTTGTTTTGCTCGTTATTTGGACGTTTTTAGTGATTTTTGTAGCAACGCCTATATTTGGAGCACTTTAGTGAATTTTAGTAAATAATGATTGTTTTGGAATGTTTTCACTAAAGACGTGTCCAGAAAGTGTGGAATATCGTACTTAAAAACATGACTTTTTGCGTCACATTGATGTTATCCCACACTTAGACGTTGCTTGTCCTCAAGCAACACTCAGTTTTTGAAAACATTTTTAAAACATTTTTAGAGCGAGTCAATATATTTTTAAAGAGTTACCACCTCCAGATATAAGTAAGATAATATTAGGATTATAGGGAAAGATAAGATGATCATTCCTTAAACAAGAAAAGATTCTCTTAGGCATACTTCCAAATCTCATGATCTTGGAGTACACATGACTAGGCGATCTCACTAAAGGTGGTCACTCAATTCACTCAAAGTGTATCGGGTTTCCTATCATTCTAGAACAAACGAAATCGCTCAAATAGTCAGTCATGCAGCACTCATCGTCATAGGCTTGATCGAGAATCGGATCTCCACCACTTAGGTGAGGACGGTGCTAATTATCCCAAGACATTCATGAGGGTTGTTGTGTTTGGTGAGGGTTAAAGGGTATGGATAGTGGTATATTTGGGTTGTAAGGGTTTTGCTTATCTTAAAACTACTGAGATTATGAACAACTTTATTCTAGAACGGAAAGGAGATAGCTATCGGTCTTCTATCATATTCTTCTTGCGAGGATGATACTTTGAAGGACTTAGCTTTATTCTTGCGGAACTATTTTTCTTTTCTTTTCTGCTTTTTCTTCTTTTCTATTTTCTTTTTCTGCTTTTTTCTATTTTTCTATTTTCTTTTTCTTCTTCAGAACTTCTTTGCCAGAGAATTTCCAAGGATATTCTTCTTTTGATTCTTTCAGAAATCCCTTATCTTGAACATTTCGAGTCTTTTCATGGTGCCAATTTTACGCACCAGGGATTCTCAAGAGAGATAATCTTTTGAAGAACACGAAGTGGTAGGATAAGTGAAGCGGATATTCTAAAAGATGTTCCTCATAACCTCAGAAATTCTAAGATAAGTTTTGGGGATATTTTGGGAAGTAGGGTTTAATGATGAGGGTTTTATGAAACGAAAGGTTTAGGCTCAACAGGGTTTACTAGGCGGATCATCGATACTAAAAATGAGTATCGGAAGGGTTTTGGGCTTCAAGAGATATGTAAAAAGTGGTTTAATTCCTAGGGAATGTCAAGGTCATCTAATTGCACCTATACCGCGTACGGTACACACCAATGTGGTCTCGAATCGTATGTCAAGAGCAAGTTCTAATTCAGAGATACATGCATCGGCACACACAAGAAATGAATAGTGAAGCATTAAAGATGAATGCTTTTAGGCTCAAGATACCTCACTGCAATTAGGGTTGTATGTGCTTCGTCATGCTTCCTATTAGATTATCATTTCTTGCTTAAGAAATTTCTACCTTATTTTCCCTAGATTCCAAAATATTTTACTCATATATGAAAATAGCTCATCTCCAAAGACATTATGACTCAAAAATAGCAGAGTTAATCAGATGATTTAGCTCATACTTTTTAATTTTCTTGAAAATTTTTGAAAATTTGAGGAACATTTTCCGAGTTTGCTATTTCGGACATTAAAAATCATAAAAACTAGCCAAGGTATTCTATACCTGCTATCCCACACTTAGAGGAACATTGTCCCTAATGTTCTCTTGAGTTGAAATTTACTGAAAGTAAAATCCCACACTTAGAGTTTGAACATGTAAGAAAATGTTTCTCAAGTGTTTGTTATTGGGCTGGAATCCCACACTTAGTGATAAGCTTAGGATAGAGTATAGACTACATAACAAACTAACAAAGCAAACAAAATATAGAATCATAAACAAAAGTTGATAAAGGATAAGGACACTCCCTAGATAGCGAGCTGCATTGAAGCTGAAAGTCTGAAATTGCTGAAAAGATATGTTGCCAATATCCTTTTCTGCATCCATGAAGATCGGCACGGCTTCAAGCGTCTTGCTATTGGTTTATTAATTCATCATTCTCTTATGAATCAATCTCGTAGGTGTGAACACGTTGGACGTAGCCTTTTTCAAACTCAATTTTTATGCAAATGGAAAGAGAAATCACTGTCTCAGAATTTGAAAAGATGTTTTCTATTACAAATTAGTTTTATAAAACATGTGTTTTGTAAACGAGTTCGAGCATAACGCATAAAAGTAGTATGCAAGTACCTCAAATGCTCGAAACACATGAATTATTAGTTTTCAAAGTTATTTCCTATTTTCTGAGACAGTGATTTATTTGCAAATGAGTTGTAAATCTGCAGAAGTTTTCATAAAGTATTTCTGGTACGTCGAAGTGTGAAGGATAGTCGGAGATTTTCTTCACTTGTTGACACTTTCTCTCAACACGTCTTATTCCACGGGTTGCCTCCCGAGCAGCGCTGCTGTTATAGTCGAGAGCTCGACTTCCAAAACGATAGAAAATAATGTGAAGTGATGTCATTTTCCGGACACAAGCAGAGTCAACCTTGAAACACGAATGTTGGATAGAGATAACTGGACGAGGATCCTAATCATTAAGAGATGATGATGTAAATGACTCTCTAATGATCTGAAAGTGCTGAATCCAATGACCATAAATCTCTATCGCCCGAGATCTTTGCTGACAACTGATGCAATGAATCTGATTGTTGTTCTTATCAGCAGAGATCAATCCCATATCTAATCCTTTGATAGCCATTCCTACGTCAGCCTATATCTATGAGATGTTATAGTATAACGCCCCTAATTTTTTGAACACACATTATTTGTTTTTTTTTTTTTTTTTTTTTTTTTTTGTTTTTTTTTTTAAACATCGCGGAAGCAATATCCCATATATATATATATAACCTTGGATTATCCAAAATATACATAACCATTTACATAAGTACTTCTTATATAACTACACAAATTAGATGGGCGTTACTTTATCAAAACATTTAAGTAGTACAAAAGTCATCAGAGTTTTCATCCTTGTCAAACATTCCTTCCATTTACTCCGAGACCCGCCCTTAACAAAATATATTAACCTGCAAGGAGTAAACAACGAGGGATTAGCACGAAGCTAAGTGAGTTAACTCATCACTAACACTACACTTAGTTTAACACTATGAGTCTCCAACAATTAACACTATGACTCAACATCACTAGAGGATCGGTGGCCCTTGTGGCACCCTCAGCCGCGGTGGCCCACCAAGCGACACTTACACCAACTGCAAGCCAATACAGTAGTTAACCGATAACGATTTACTACCTTTAGTCAACACAAGCTCCATTCACAACACATGTTCACAACTCTCGTGTTGACTAACCTGTAGCAAAACGTCCAACAAGATTGACCTCTTTAACACAATTACCAAAAGGTTTCTTAACACTTGCTTCTAGTTCACAATATGCTGTAACACAAGAATGCACAAATAACACTTGAAGTAACCACATAAGTGATCACCAAACATAGCGAGAGATCAAAGTCCACTCACCTGTCAGTCTCCTTCTCCAAACTCAAAAGTCTTATTTTATTGAGTCTTCGGTGTCTCTGTACACACAATTAAAACACAAGTTAATAACTTGTCTCATAATTAATTATGACTATACTCAATTACATACATTAATAATCAAGAAATATCGATAATTAAATCATATAAGTGGTAGATTCATATAAGTTCACAAAATATCAAAATCTTCAAAATTACAAAGACAAACGCGATCCAGACAATTGGGTTGGGATCGAGTTCCTCTTAAGGAAAATATTCTGTCACCAAAATACACTGTGGAACGCGATCCGGAAAAAGGGCTTGGATCGCGTTCGCAAGAACAACTCCAAACGAACTCAATATTCTACTGATCAACGCGATCCGGGTAAGAGGCTGCAGGATCGCGTTTATAAGAACAAAATATGCGGTAACCAAGTAACACATGGCAACGCGATCCGGTCAATGATGCAGGATCGCGTTCCTCAATTTTTCAGCAGAGGTTCAAACCTGTAATTACACAGCACGAACCAAAACCACGAAATCGACCAAACTCAACTTGTAACTCAGATTTTTAACGTTTTTAATGAACCATAACACTTAATAACATCATATACACAAGATTCAAACAACAATTCATCATCAAACATCAAAATCACTTATAACCTAACTATTTCCATTCAAACTAAAAAAAACAAAACTTACAAGATGGAGAGAGCAAACAAGTTGGTGATGATGATGATCTTAATGTTTCCAAGCTTCAATCTTCAATTTATTTGGTGTAATCTTTTGATTTGCAAGAGATATTAGATAGGTTTTTAGTTAGGTTAGAAACTAGGTGAAAATGAGAATTTGGGGAAAAATGAATCGACCCCATCCTTTTATTAAACCGGCCCCTTTTAATTTACAGTACAATATTATACTATTCTTTGATCTATTGTCTGGAACCTAAATACCAATTACAAGAAAATTATTTTATTTTACCGTCATCTAAGATTATTCAAAACAATTAATATTTTTCTAGCCACAATATTTCCTGAGGCTTGTTTATCTATTAATTTCACATTCAAACATATTCAACAATTAAATGTACATATTTAAATCTAAAGAAATACCTGATTCTACTGGGCCCAATTTCATGGTGTTACAAATCTTCCCTCCTTAAAAGATTTCGTCCCCGAAATCTAACTAGACTCGAACAAACTAGGGTAACGGGCCTTCATACTCGACTCGGTCTCCCAAGTAAGATTTTCTCCCAAACTATGTTTCCATTTCACTAGAACCATAGGTATCTCCTTCTTGCGTAATTTAGTCACTTTTCTATCAACTAACTCAATGGGCTCTTCTACTAATTTCTGACCTTGGTCAACTCTAAGATCTTGTAACGGAAGGATTTGGGTTGGATCCTCCACATTACATTTACGCAAATAGCAAACATTAAAGGTATCGTGAATACCACTTAATTCAGAAGGAAGATCTAAGGCAACGGTTTGGTCATTTACTACTTGGCGAATTTTGAATGGACCTATAAACCTCGGAGCCAATTTTCCACGCTTACCAAAACGAATCACGCCCTTCCAAGGTGACACTTTTAAATAAACCAATTCACCTTCGACAAAATTAACTGGTCGACGACGCGGATCAGCATACTGTTTCTGTCTATCTCTAGCGGCTTTCAATTTCTCGCGAGCTATAGCAACTTTATCGGCCGTAATCTGAACAATATCGGGACCCGCAAACTGTTTTTCCCCCGGCTCTAACCAACAAGTCGGCGTTCGACAACGACGTCCGTAAAGCATTTCATATGGCGGCATACCAATACTTGAATGATACGAATTATTATACGCAAATTCCACCAAAGGTAGGTGAGAGTCCCACGAACCCCCATACTCCAAAATACACGCCCTCAACATATCCTCGAGAGTCTGAATAGTTCTTTCTGACTGTCCATCTGTCTGAGGATGATATGCAGTACTAAGATTAACTCGAGTACCTAACTCTTTCTGAAGATTCTGCCAAAAGCCTGACACAAATCTGGAATCTCTATCTGACACAATAGATAATGGAATTCCGTGCCTCGATACAATCTCATTAATATACAATTGAGCCAAACGGGTCAAAGAAGCGGTTTCACTGGTCGCCAGAAAATGGGCGCTTTTAGTTAAACGATCAACTATAACCCAAATCATATCATTGCCTTTCTGCGTACGCGGTAACTTGGTGACAAAATCCATAGTGATGTGTTCCCATTTCCACTCGGGTATTTCCAATTGTTTCAACGAACCATAAGGCTTTTGATGCTCGGCTTTTACTTGGGAACAAATATGACATGATTCCACAAATCTTGCTACATCCGTTTTCATAGTTGGCCACCAATAAAGAGGTTTCAAATCATTATACATTTTTGTGCTACCAGGATGAATAGATAATCTTGATTTATGAACCTCCGTCAAAATCAACTCACGAAGTCCACCAATTAATGGGACCCAAACCCGAGATTGAAAAGTTTTTAACCCACGTGAATCATCAACTAACAAATCCTTTCGTTTCAACAAGATCTCGGATTTCAAATTAACATCCAATAAAGCTTCAATCTGTGCGACCCTTAGCTGAGAAATCAAATCAGAGGACACCTCTAATCGCATGAAACAAATCTTGTCACTAGATATATTTCGACTCAATGCATCCGCAACCACATTAGCTTTACCCGGGTGATAACGGATCTCGCAATCATAATCTTTAATCAATTCTAACCACCGCCTCTGACGCATATTCAATTCTTTTTGCGAAAACATGTACTGAAGACTTTTATGATCAGTGCAAATTACACATTTTGTACCATACAAATAATGTCTCCAAATCTTCAAGGCAAAAATTACAGCCGCAAGCTCCAAATCATTTGTCGGATAATTCTTTTCATGTGGTTTAAGCTGTCTAGAAGCATACGCAATTACGCGATCTCTTTGCATTAAAACACCACCTAACCCGGTATGCGATGCATCACAATATACAATGAAATCATCCGACCCGTCAGGTAACGCCAAAACCGGGGCTTGACACAATAATTGCTTCAATGTCTGAAAAGCTGTTTCTTGTTGTTCGGTCCACTGAAATTTCACATCCTTTCGAGTTAACTTAGTCAATGAGCTCGCAATTTTAGAAAAATCTTTGATAAACTTTCTGTAGTATCCTGCTAATCCAAGGAAACTTTTAATTTCTGAAGGAGACTTAGGCGCATTCCAATTCATAACAGCTTTCACCTTAGACGGATCCACTCTAACCCCGTCTTTGCAAATAATATGTCCCAAAAACTGCACCTCACGCAACCAAAACTCGCATTTCGAAAATTTTGCATACAGCTGCTCTCTTTTCAGGGTTTCAAGTATCAATCTCAGATGCATTTCATGATCCGCTTCAGACTTGGAATAAATCAAAATATCGTCGATAAATACAATCACAAACTGGTCAAGATAGGGACGACACACACGATTCATTAAATCCATAAAGATTGCAGGAGCATTCGTTAACCCAAACGGCATAACCAAAAACTCATAGTGACCATACCTCGTGCGAAAAGCGGTTTTAGGAATATCTTCCTCACGAACTCGGACTTGATGATATCCCGACCTCAAATCAATTTTAGAAAAATATGAGGATCCTTGTAATTGATCAAACAATTCATCAATTCTGGGCAACGGGTATTTGTTCTTCACCGTTCTCCTATTTAATTCCCGATAATCGATGCACATACGAAGAGTACCATCTTTCTTCTTCACAAATAACACGGGAGCACCCCAAGGCGATGAACTCGGCCTAATAAATCCCTTATCTAACAATTCCTGAATTTGCCCCATCATTTCACGGATTTCGGAAGGAGCTAATCTATAAGGAGCCCTTGCTACTGGAGACGAACCAGGAATTAAATCAATTTGGTATTCTACATCTCTTACAGGGGGAAGACCAGGCAATTCATCCGGAAACACGTCCGAATATTCAGAAACCACCCGAATATCGGAGATGGATTTCTTTTCTACTTTGACATCTACAACATAGGCCACAAAGGATTCACAACCCTTAACTAAAGACTTCCTAGCCTTTATCATGGATATTACTGGAATACTACCCTTTGAACGTTCCCCACGTGCCACAACATAAGATAGATTGGAAACTGGGATTTTTATTAACTTCTTATGACAAGAGATGTCGGCTTTGTTTTGACTCAGCCAGTCCATACCAAGAACCACATCAAAACTAGGGATTTGCATCAATAGGAAAGAAACTGGAAATTCATGATCCTCTATTAATATACTAGCTCCGGCTACCGATGTGGTAACAGGAACTGTCTTACCATCAGCTACCTCAACTTCTAAGGGATTAGAAATCACAGAGGGCATTAATTTCAGTTTATCACAAAATTGCACAGATATAAATGAGCAATTTGCTCCAGAATCAAATAATACACGGGCTGGTATAGAGTTAACAAGGAAAGTACCAGTAATCACGTCATCAATAAGCACAGCATCATCCACAGTCATTCGGAAAGCTCGACCCATAGCAGCTGGTGGATTCTTCCTTTTCTGACCAGAAGATGAGGAACCCCTAGCCGCACCCGTACCCTGCTTCCTTGCATCAGGACAATCACCCGCTCGATGTCCTTCTTTATGACATGTCCAACACACATTATTTGGATAAGTACAATCACTCGCATTATGACCCAACACTCCACATTTCATACACCTAGATGTCCGAATAGAACAAGGTCCGGTATGTTTTGATCGACATCTTGCACAATAAGAATTATCCATCGGAACACCACCATAACTAGTTTTCTTGTTTGATTGGGAAGGTTGCCATCTTTGTTTTCCTTTACCGGAAGAATCACTCTTCGGTTTCTGTGCATACCTTTCTTTATTTTGCAACCTCCTAGCCATAACGTCACTATCCACGGATCGTGCCCACTCAAAAGCCTGAGAAATACTACTAGCTAATCGCACCGTGGTACGGTAATCTGGTGGTAAGGTTTTCACAAAATGACTAATTTTATTTCTTTCAGTCGGGACCCACTGTTGCACAAATCTTAATTTCTCAGAAAATTGTCGGATAAGCTCATCGATTGACATCTCATCAGTCTTTCTTAATTCCATAAATTCCTGTCTGACACGATCAAGATTATATTCCGAACAGAACTGCTTGCATACCTCTGCATGAAAATCCTGCCATTTAATAGAACTCCTTTGTTGTGGAGTGAAATGAGCAGTTATCGAATCCCACCACGACATAGCTTCACCTTTCAACAATTGGACAGTATAGGGAACTTTGTCTTCCTCATCACAGTGACAAACCTCTAACTTTCTTTCCACATCACGCAACCAGTCTAAGGTAACCGTAGGATCAGGACTTCCAGAGTAAGAGGATGGTTTACTAGACATGAAAGTTTTGAGAGAACATCCTTTCTTCGACATCTGAAATGGTGGAAACAAAGGTGCTTGATAACCAATCGATCCAAAAGAAGGAAACGGAATTGATGTCTGAAAATCATAACCCTGCTGCTGTTGTTGTGAAACATGAGGAAAAGTAACCGGAATCCGAGTAGAAGCAGTAATGGGAGGGGTAATAGTAGCAACATGCGAATAAATAGGAATGGACCTTTGAGATGACCCTGCACGTTCTCTCTCAAGTTCAACTACCCTGTTCTCTAATCTCAGTATATAATCTTGACTAGTTTCAACTTCTGCATTTACCGGATTCGAAGTACCATTATGATCCTCGTCTTCTTGAGCGGCGTGAACAGTCGAGACATTATAGAGAGTACGGGGTGGTTGCTCATTTTCTGCCATCTGTCATCACAATACATCTCAACACTTGTTAATTGTTAGTACTAACATACTAACACATTTCACAATATAGCTAATCCCACAACTCGGAATGTTTGACAACTCGACACTAGATTTGGGATTAAACACACTAAGTTGTTCAATTCGCCCAAATCTAAGCTCTGATACCAACTTATAACGCCCCTAATTTTTAGAACACACATTATTTGTTGACAACTGATGCAAATGACTCTCTAATGATCTGAAAGTGCTGAATCCAATGACCATAAATCTCTATCGCCCGAGATCTTTGCTGACAACTGATGCAATGAATCTGATTGTTGTTCTTATCAGCAGAGATCAATCCAATATCTAATCCTTTGATAGCCATTCCTACGTCAGCCTATATCTATGAGATGTTATAGTATAACGCCCCTAATTTTTAGAACACACATTATTTGTTTTTTTTTTTTTTTTTTTTTTTTTTTTGTTTTTTTTTTTAAACATCGCGGAAGCAATATCCCATATATATATATATAACCTTGGATTATCCAAAATATACATAACCATTTACATAAGTACTTCTTATATAACTACACAAATTAGATGGGCGTTACTTTATCAAAACATTTAAGTAGTACAAAAGTCATCAGAGTTTTCATCCTTGTCAAACATTCCTTCCATTTACTCCGAGACCCGCCCTTAACAAAATATATTAACCTGCAAGGAGTAAACAACGAGGGATTAGCACGAAGCTAAGTGAGTTAACTCATCACTAACACTACACTTAGTTTAACACTATGAGTCTACAACAATTAACACTATGACTCAACATCACTAGAGGATCGGTGGCCCTTGTGGCACCCTCAGCCGCGGTGGCCCACCAAGAGACACTTACACCAACTGCAGGCCAATACAGTGGTTAACCGATAACGATTTACTACCTTTAGTCAACACAAGCTCCATTCACAACACATGTTCACAACTCTCGTGTTGACTAACCTGTAGCAAAACGTCCAACAAGATTGACCTCTTTAACACAATCACCAAAAGGTTTCTTAACACTTGCTTCTAGTTCACAATATGCTGTAACACAAGAATGCACAAATAACACTTGAAGTAACCACATAAGTGATCACCAAACATAGCGAGAGATCAAAGTCCACTCACCTGTCAGTCTCCTTCTCCAAACTCAAAAGTCTTATTTTATTGAGTCTTCGGTGTCTCTGTACACACAATTAAAACACAAGTTAATAACTTGTCTCATAATTAATTATGACTATACTCAATTACATACATTAATAATCAAGAAATATCGATAATTAAATCATATAAGTGGTAGATTCATATAAGTTCACAAAATATCAAAATCTTCAAAATTACAAAGACAAACGCGATCCAGACAATTGGGTTGGGATCGCGTTCCTCTTAAGGAAAATATTCTGTCACCAAAATACACTGTGGAACGCGATCCGAAAAAAGGGCTTGGATCGCGTTCGCAAGAACAACTCCAAACGAACTCAATATTCTACTGATCAACGCGATCCGGGTAAGAGGCTTCAGGATCGCGTTTATAAGAACAAAATATGCGGTAACCAAGTAACACATGGCAACGCGATCCGGTCAATGATGCAGGATCGCGTTCCTCAATTTTTCACCAGAGGTTCAAACCTGTAATTACACAGCACGAACCAAAACCACAAAATCGACCAAACTCAACTTGTAACTCAGATTTTTAACGTTTTTAATGAACCATAACACTTAATAACATCATATACACAAGATTCAAACAACAATTCATCATCAAACATCAAAATCACTTATAACCTAACTATTTCCATTCAAACTAAAAAAAACAAAACTTACAAGATGGAGAGAGCAAACAAGTTGGTGATGATGATGATCTTAATGTTTCCAAGCTTCAATCTTCAATTTATTTGGTGTAATCTTTTGATTTGCAAGAGATATTAGATAGGTTTTTAGTTAGGTTAGAAACTAGGTGAAAATGAGAATTTGGGGAAAAATGAATCGACCCCATCCTTTTATTAAACCGGCCCCTTTTAATTTACAGTACAATATTATACTATTCTTTGATCTATTGTATGGAACCTAAATACCAATTACAAGAAAATTATTTTATTTTACCGTCATCTAAGATTATTCAAAACAATTAATATTTTTCTAGCCACAATATTTCCTGAGGCTTGTTTATCTATTAATTTCACATTCAAACATATTCAACAATTAAATGTACATATTTAAATCTAAAGAAATACCTGATTCTACTGGGCCCAATTTCAGGGTGTTACATATAGTGTATACTTGTAGGCGGTGACATTACTATAGCAGATGAATGGTTCCCGATGGTGGTGGTGATAAGTCTGAATGGGTGGATGGATGTGTGAATGTAGGTGGCTATTGTGATGACGGATGATGTTTTGGGGTTCCATACAAAACTATGCTAGCAATCAAGGATGTGCTAAGGTTTAGCTCTAGGATGTGGGTACATGTTGTGAATGTTGAGCTGATCTACTTATGAACTAGTCATAGACAACTAGAAATCATTTATGTGTCTGAAAGAGGTATCTCTTCTCCCTTCAAGGCAATGTTCCAAAGATTTCCAAATTTAATGAACTACAAGATCCCCTTGTTGCCTTTCCATTATTCTCAAAGATTCTTTACCCATAGGCGGCAATCCCTGTTTGTTTGGTAGAACAAATAAACGTGATCTAACAAACAAGTGATTATTCTCCAAATCGTAGATTCACTGGTTTGCGAATGACCTATCAAAGTGAATGCTTTGAAGATGAAACAAACCAGTGTATGACTTAGAGTCTAATCGCACACTACAAGTGTTAGTTGCCTATAATTTCACCGCAGCACAAACATCAGATATGGAAATACCAGTATTATCAGTTGAATCAGGTAGCCAAGTATAGAGATATCCAAAAAACACATTTTTAAACGAGTTCGAGCATAATTCACATATTGACATACAAATCATGTTTATCAGATTAAGCATCAGTATTTCATGTTTGTTCACACAAATATATGTAAGTACCTCAAATGCTCGAAACATGTCAGTGGGTGTGTAAGATGGCTAAGGCTCCTAACTCTAATAGGTTTCCATGTTTGTGAGTGAAAGGGATACTAAGAATAAAGTTCAAACAAGTAGGAGTAGGAAGTTTTAAGTTTTGACAAAAATTTCAATGAAGTAATTTCGCAAAACATCCTTTTTGTTCATAAAAATAGAGAAGACTTGGAACATTCATTTTAGGGATCATTCTCTACTTATTTGGGTTAGCTTACGACTTATCTTAAATTAACTACTATTACGACTACTAAAACTATGTTAGACACGGGTTGCCTCCCGAGAAGCGCTTGTTTTTGTTCGAGTCTCTAGCTTGACTCTAACACTATTTATCAGGCAATCCTAGCGGCTTCCTTGCATCCATTAGTAGACACAAGTGGTAATATTGGTACATACCTAACAGTTTAAGGAAAGTTAAGGTCACGGGATGTCCAATATGAGGAGATGATTCAAAGTAAGGGAATTGTTCTACCGGAGGTATAACAAATCTCTCAACTTCTAATACCTCCTGGGGTCGGGTTGACAGAATGGGTTGGTTAGAGGTGTCCATATCACTCCATGACGTATACGTCATAATGTGGTGGAGAGATGGTTTGTAGGGCAACCCTGACGCAAAACCCACCTTGCTTCCTATGGTCTTTTGGTCAATGATAATGTTGTACTCTAGGCATGGAGGTGGGACATTATCCGTTGACGTCTCCAATCTCGTAACAACATTCTCAACGACTACTTGGGTAACGGGTTCAATTAGATCACTGCTTAGAGTTGAGTGCAAGTCTATGTTGAGTGTATTAGATATGGAATGTGGGTTGACTTCGAATGATAAAGATTGAGATTGATGTTGAGTGGGGCTATAGGGATTTGATTGAGAATCTAAGTGTCCTATGGCTAACATCGTATGTCCCTCACATTCTCCGTCAAAGTGGGGAACACCGCATATCCTACATCCAATTTGAATTATTTGAGCAAGACTTTGCAATTGATCTATTATTGTTTCTATCCAAGTATTCAGTAAAGACGACATTTGAAGAAGGTTTAAGAATTATATTTGAATGAGAAGGGTTTTAATCTAAATTAAGCTAAGCTAATCTAATCTAATCTAACTACGCTATTCTACGGGCAAAAAGTAAAGGGATAACTTAAAAACTAATTTATCTAAATAGGCTCCGAATCGTACTACCGTCCCCGGCAGCGGCGCCAAAAACTTGACGCGCGACCAGCGGTCGGTTCAGGAATTGCTTCCTATCGTTGCAGACCTTTCCACTAGGCGCGGCGTCAGGTGGTAGTTTTAAATTTATAATAGTCGGGGGAGCCTAAACCTCCGTACTACCTACTGGTACTGGTACGAATACCTTGATACGAGTATGCGGTAAGGATGATCCAGGGTCGTTCCTCACGACGGTAGAATTGAAACAGAGCTCGTTCCAATAAACTAACTTTCAAGCTAGGGTTTGAATAAGTGGATAGGTGATTGTTTTTGGTTTTTATCTAGTTAAACTACTAAAACTTATAAAGCATAAAAGTAAAGGGAGACTAGCATATGTAACACCTAATGATAACAAAGACGTGGTTCACCATGATTTAGGATAGTGTATGTGCAGAGATGATGATTATATGGGGACACATTCAGTTGACAAACAAATAAACTTAGGTGTAAACACTAGGACCCTACTTATTTAGTTCCGGTTCTAAATTAGTATGTCACTGAGTACCTAGGCTATGGAGATTCTGATTAGAACAGGTTGCTCAACCCCCCCAACACTGCCCTTGTGACGGTACAGTGACCCTTGCTCAACTACCCTGTTACGGAATAGTGAGTCTCTGGAGATAACTCCGGGGTGCATGCATGAGGTAACAAACTGCCATTAAGGATACTCTGACCTTTCTTAACACCTAAACCTAAACGTGTCATCTAAATGTGTACTGGTTATTTTACTATGTTATTCTAAACTATCGGTTATGAAGAGTTAAGGGGTTTAAGCATCTGGGAATACAGCCGACTCCTTGCTTTCTTTTCAAAACTCATATTCTATTAGTTAAGCTCAAATACTTCCGTCTTGAATTAGACCCTCCTTTACAATCAGTCGTTCATCCCTAGGTATACTCACAGTGTACACTGCATTAAGTATTTCCACAGCTTGTATATATCTAAGTATACTCACGGTGTACAGTACTTTTAAGGTTTAGCATTTCCACAGCTTTATGTATCCTAGACCATGTTCTAGAAGGGTGACTTCTAGGTAATCCACGATGAGATGATCCTACGGCATTTCCTAAGCTTTCACGTATTTGTACTCCACACGAGGTGTTTCCAACGCTATACGAAGTACAGTGCCATTTAACGGAGTCTCATAGCTTCATACTGTAACACAGATAACTATGTTTACGTAGTATTCGGGTTTGCAAAGTCCATCCTAAGGGCAATAGTCACGTGAAAGACCGGAAAGGGTGAACGATAAAGTCTATATTCAGGATAAGTTTAGACTGATAACAAAGTATAACAACTCCCATTTATATAATAATCGGGAACATTATTCCACAACGGATTGTGCCCACGACTTTCATAGCTTCCACGTTCCGTACTCCACACATTAGTGATGTTTCCAGCGCTATACAAATGAAAGCCGTATAACGTTACCTCCGTTGTTTCATAATGATGTTATCCCAATATCATATATTTGAAGTAACATCATCACTACTATTTAAATCATGGCAAACATACAAGCAACTAATTACAAAGCATATCAATAAACATTTCTAATATTAATAAATCACAAACATCAAACAAGAACATTATGACAAATTAATAATAGAACGGGTAGATAATACCGATACGAATTGTGAGCAGAATAACACTTGTATTTCTTCATAAAATCCGAGCATTACATAAGCTAGCCTCTACTAATTTATTACATAACTAATCTAAAAGTAAAGAAAAGGATTCCCCCACTAATCTTCTCACTAGTCCAAGGGTTAAAAACCCTAGCAAGAAACTAGAGAGAGAGACTAGAGAGAGAACCTAGAGAGAGAAAGTAGAGAGAGAGTGTGTGAGAGAGAAAGTGAGAAATGAGAAATGAGAATGAAGAGTAGAATGGTTGGAGGATGAAGGCCCTATTTATAGGCAAAGGGTGAAATCAGCCGTACAAGTCGCGAAGCACGCACGTACAAGCAAACGAAGCACGAACGGAGACCAATTGGCCTTAGGAGGGCCTTATACGGGGTCAAGGGGGCCGTATACGGCCTTGTAGGGGCTGTATATGGTGTGCATGGGGCCGTATACGGTCTCCAGGGCCGTATACGGGTTCCGTCGGTTTTCGTTCGTTGCTTAAAACGCCCGTATCTCCTTCGTTATGCGTCCGTTTGACTTGATTCTTTCGCCTGTGATCTTGTAATTCTGTTACGCTTCTAATGGTGCCAATTTCATAGAAATTGGGTGTGTGTAACTCAAGCATGTTTGGAATGACTTTTAACGATCTGTAGAAGCCGTATCACTTCCGTTCTTCACCAAATTTGCATGATTCTTGATTCTCCCGTCTCGTTTTTACCTATTACAACATATCATAAGGTTAGAATGTGCTTATCATAAGGTAAATGAGGGTGTGAGAATTGGTTGTTGTTTATTCGCTCTGTTTTGCTCGTTATTTGGACGTTTTTAGTGATTTTTGTAGCAACGCCTATATTTGGAGCACTTTAGTGAATTTTAGTAAATAATGATTGTTTTGGAATGTTTTCACTAAAGACGTGTCCAGAAAGTGTGGAATATCGTACTTAAAAACATGACTTTTTGCGTCACATTGATGTTATCCCACACTTAGACGTTGCTTGTCCTCAAGCAACACTCAGTTTTTGAAAACATTTTTAAAACATTTTTAGAGCAAGTCAATATATTTTTAAAGAGTTACCACCTCCAGATATAAGTAAGATAATATTAGGATTATAGGGAAAGATAAGATGATCCTTCCTTAAACAAGAAAAGATTCTCTTAGGCATACTTCCAAATCTCATGATCTTGGAGTACACATGACTAGGCGATCTCACTAAAGGTGGTCACTCAATTCACTCAAAGTGT
This sequence comes from Helichrysum umbraculigerum, assembly GCA_949592205.1. Classification (NCBI taxonomy): domain Eukaryota; kingdom Viridiplantae; phylum Streptophyta; class Magnoliopsida; order Asterales; family Asteraceae; genus Helichrysum; species Helichrysum umbraculigerum. The sequence continues at coordinate 173,610,093 of CATIUR010000001.1, forward strand.
ATCGAGTTTCCTATCATTCTAGAACAAACGAAATCGCTCAAATAGCCAGTCATGCAGCACTCATCGTCATAGGCTTGATCGAGAATCGGATCTCCACCACTTAGGTGAGGACGGTGCTAATTATCCCAAGACATTCATGAGGGTTGTTGTGTTTGGTGAGGGTTAAAGGGTATGGATAGTGGTATATTTGGGTTGTAAGGGTTTTGCTTATCTTAAAACTACTGAGATTATGAACAACTTTATTCTAGAACGGAAAGGAGATAGCTATCGGTCTTCTATCATATTCTTCTTGCGAGGATGATACTTTGAAGGACTTAGCTTTATTCTTGCGGAACTATTTTTCTTTTCTTTTCTGCTTTTTCTTCTTTTCTATTTTCTTTTTCTGCTTTTTTCTATTTTCTTTTTCTTCTTCAGAACTTCTTTGCCAGAGAATTTCCAAGGATATTTTTCTTTTGATTCTTTCAGAAATCCCTTATCTTGAACATTTCGAGTCTTTTCATGGTGCCAATTTTACGCACCAGGAATTCTCAAGAGAGATAATCTTTTGAAGAACACGAAGTGGTAGGATAAGTGAAGCGGATATTCTAAAAGATGTTCCTCATAACCTCAGAAATTCTAAGATAAGTTTTGGGGATATTTTGGGAAGTAGGGTTTAATGATGAGGGTTTTATGAAACGAAAGGTTTATGCTCAACAGGGTTTACTAGGCGGATCATCGATACTAAAAATGAGTATCGGAAGGGTTTTGGGCTTCAAGAGATATGTAAAAAGTGGTTTAATTCCTAGGGAATGTCAAGGTCATCTAATTTCACCTATACCGCGTACGGTACACACCAATGTGGTCTCGAATCGTATGTCAAGAGCAAGTTCTAATTCAGAGATACATGCATCGGCACACACAAGAAATGAATAGTGAAGCATTAAAGATGAATGCTTTTAGGCTCAAGATACCTCACTGCAATTAGGGTTGTATGTGCTTCGTCATGCTTCCTATTAGATTATCATTTCTTGCTTAAGAAATTTCTACCTTATTTTCCCTAGATTCCAAAATATTTTACTCATATATGAAAATAGCTCATCTCCAAAGACATTATGACTCAAAAATAGCAGAGTTAATCAGATGATTTAGCTCATACTTTTTAATTTTCTTGAAAATTTTTGAAAATTTGAGGAACATTTTCCGAGTTTGCTATTTCGGACATTAAAAATCATAAAAACTAGCCAAGGTATTCTATACCTGCTATCCCACACTTAGAGGAACATTGTCCCTAATGTTCTCTTGAGTTGAAATTTACTGAAAGTAAAATCCCACACTTAGAGTTTGAACATGTAAGAAAATGTTTCTCAAGTGTTTGTTATTGGGCTGGAATCCCACACTTAGTGATAAGCTTAGGATAGAGTATAGACTACATAACAAACTAACAAAGCAAACAAAATATAGAATCATAAACAAAAGTTGATAAAGGATAAGGACACTCCCTAGATAGCGAGCTGCATTGAAGCTGAAAGTCTGAAATTGCTGAAAAGATATGTTGCCAATATCCTTTTCTGCGTCCATGAAGATCGGCACGGCTTCAAGCGTCTTGCTATTGGTTTATTAATTCATCATTCTCTTATGAATCAATCTCGTAGGTGTGAACACGTTGGACGTAGCCTTTTTCAAACTCAATTTTTATGCAAATGGAAAGAGAAATCACTGTCTCAGAATTTGAAAAGATGTTTTCTATTACAAATTAGTTTTATAAAACATGTGTTTTGTAAACGAGTTCGAGCATAATGCATAAAAGTAGTATGCAAGTACCTCAAATGCTCGAAACACATGAATTATTAGTTTTCAAAGTTATTTCCTATTTTCTGAGACAGTGATTTATTTGCAAATGAGTTGTAAATCTGCAGAAGTTTTCATAAAGTATTTCTGGTACGTCCAAGTGTGAAGGATAGTCGGAGATTTTCTTCACTTGTTGACACTTTCTCTCAACACGTCTTATTCCACAGGTTGCCTCCCGAGCAGCGCTGCTGTTATAGTCGAGAGCTCGACTTCCAAAACGATAGAAAATAATGTGAAGTGATGTCATTTTCCGGACACAAGCAGAGTCAACCTTGAAACACGAATGTTGGATAGAGATAACTGGACGAGGATCCTAATCATTAAGAGATGATGATGTAAATGACTCTCTAATGATCATAAAGTGCTGAATCCAATGACCATAAATCTCTATCGCCCGAGATCTTTGCTGACAACTGATGCAATGAATCTGATTGTTGTTCTTATCAGCAGAGATCAATCCCATATCTAATCCTTTGATAGCCATTCCTACGTCAGCCTATATCTCTGAGATGTTATAGTGTATACTTGTAGGCGGTGACATTACTATAGCAGATGAATGGTTCCCGATGGTGGTGGTGATAAGTCTGAATGGGTGGATGGATGTGTGAATGTAGGTGGCTATTGTGATGACGGATGATGTTTTGGGGTTCCATACAAAACTATGCTAGCAATCAAGGATGTGCTAAGGTTTAGCTCTAGGATGTGGGTACATGTTGTGAATGTTGAGCTGATCTACTTATGAACTAGTCATAGACAACTAGAAATCATTTATGTGTCTGAAAGAGGTATCTCTTCTCCCTTCAAGGCAATGTTCCAAAGATTTCCAAATTTAATGAACTACAAGATCCCCTTGTTGCCTTTCCATTATTCTCAAAGATTCTTTACCCATAGGCGGCAATCCTTGTTTGTTTGGTAGAACAAATAAACGTGATCTAACAAACAAGTGATTATTCTCCAAATCGTAGATTCACTGGTTTGCGAATGACCTATCAAAGTGAATGCTTTGAAGATGAAACAAACCAGTGTATGACTTAGAGTCTAATCGCACACTACAAGTGTTAGTTGCCTATAATTTCACCGCAGCACAAACATCAGATATGGAAATACCAGTATTATCAGTTGATTCAGGTAGCCAAGTATAGAGATATCCAAAGAACACATTTTTAAACGAGTTCGAGCATAATACACATATTGACATACAAATCATGTTTATCAGATTAAGCATCCGTATTTCATGTTTGTTCACACAAATATATGTAAGTACCTCAAATGCTCGAAACATGTCAGTGGGTGTGTAAGATGGCTAAGGCTCCTAACTCTAATAGGTTTCCATGTTTGTGAGTGAAAGGGATACTAAGAATAAAGTTCAAACAAGTAGGAGTAGGAAGTTTTAAGTTTTGACAAAAATTTCAATGAAGTAATTTCGCAAAACATCCTTTTTGTTCATAAAAATAGAGAAGACTTGGAACATTCATTTTAGGGATCATTCTCTACTTATTTGGGTTAGCTTACGACTTATCTTAAATTAACTACTATTACGACTACTAAAACTATGTTAGACACGGGTTGCCTCCCGAGAAGCGCTTGTTTTTGTTCGAGTCTCTAGCTTGACTCTAACACTATTTATCAGGCAATCCTAGCGGCTTCCTTGCATCCATTAGTAGACACAAGTGGTAATATTGGTACATACCTAACAGTTTAAGGAAAGTTAAGGTCACGGGATGTCCAATATGAGGAGATGATTCAAAGTAAGGGAATTGTTCTACCGGAGGTATAACAAATCTCTCAACTTCTAATACCTCCTGGCGTCGGGTTGACAGAATGGGTTGGTTAGAGGTGTCCATATCACTCCATGACGTATACGTCATTATGTGGTGGAGAGATGGTTTGTAGGGCAACCCTGACGCAAAACCCACCTTGCTTCCTATGGTCTTTTGGTCAATGATAATGTTGTACTCTAGGCATGGAGGTGGGACATTATCCGTTGACGTCTCCAATCTCGTAACAACATTCTCAACGACTACTTGGGTAACGGGTTCAATTAGATCACTGCTTAGAGTTGAGTGCAAGTCTATGTTGAGTGTATTAGATATGGAGTGTGGGTTGACTTCGAATGATAAAGATTGAGATTGATGTTGAGTGGGGCTATAGGGATTTGATTGAGAATCTAAGTGTCCTATGGCTAACATCGTATGTCCCTCACATTCTCCGTCAAAGTGGGGAACACCGCATATCCTACATCCAATTTGAATTATTTGAGCAAGACTTTGCAATTGATCTATTATTGTTTCTACCCAAGTATTCAGTAAAGACGACATTTGAAGAAGGTTTAAGAATTATATTTGAATGAGAAGGGTTTTAATCTAAATTAAGCTTAGCTAATCTAATCTAATCTAACTACGCTATTCTACGGGCAAAAAGTAAAGGGATAACTTAAAAACTAATTTATCTAAACAGGCTCCGAATCGTACTACCGTCCCCGGCAGCGGCGCCAAAAACTTGACGCGCGACCAGCGGTCGGTTCAGGAATTGCTTCCTATCGTTGCAGACCTTTCCACTAGGCGCGGCGTCAGGTGGTAATTTTAAATTTATAATAGTCGGGGGAGCCTAAACCTCCGTACTACCTACTGGTACTGGTACGAATACCTTGATACGAGTATGCGGTAAGGATGATCCAGGGTCGTTCCTCACGACGGTAGAATTGAAACAGAGCTCGTTTCAATAAACTAACTTTCAAGCTAGGGTTTGAATAAGTGGATAGGTGATTGTTTTTGGTTTTTATCTAGTTAAACTACTAAAACTTATAAAGCATAAAAGTAAAGGGAGACTAGCATATGTAACACCTAAGGATAACAAAGACGTGGTTCACCATGATTTAGGATAGTGTATGTGCAGAGATGATGATTATATGGGGACACATTCAGTTGACAAACAAATAAACTTAGGTGTAAACACTAGGACCCTACTTATTTAGTTCCGGTTCTAAATTAGTATGTCACTGAGTACCTAGGCTATGGTGATTCTGATTAGAACAGGTTGCTCAACCCCCCCAACACTGCCCTTGTGACGGTACAGTGACCCTTGCTCAACTACCCTGTTACGGAATAGTGAGTCTCTGGAGATAACTCCGGGGTGCATGCATGAGGTAACAAACTGCCATTAAGGATACTCTGACCTTTCTTAACACCTAAACCTAAACGTGTCATCTAAATGTGTACTGGTTATTTTACTATGTTATTCTAAACTATCGGTTATGAAGAGTTAAGGGGTTTAAGCATCTGGGAATACAGCCGACTCCTTGCTTTCTTTTCAAAACTCATATTCTATTAGTTAAGCTCAAATACTTCCGTCTTGAATTAGACCCTCCTTTACAATCAGTCGTTCATCCCTAGGTATACTCACAGTGTACACTGCATTAAGTATTTCCACAGCTTGTATATATCTAAGTATACTCACGGTGTACAGTACTTTTAAGGTTTAGCATTTCCACAGCTTTATGTATCCTAGACCATGTTCTAGAAGGGTGACTTCTAGGTAATCCACGATGAGATGATCCTACGGCATTTCCTAAGCTTTCACGTATTTGTACTCCACACGAGGTGTTTCCAACGCTATACGAAGTACAGTGCCATTTAACGGAGTCTCATAGCTTCATACTGTAACACAGATAACTATGTTTACGTAGTATTCGGGTTTGCAAAGTCCATCCTAAGGGCAATAGTCACGTGAAAGACCGGAAAGGGTGAACGATAAAGTCTATATTCAGGATAAGTTTAGACTGATAACAAAGTATAACAACTCCCATTTATATAATAATCGGGAACATTATTCCACAACGGATTGTGCCCACGACTTTCATAGCTTCCACGTTCCGTACTCCACACATTAGTGATGTTTCCGGCGCTATACAAATGAAAGCCGTATAACGTTACCTCCGTTGTTTCATAATGATGTTATCCCAATATCATATATTTGAAGTAACATCATCACTACTATTTAAATCATGGCAAACATACAAGCAACTAATTACAAAGCATATCAATAAACATTTCTAATATTAATAAATCACAAACATCAAACAAGAACATTATGACAAATTAATAATAGAAAGGGTAGATAATACCGATACGAATTGTGAGCATAATAACACTTGTATTTCTTCATAAAATCCGAGCATTACATAAGCTAGCCTCTACTAATTTATTACATAACTAATCTAAAAGTAAAGAAAAGGATTCCCCCACTAATCTTCTCACTAGTCCAAGGGTTAAAAACCCTAGCAAGAAACTAAAGAGAGAGACTAGAGAGAGAACCTAGAGAGAGAAAGTAGAGAGAGAGTATGTGAGAGAGAAAGTGAGAAATGAGAAATGAGAATGAAGTGTAGAATGGTTGGAGGATGATGGCCCTAATTATAGGCAAAGGGTGAAATCAGCCGTACAAGTCGCGAAGCACGCACGTACAAGCAAACGAAGCACGAACGGAGACCAATTGGCCTTAAGAGGGCCGTATACGGGGTCAAGGGGGCCGTATACGGCCTTTTGGGGGCCGTATACGGTGTGCATGGGGCCGTATACGGTCTCCAGGGCCGTATACGGGTTCCGTCAGTTTTCGTTCGTTGCTTAAAACGCTCGTATCTCCTTCGTTATGCGTCCGTTTGACTTGATTCTTTCGCCTGTGATCTTGTAATTCCGTTACGCTTCTAATGGTGCCAATTTCATAGAAATTTTTCGGCAGAAACGAATCAATTTCGAACAGTGTATTATAGTCTACGGGCCTCTAGCGACGATCGAACCCAGATAATCAATGTATTCATCGTGCCCCCCCTGGGTTCGGTGAAAGAATTTAGATTTCCCGATGAGGTAGCCTGCTGGGACTTTGCTTGGGTGTGTGTAACTCAAGCATGTTTGAAATGACTTTTAACGATCTGTAGAAGCCGTATCACTTCCGTTCTTCACCCAATTTTGCATGATTCTTGATTCTCCCGTCTCGTTTTTACCTATTACAACATATCATAAGGTTAGAATGTGCTTATAATAAGGTAAATGAGGGTGTGAGAATTGGTTGTTGTTTATTCGCTCTGTTTTGCTCGTTATTTGGACGTTTTTAGTGATTTTTGTAGCAACGCCTATATTTGGAGCACTTTAGTGAATTTTAGTAAATAATGATTGTTTTGGAATGTTTTCACTAAAGATGTGTCCAAAAAGTGCGGAATATCGTACTTAAAAACATGACTTTTTGCGTCACATCACCAGCCCTCACTTAATATTACCCAATAAATCCCTGATTTATTCACGTTGTACTATACATTAAGTTTAAGCGGTATTTCCAAAGCTTCGAAATCAGACCATGCATAGATAGCACAGATAATTAATTACCCTCAGAACAAGGTTTGCGACTTCTTGTCTTTCAGGGTTTTAACCACGTTTATTGGAGGAAAGACGATAGTTTGATGAACAGTTTATAATCATAGATGAAAGGTTAAACAGACATAGTTTTCAGTTTGTAACAATTGGGAATAACATTTCCACAACGGATTGTGCCCACGACTTTCATAGCTTCCACGTTCCGTACTCCATACATTCGTGATGTTTCCGGCGCTATACAAGTGAAAGTCGTATAACGTTACCTCCGTTGCTTAGTATTATTCCAATTGTATATTTAAATTAACATCATCCCCCATTATAACGGCTAACTACATCACAACAAACACAAAGCTAACTACTCACTAATCATGGTAACGAATCCTAAATCTAGCATAATAACAATAGCATGCATTATAACAGATAAGGATAGAGATAACCGAGATAAATGCGTAGTCTGAATATAAGCTGAAAGATTACAACGAGTAGAGCCTCCGCTATTAAAAAAGCACTTCCCAAAGTATCTCCAACGAATATTACAGAATAACCCCTCCTACTATTTCTCCTCTAACTCCTAAGAGTAGTGCTAGAGAGAGAAAGCTACTAACTAATCTAGTGAGAGAAAGTGTGTGAAATGTTGTTGGTGAGATGTGTTGAATGGTTGGAAATGAGGAGGTTGAATGCTCTATTTATAGCCTTCCAATACACGAAGTTACACTCAGCACCCTCGCTCCAATTTAACACTGAAATACACCCCCTAGCTATAGAATTCAACACCGTAAAGGGGGTATACCACCCTAAATAGGGCGTATTCGGTAGCAAATAGGGCGTATTCGGTAGCAAATGGGGCGAATCCGGCAGCGTAGAGGGGGTATACCACCCCTACAAGGGGGTATACCACCCCAAAGAGGGGGTATACGGCCCCATAAGGGGGGTATACGGCCCTCTAGGGGGTGTATACAGCCCCTGTGGGGGTGTGTAGCCCATGGTCGTTGCCTTGTGTGCTGGATCGTAAGTCTTGTGCACTGGTCGAACTTCGTTTGGCCATATCTTCTTCGTTCTAGCTCCGTTTTCAGCGTTCTTTATATCCACGAGATCGTAATTACCTGAAGATCATAATGAGATAATCTAAGTATAATTTCAAGGTATTATGCTGATAGTCCCTTGCTTGCCTTGGATCTAATCAGATCGTATGATTAATTGCTTGTGCGGAAATCAAACAATCAATATATGAATGTATTAATCGAATCAAACACGATTTCTATAAGCTTTTGTATATATATTCACACTTGAATTGTAAAGCTTTACAAACCACAAAAACGTTTTTCTCCTCTCCTTACTCTCTAATTTCGGCTCTCTCTCACTTCACAAAGGCTAACCCTAAACTGACCTTGTAACTCGCTATATATATCAACCTAATGGGCCCTGCGACGTTAGGCCCAACGTCGCAGGCCAGGCCCAATGCGACGTAGCCCATGTCGTCGCAGGCCCAATTATAATGTCACCATTCTATGTATATTTCATTTACAGACTCGAATACACACTCTAAACACTATACATTCGTAGACTAATTGACTTTGACAATTACAATAGTTTGACCAACTGACTGACACACTAAATGCACCAACAAACTCCCCCTTGTCATCAGCTTGGTCAAATAAGTCTTCAATTAGTCTTCATCAACAAACTCTTTCATGTCTTCAACAATCAGAAACTCCCCCTTAGAGATAGTATGGTCTTCCAAGAAATCTTGATGTCCAAATTCATGTGACTGACACAAATTTATCATACAATAAGATCTTCAAACTCAGTGACCATCTCTCAATCATCAGCAGCTTCTCCGATAGAATTATCTTCACAATCTTTGGAGAATAACCGACATCCTTTACATCTTCTATATTTGACTTTAACAAGATATGTGATGTTTGAAGAAAATAACATAGAAATAAAATCTTTTTGTATTTTCTTTATAAATGAAAAGTAAAGAACGAAGATTAAAATAACATTAGGGATAGGATTGTTTTAAGTCTGCTTAGGGATCATATCAGGCCAACATGCAATTATTAGCAAATAGTAAGTGTTATTTCGATCATCAGTATATTTGTCCACTTTAAATTTACTTGACATATTTAAAGCACCTTTTATAAAAATTAGTTCAAGACGATCATCGGTATTGTTTGTCCACTTAAACATGTTACATCCGTATCTGTGAGCTAACCTTTATTGTTAGTATGAATATTAATTTTGAGAAACCTATTATATGATATACTGATAAACTTCAGTAAAACAAACACTGCATATTCACACAAGGTAGAGATTACAAGACCAAGTTTATCTCGGTTTTCTCGTAACATACACTTGATATTTATATTTAGGCATACATCAAACCGACTATGAAGATACTAGTGGCCCCAGATCTGTACTTAGTACAACAGAGGGTCCCTTAGTATGAACATAACAAGTTTGAGACTATTTGCATAACTAATGGATTCAGGTCTGTACGTGAGTACAACAATAGTCACCATTAGTTAGGCAAATAATCATATTATCACTATATGCCCATTTTACATTTACATAATTATGACAGTGTATGATAGTACTTCCATTTATCAATTAAGACTTATGTCATACATCATATAACATTTTTCACAAAGTAATAGACAAGTTTTATTATTACTTCTTACTCACTCACGAACCGGTGTGTACCATGCCTACCAATACATCATATGATGAAGCTAATGTTTATAAAAGATGTGTTAAATATACCAGATAAACCTACTGACACATCAAACATAAACCTTAAAATTTCCATTTTTATGCATATCACCCGATGTACTATCATATCCCACGTTGTTTTACAAACACACAATCCAACATCTTTTCAAGAATTAAGAATCTTGCTGTTCACATTTCTGAATTAAATAATCAGAATTTTGAATATTCAGAATTACTCCCCCTGAACAGCAAATTCTTATATCCAATCCAAAAAATACTCCCCTTAAACATTAAACATATTTTTGTATTTTTTAATTGAATAAATTTCGCAACATTGCATTTCTTTAATACTAAAAAGTATAAAGAATGGCTGTTGCACTTATAATAAAATTTAAAAGAAAAGTATCAAAATCACATATCAAGTCAAATCAAATGCCTGTTATCACTTTTACCACCTCGTAACATCGAAAATCTCATCCAATCACAATCATAAATAATCACACACAACCACCTTGAAAACAATCTTCCAACAAATATCCACATCCTTGCAGTCACTAAAAATGTTAGCTTTCAATAATCTGACTGCACCACCACAAACAATTAAACGTTAGTACTTATGGGACACCCAAGCCTTAATTGACTTGGGTTGTCCATGGTCATCCATAATCATCACATCAATGAGTTTATGATATTTTAAAAACTCAGAGGATTTCATTGATGTGTTGTTTGTGGATTTGGGTTTCCAAACCTTTGTAGGTTCAGATGAGTTGTTTTCAACAATGTTGTGCTGTTGAACTTGAGGTTTACTAGGCACAACTTTGTTTACTCTAGCCACGGGTTTTGGAGAAGAGGATGCATATCTTGATATAGGCGAATACGAAGCACGCCTAGAAAACGATTTTGAATAAGAATTCCTAAAGGAGGAAGTTCTTGGCATCCCTCTACCAAACCTATCTAGGGATAATAACCGACAATCCCTAATAATATGGCCCTGTTGACCACAACGATAACAAGAACGTCTCTCAACATAAGATTGATTCCAATGAGTTCCCTCAAATCGTTTCGGTGGAGGACAATACACAGAAGGTCTATGACCAGGAACATTTGTTGAACATGCACTCTTAGGAGAACATGTTGAAGTAGATGTTCCTGAGGTTGAGTTAGTTGATTTTGAAGGTTTATTCTTTTCAGATTTATCAACTTCAACTTTTGAGGATTTATTGTCAACCTTAGCTTTGCCTTTGCATGTAAAACAATCATCATTTTCAGTTGTAATGATGAAATTTTCAGGTTTGACATTTATTTTCTCAACCTTAATGGTAGACTCTTCAGGTATATCTTCTACCTCAACGACCTCCTCAACACGAACTGGAGGTGTACTATCAGACTTAACAAAAGTAGGCAAGGGATACTCTGTCCGTTTAGTTTTCTCCTTTGCCTGCCTTTTGGGATTGGATGTAGCTTCTTTAGACTTTGTAGCTGACCATGATGAGTAGTCAGCCACAAGTTCTTCGGTGCCTTCCTTAACAGGCTTAGGATAATAGTTAGTGGGAGGTGGATACCCAAGTCCCGCTTTACTTTTATCTGTCCTCATCTTGTCAACCATTTCATCGAAGAGTTTATGAGAATTTGAGAAATTCGTGATTCCCTTTTTAAAATTGTCAGACTCAGACTTTAGCTCAGAAAGTTCTTTATTCAAAAGTTCCATTTCTTTAAGATAGCTGTTAATGGCATCTTGTTGGCTAAAAACTTTAGACTTGTATTTTTCAGTGTCTAACTTATAAGCCTCAATTTGTTTTTCATAAAGAAATTCATTAGCTTTCAAAAACTTGTTTGACTCGGTGAGTTTAACAACTTTTTCTCGCAACTCTAAATTGTCATATTGATAATTCTTAAGAGATTCAGTCAATGTTAAACAAGAAACACAGTTTATGGGTACCTTAGGTTCATCATGTACCGCATGTATCTTTGCCAAAAGCGCACTGTGTTGAACCTCTCCTTCAAGTGCACTAAAATCAAACACTCCCTGAGAATACACCGTCATAGCCTGTGATGTTGTATTCTTCTCTGGAGTCGTTGGAGTTGTAGGAGTAGTGAATCCAGATGAAGGATATTTTACTTTCTCACACTCCTTAGCAAAGTGCCCATGAATCTGACAGTTCTTGCATTTCACTTTGCTTTTATTAAAACCAAGACCTGTATCACCATCATCATCCAGGTCTTTTCTACCCGTTCTCTGAAGAAACTTCTTGGTTCTTTGGGTTATCATGGCCATGCTCCATTTGATGTCCATTTGCTCGAGATCATCAGAATCGATCTGTTCAAAGTCTTCCTCAGTAAGCTGTAGAGTACTAGCCTTCTTTGAAAGGAAAGTCTCATAAGAGTTGAGGAAAGCTGCAAAGATTGTAGCATGATCCTCAGTAGCCTTTGAAGGAGTTGTATGATCTGTATGAGAAGTATAGGAAGTGCTACCAGAAGGAGATGTAGCTGACTTGGAATTAGATACGGAATTATCATTGAGACTAGGATTTTGAGTGGAAGCCGCTGACATCTTTTCTTTCTTCTTCATGTCAAGAGCATCAGCTTGTAACTTTCTGATGAGTTCATCCAAATCCATGATTTCAATTTTTGGATCTTGTTCCAAAATCTCCACATTGGTAGCCCAGTCCTTAGGTAATGCCCGTAATAGCTTCTTATTTACCTCTCCATTATTAAGTACTATTCCTCCATCAGCCACTTCATCTACGAGTTGGGAATATCTTTTGAAGAGTGCTTCTAAAGATTCATTTGATAGTAAATCAAATGTGTCAAACTGTTTCTTGACAAGTTCCACTCTATTTCTCCTATATTTTTCATATCCACCACATCGTGTTTCAATTGCATGCCAGAGGTCGTATGCAATAACATAATGTTTAAACATTTGTTGAACTTCCTTTGATAAGCATTTGACAATTGTTGAATAAGTTCTCCTTTCGGTATCGAATGCTTTTCTTTCCTCTAGTGTCATGCCAATGTAAGACTTTTGTGGTGATACTCTTAAATTCTTTGTTCCAACTACTGGTCTTTCATATCTTTCAACCAATGAGTTCCACATATCTGGATCATTTTCAGACATAAAGGCTTCGAACTCAAATCTCCATGTAGCATAATCAGTATCATCTGTAAGCATGGGGGGTTCAATCTCACTAACAGCTCCACTATAGCAACGCATATGAGCTTTAGAAGACATTTTCAAACCAGAAAGGTATTTGGCCTCTTGCGACTTTTCCCTCCAATACTGAATTCGAATAATTTTGACGACTACCCGAGTATAGCGAAACTTTTCCGACACTAAAATGAAGCAATTCTAAGCCTAAAAACAAAATTTGAAATTACAAAATTTTTCGCGTTTTTCCCGCCAAAATTTCGTCCGAAAACGTCAAAAACTGGCCGGGTAAAATGAAACTTTTTCCAGACTAAAATTGAACACTTTTAAGCCTATGGAAAAAATTTGAAAACGCAAAATTTTTTTCGGAGATTCCCGCCAAAAAACTTTTTTTTTTTTTTTTTTTTTTTTTTTTTTTTTTTTTTTTTTTTTTTTTTTTTACGAATCTAGAACGAGGTTAATGTCGGAGAAAAATAGCAACGTCGCAGAAGTCCGATGACTCAATTAAGAATCGAAAATGCGACGTAGCGTCCTACGTCGCAGTCCAACGTCGCAGAGCCTAGCGACGTCGCAACCTACGTCGCAAAGACTAATTAAAGTCAAAATAGCGACGTCGCGGATGACGTCGCAACGGTACGTCGCAACGGTACGTCGCACGGACTAATTAAAGTCCAAATCACTACGTCGCACGCGACGTCGCAGCTGACGTCACAGGCTACGTCGCACAGTCGGGCTGCAGCGACCAAAAACCCCAAAAATCGAAAATTTTCGAAACCCTAACGAAATTTCGAAATCCAAACGTCGAAATAACCCAAAAACAATTCCAGAAATCGATTTCTTCAAGCAAACTAACTCAGAAACGAAGATTAATCAATTAAACCTTTGCGAATCAAATCAAAAACGTTCAAAATAACGATCCGAAACCGACGAATCCTTGATTCTACGGCTCTGATACCAGTTGATAGTCCCTTGCTTGCCTTGGATCTAATCAGATCGTATGATTAATTGCTTGTGCGGAAATCAAACAATCAATATATGAATGTATTAATCGAATCAAACACGATTTCTATAAGCTTTTGTATATATATTCACACTTGAATCGTAAAGCTTTACAAACCACAAAAACGTTTTTCTCCTCTCCTTACTCTCTGATTTCGGCTCTCTCTCTTTTCACAAAGGCTAACCCTAAACTGACCTTGTAACTCGCTATATATATCAACCTAATGGGCCCTGCGACGTTAGGCCCAACGTCGCAGGCCAGGCCCAATGCGACGTAGCCCATGTCGTCGCAGGCCCAATTATAATGTCACCATTCTATGTATATTTCATTTACAGACTCGAATACACACTCTAAACACTATACATTCGTAGACTAATTGACTTTGACAATTACAATAGTTTGACCAACTGACTGACACACTAAATGCACCAACATATGCTTTAAAAGTGCTCGTAGAATGTGAACGTATCGTTTGTGCTCTATTTTGTACGTTATTTGGCCATTTTACTTGATTTTTGAAGCAACGCCGTATTTTTAGTCTTAGTAATGAATTATGGTGAAAAAGCATTGATATTGAATGTTTTCATCCATTTTGGGGCTAAAAAGGTGGGAATTATGTACGCAAAAACGTGACTTTTTACGTCAAATCAAATATCCCACACTTAGACGTTGCTTGTCCTCAAGCAATACTTCAACTATCCTCACTTAAAAAGATGTTTTAAGTCCGATTTTTGTGAATTAAAATATTTCTGAGAACAACCATTCTTCATACAAGTAACCTGTTTCAGAAAATTGAGATAAATAAGATAATTGTTCCAGAAATAATAAATGAATATCTTTGGGCATGCTTCTGATTCTCGTGATCTTTGGCATACACATGACTAAGGCAATCTCACCAGGTGGTCACTCAATTCACTCAAAGTGTATCGGGTTTCCTATCATTCTAAACAAACGAAATCGCTCAAAAGCCAGTCATGCAGCATTCATCGTCATAGGCTTGATCGAGAATCAAATCTCCACCAATTAGGTGAGGACAGCGCTAATTATCCCAAGACATTCATCGGGTTGCAGTGTGAAGTGAGGGTTAAGGGTATGGATAGTGGGTATTTTTAGGTTTAAAGGGTTATGCTTATCTTAGAACTTTTAAACATAAGAAAAATTTTTATTTAGATACGCTTTTTAATGAAAACGGAAACGGATAACGGTAAGGAGGAAAAGATAGCTATTTTGACTTCTATCTTTTTGAAAACACACGGAATATATTTTTCAGAGATCGGAGTTTTCGAGAGATTTGAAGCACTTAGCTTTATTTCTATTTTTGGCTTAGAATTTCTTCGCCAAGGAATTTCTAAGGGGTTTTTTTATTTTTTATTTTCTTTCTTACTTCCTTTTGAGATCCTTTCTTTCTTTCATTTTTCAATCTTTTGACATTTCGAATTTTACTTGGTGTCAATTTTTCACACCTTTAGACTTTCTCGATCTTTTTGAGATTTTGATAATGGAAACGCACACGAGATATTTTAAGTAAATACCGAAATTTGTGATTTCTGAGTGAGAGCAAAAAGAATACCTAAATAGCATTTTTCAAAAATTTAAAAATTCCAAGATAAAATTTTGGTGGGTATGGAGGTGGATGGGGTTTTAATAAAGGGTTTTCAAGAAACGAAAAGGCTAAGGTGTAACATCCTCTCCAGTGACCTGATAATTTCTTATTTAAATTTGTTATTTAAATGTGTTAGAAATTATTTGATATTACTTGTTTTACTGTGAAACTTAGATAAATAAGTTCTAGAACTTATTGTGAATAGTAAATAGTTGTTTGTTGTAATTTACTATAGTTGATGGTAAAATAAAGTAAATTTCTCGCAAATGGTTTTTAGGTTCCAGACAATATGTTTAAAAGGTATCGTTTTAAGTGGATACGGGGTCGGTTGAAATGTTTTAGGCCGACCTATATTTAGGAACTTTCCTAAATTAGAAATTAGTACGTACTTCCTTTGAAACTCAAACAAAACCTTAAAACTTAACAAACCTATATCAAAATCGAATCAAACTGAAGTTGTAATCTTGATCTTGAGCTTGTGATCTTGATTCTAACTAGTTGATTATCCTAATCATCGTGTTCTTCGTTCTAAACAAGTAAGTTGTTTTAATGATTTTGATTAGGATTGAACTCATATGTGTGATTCGTGAAGATTAAGGTTGCATGGTGATATAGGAAAGTTATAAACTGTTATTGTTGTTAATGTTGATGTTATATTGATTCTATAACATGAATTTGGTGAGTTTAGTAATAAAATTCGAAAGTTGATATGCTGTACAGGATGAACAGGAAACCTGCAAAACCCGTTGATCCGGCGGATCAAGTAGGTGATCCGGCGGATCCGGAACCTAAACCATTGATCCGGCGGATCATATAGCTGATCCGGCGGATCCTAAGTGTTAATTATTGTATCCGGTGTTGATCCGTGCATGATATGGCGGATCTCGTGTGGTCGGTACTACATTATTAAGGATCCGGCGGATCATGTTTTGGATCCGGCGGATCAGTAAGGGATCCGGCGGATCCAGGTGTGTATCCGGCGGATCTTGAGTATTTTATGTGTTTGTGGTTTAGCTTTAGTACTAGAATGATGTGATGGTTATGATGTGATTATAACTAGTACTTATACTTAAGTTAAGATGTGATTACTTGTGTGATGTTGTTATTTACATAAGTATCAATTGTTGTTAACAAGTTACTAACTTGTGTGTTTTGTGTGGTGTTTCAGATACCCCAAAGACTCAATGATTAGAAGCTGAGTGTGTTGACTTCAGAGGTATCGGTGAGTGGATTAAGAACTCACCTTTTGATTTACTTGTAACTGTTTGGTTGCAACAAGTGAACATAGATATAATTGTTGAATTATTTGGTTGATATTGTTGCTTATAAATCTACATGCTAATTGACCTTTGGTTATCAGTTGTTAATGAGGTCAACAAGTTGAGATGGTTGGTTGAGCTGGTTGGTTATTATATGAATTACACAGGGGCTTGATTCATTCGTTGGGTGTAGAACCTGTGTTTGATTATAATAACTGGTAGCTATCGGTCTCGTCCGTTATGGCCAT